>JAECWJ010000357.1:0-61711 GCA_018150375.1 Drosophila sturtevanti | reverse complement strand
TGATATAGATGTCCCTTTTTTAGGCAATTAATGCAAAAACCTAGTGTAGTATGTTATATGCCAATCAAGCATATGCCTACCGTATTGTAATGGTTATATACCCAAACTAAAGGATAAGTCCATTCTTTTAATTTTTAGGCTAAATCCATTTTAAAATAAAAAGAGACCGATGATTATAAATTCGGATACCAAAGGAGAAACAAGTATTTTCCTTTAAAGAAGAAAATAAAATTATTTCTTTCTACATGGCAACCGTGACAGAGATCACAAGCGTGTCAATAAATTGACTACATTGACATCAACAACAAATGGCAATGTGCAAAGGGAAATGAAGCTAATAGAAAATCACCGCAGAGACGATTGACTACATTGACATCAACAACAACAACGGGATCAAACTACAAATTGGAAAAAATCTGAGTGAGTAGAGGTTCATGAGTTCTGTGAAAAAGAAAATAGCCGGCAGAAGCAGCTTAAGAGTATGCCTAACAAAAGAAAAGCGGAAATACTAAAACAAGGATCCGACAGTGCTACGATGTGCACACAAATTGGAACCGACAACGCTACAGAGAGTACAATAATAAAATAAGAAAAAAAATTAATATAGAAAATAAAAATATTAATTTTACAAGAATTAACATAAAAAAAAATTTTTTAAACTTTTGTAAGCGAAAGCGATAACATTGCCCGCTAGAGTCTGGCCCGTGAAGCCGTACGAAATATTGGGAAGGAGATCACTGTTGATCACATAGGGAAAATTTGAAAAAAATCTTATAACTATTTCCATATGAGAAAAGTTATTGACATATACATATATATGTACCTACAATATAGCGATTTTTTTTTAAGTTCGAAAACGAAGTAACACTAAAATTAGCAAATCAGAAGAAATAGTCGAAATACTTAGTACCCTCTGAGACAAAAGCATATTTTAACCTAAAAATGCCGCTAATAGAATCAAAAAATGTGGATTCCACTGCAAAGGTTATCAATAAAGTAGAATCAAGTAAATTTCGGATTAACAAATAATCTATTGCAACAAGATTTCGGGAAAGACAGCAAAGAAATTTTAAATAAAATCACTCAGGCAGTCTTAAATCCACCGCCACTATGGTCCAAAATCCAGATTTTGTGGCATTAACTAGAAGGAATGCAGTTACAGAGTTAAAACTTTGCACATATAACCATGTTAGGATGCATAAAAAAAAAAATTGGAGTGATATGACCGGGCCCTCTTGACCTCCCATACTAGCCCTCGCAGCGTATACGTAATGTGATTTAAATTAATTTGGGATTAAAATAATAGCAATTAAAAGTCAACAACTTAAATTTGTATATTTTATTTTCAACTGTTACTAATAAAAAAAAATTTTGTTTCGATTATTTTTCGCCCAAACCTCCAAAAGCGAGGAGCGGCAGAAGTCAAACTTGGCTGAAATAAATGATAATATAAATTTACCTCGGAAAAATTCGGAAAAAGTAATCATAACATAATTTAATACATACTTTGAGCTGTAATTTACCATAATAACAATTTCGCAGAAATTCACAGAAAGTTAGTTTCCACTCCACAATAGACGCACACATGGGTTAAGCTTTCTTTATTTAAGGACATATACAATCATTACACAAAAAAAATAATTAACATTTACAAATTGTAATTTCGTACAGTATTTACATTCTACATACCTTGATTAATATTATCCATTACAGTAGTTTTTTAAAGTTTGCTTATTAATTTTTTACACTGGCACAAAGCTTGCCTACAATTTCCCGTTTTTTTTGGCAGAGCCAACAGCTGACTAAACACCTGACTTTAAAAGTGTGCCGAAATTTCAGGGGTGCAGTGAAAACAAAAATATTTTTATATTCGATATATTCAAAGTATTCTGTCCAACAAGAAATTGCTTAAATACGATTTTGTTTCAACAAGTTTTTTAGGTTTATGCCACAAAATCTGGATTTTGGACCATAGTGCACCGGTACAAATACTTTAACCCAAGCAAAATCCCTGCACAATACCCCTCTACTTGCAACAGGAATGACTGCAAAATCATAACCCTACTAAGAATAAGACATACCAATATCACATACCAACACATCCTAAAAAGGCACAACTGATCCATTTGCCATCATTGCGGCTGCGACCTGACCGCGTTAAAAAATGTTTTAGACGGTTGCTCACTCTACAGTAACACTATAAAGGATATCTTTGGTCACACTTCCCCCTCCAACCACCTAATTGAATTATCCAAACCAATACAATAAAATTTAAGTTAAACTAAAAGATGACTAATGGCCTAATCATATATATAAAACATTATTTAAATTAACATACAAATTACAAATAAAATTTTACATTTATACAATTTTACATTGTTCATCAGCAATATAAGATTGTAAACGATGAAGTATTAAGTTATTAAACTCACAAATATAAATTCGTGGTGGTGAAAAAAGAGTAGGGATAAACCTTATTCATGACCGATGGTCCTTATGATATAGTCGTCCGATTCTGATCAAACTTGGTTGAAGTATCAAGATGCATATTAAACTCATAAATATCAAATTTCGTGGCATTCGGTTAAAAAACAACGGGTTATTGAGGATAAAGCTATTCTGACCGATCGTTCCTATGGGAGCTATATGATTCGAGATATACAATGCCGCAGCAAAGGAGCCTATGCTGAAAATTTCAGCTCGTAGCTCTTATGGCCTGGAGGAGCTGTTGATCAACAACGGACAGACGAACAGACGGACATGGTCATATCGACTCGGCTATTCATGATGATCAAGAATATATATCTTATAGTCGGAGATGCTTCCTGGTGCAAACTCGCAAATTAATACCCTGCAGTACAGTCGGGTCGATGGCCTAATAGCTAGTACTTTTAAGCAAAAATTAGGTATTATATTGTAAACTAGTTCTATGTATAATAGTTAATGTAAATAAATAAATTATACTTTATTAACAATTATCGTTGTTATTCTCAGCGCAAGCATAATTTTTAAACTGTACAAGTTACACAATAAATGTTTGTGGAAAAAATAGTTAAGCAAGGCTAATGATTAAGATAAAGTCTAAAGAAAAATAAATTATATATAAAAGCCAAAAACAATGAGTATAGTTAATAGTGTATCTAAAAAAAAAATAATTTGGTTTTTCGTCAAATTAAAAATTTAAAACTAGGATTTAATAAAATGACCATAAAACACCTACTAAAGGATATATTAAGAAATGATTCGCTATTTGCAAGTATGGTCTATTTTCTTCTTCCTACTGAGTCTGTAGATATGTACCAGTTGGAAAACTTGTACATATCGACATACAATTGTAAAGTCTCACCTCTGATAGGATGTACAAATAAAGAAAAAGCCCTTGTTTTAGGTTCAATACCTAACGTAGAGGTAAATACCATCTCAAGATACAACAAGCTAGGTCCAGTAACGATCGCTGTTTTCAGTAAGTACTAACTTACTTATCTCACACAAGATCAATTGAACATGTTCAATGGAATGGAACGAAATAGTGTCGATTATTAAACGTGAATGTATTGAGTTTGGATAAATCGTTTAAGTGCCTAAATAAAAGTGCACCGATTTAAAACATAATAAAAGCAAAACACATTCAATGCATGATAAAATCGTATAAGAATATTCGCGAAATAATCTATACAAATCTAAATAGATTAAAGCAATTGCATCTAATGCAAGGAAAAGATGTGTTAAGAAGACTAAGAGGAAACCTTAGATATGTATCGGAGAGACATAGCTTAAGCCTATTTATCTAGAATATAATTAACACACCATGATGAGTCAGTATTAATGGATACTGACCAGATCGAGCTACAATCCAGTCCAGAAGACAAACACAGAGTCGGAATAGAAAACGAAATAATCATGACGTCCACAGTCGAAAAAGATCGACAATATATGAGGCAAGTCTCAACTTCGATCCCCGAATTTGATGGCAATAAGCTAAATAGAACTAAAGGAGATCAAGAAGATCAAGCCATTAAAATTATCAAATCAAAAATAACAAGCACAATCCTTTATAAAGTTCAGAATGAGACAACAAGTCAAGGAATAATCAGGAAACTAACTGATAACGTCAAAGGAGAATCCTCCGATTACAGAAAGTAGTTCGGGAAACGAATAAACCGCTTAAGACATTTAGAGTGTGCGATAGTATACAACATCAATCTTAGCTCAAGAAAATTCATAAAATTAAAAAATTTAAAAAACGAATAATTCGTTTACTTTATTAACACATACTGGTGCTGACATTAAAGAAAATGTCGATATTTTTAATAATGTTATGGTTAACATATCAACTAAAATATCTGGAATCGGCGAAGGTTCAGTTTTTTCAAAAGGTTTAGCATTCGTAGAATTTTCTAGAGGAAAGTATATAATCCCACACAACTATCACTTAGTTGAAGAAAACTTTCCAATCCCTAGCGATGGCATTATAGGTTCATAAAAAGATTCAATTGCCTATTAGATTGTAGGCATACTAGTGACACTCTAATATTAAGGCCAGATAATTTCAATTTCCCAATTAAAATACCTATCACACATATTTATGATAATAATGCCATAATACTTCCTGCTCGCGCTGAAGTAGTCCGACAAATTAAATTAGAATCGTCAGAACAAAATGCCGTAGTCCTGAATCAAGAAATTAGAATATTTATTGGAAATACTATCTCGCATAAAGAAAATATTTTTGTCCGAGTATTAAATACAACGAATTCAACCAAAATCCTAAACATTAATAAGGTAAAAATCGAAAGGCTAAGTGATTATGATATAGTCCAAGAAATAAGCAAAAATAGACACGTACATGTCATGAAAAAACTTAACAAAAACCACAATATAAAAGAGTTATGCAACCAACCAAAGTATACACAAAGAGTTATGCAACCAGTATACTGACATATTTGGACTTGAATCAATAATAACAAATAATTTTATAAGCAAGAACTAAGATTGTAGGATAATAATCTAAAAATTATAGAATTCCTCACGCAAACATAGAAAAATCAATAAACAAGTGGAAAAGATCATTATAAATGAAATAGTTGATCCATCTACCTCAGAGTACAATAGTCCAATACTACTAATACCCAAAAAAAGTCTACCTGGATCTGTAAATAAAAGATGGCGACTATTGTCAACTAAACAAAAAAACTACTGTCCGATAAATTTCCACTCCCAAAAACAGATGATATATTCTTGATCATTTGGGTAGAGCCATATACTTTTCATGTCTAGATTTAATGTCTGGATTTCAGCAAATAAAATTTAAACAAAACTCTAGAGAATTCACTTCTTTTTCAACAAGCAATGGTTCGTACCAATTCAGAAGACTAACTTATGGTCTTAAAATAGCGCCAAATTCTTTTCAAGGAATGATAACAATAGCTTTCTCTGGACTTAATCCTTCACAAGCATTCTTGTATATGATGACCTAATAGTCATCGGTTGTTCCGAAAACCACATGATTAAAAACTTAACAAACGTTTTTGACTTGTGTAGGAAACACAATCTTAAATTACATCCAGAAAAATCCAGGCATATTGCCTGACGATAAAAAGTATGACGTCATTAAAAAATTAATAGAAAAATTTCGGTGTCAATTATCAATGGTCCGATGAATGCCAAAATGCATCCGATTATTTAAAAAAGGCTTTAATTAAACCCACAGTATTGAAATATCCAAATTTCGATAAAGAGTTTTGCATAATTACTGATTCAAGCGAACACGCCAATAGAGCTGCTCTGACGCAAAATGAAGTAAGCAAGTCATCGCTGCAGCGATGTCGACTTGGAGCATACCCTGTACCAAAAAAGGTTATTTCATTTAAACAAATAAAGTTTTTTCTAATTTGCGGGAGCGGAAGTGGGCGTGGCAAAAATTTAAAACAAACATTATCTGCGTAAACTCTGGACGGATGCTGATACCAAGTTTGGTTGCTCAAACTCTTATAGTTTCTGAGATCTAGATGTTCATACGGACGGACACACGGACAGACGGACATGGTCATATCGACTCGGCTGTTAATCCTGATTTAGAATATATATACTTTACGGGGTCGGAAAATTTTCCTTCTGCCTGTTACATACAGTTTAGCGACTTTAATATACCCTTTTACACTATGAGTACACGGTGTAATGAAAAAGATCAAGAAGCGATACTGGCTAAATTTCATGACGATCCAACTGAAGGGGGTCATAATGGCATTACAAGAAAGTTAGCTAAAATAAAACGACATTACTATTGGAAAAACATGACTCGTCATGTTAAAGAGTTTGTACGTGAATGTCAAAAAGGCCAAAAATCAAAAACAACAACTCGTATAAAAACCCCAATGACTTTAACTGAAACACCGATTACAGCGTTTAATACAGTGATAGTAGAACTATAGGTCCGCTATCACGCTCGGAGGATGGCAATGAATCTGCAGTTACGCTAACATGCGATTTAACTAAGTGTTAAGTAACCATTCCAATTCCATACAAAAGTGCAACAACTGTTGCCAAAGCTTTATTTGAAAGCTTTATTCTGAAGTACGGTCCAATAAAGACGTTCATTAAGGACATGGGAACAGAATATAAGAATTTAATAATAAATGATTTGTGCAAATATTTAAAGATAGACAACATAACGTCTACTGCACATCATAAGCAAACTTTACATACAGTAGAACGATGTCATAGAACATTTAATAAATACATATCTGCAGACAAAACCGATTGGGATGCCTATAGGTACAGGGTATAAAAATATATTACACGATATAAATTAAATATAATTTTTAATAATTATACAATATAATATTAAATAAGTATTGTAGTGTATACAATATATAAAGTGGTCATATGCCTGAACTAAATGTTAGAGTATCAAGCGCATAAACATAGAGACACTTTGTCGCTTTGTTTGCATAATATAACCGGCGCCAAGTGCCATAGAATAATAACATATAAATCAATGACCCGCTGCAACGTGCCAGGCCCAAAGTGCTGACCTAAGGTCTGCATTGCATCCGCTCAAGCTAAAAACAAGAAAATTCGCAAGAAAATTCCTAAACAACACGCGCATCCGCCGAAACTGCTGACGCTGCTGCCACTGCCGCCGTCGCTTGCATATTTAAACTCCCAATTTGTAATCATTTTCAGTTTCATTTTGATAATTAAATAAATTGGTCGCATCTCTGCGATTTAAAATAAAACCAACTAATAACTTGTTTTTTAACTTGCATATGTGTATGCATGTATGCATTTATATATATATTCTCTTTTTGCATATATTTATTTATTAATATAATTTCTTTTTTTTATACACTTATGACACAGTGATCAGCGATTGTTTCTGCGCATGTATGTATTAGTATGCATATGTGTATGCATGTATGTGTTTATGTATATTTTCTTTTTGTATATATTTATTTATTACTAGCTGACCCGGCGAACTTCGTACCGCCTTAGCGTTGCAATGATGCACTACTTTATTTTGTACAGCTGGCCTATCTTAGGTATGAGTACCTATTTAATTTGAACTGAATCCTCCATATAAAAATGAATCCATAATTCCCTGGTCTCGCTATACCTGAAAATGACTTTACTAATTTTTAATGAAATAAAAAACAAAATATATATATATACTTATATTTAGAAATGAACTCATTTGACCAATAGCAACAATTTTCGCTGAACTGTAATTAATTGCCACATTATAACTGAATGTAGCTCTGTGGGGATCAAACACAAAATTTCTATCTTCATATCGATTCCGTTCAAGTTCATTTCGCGCTTCGCGTTGCTCATCAGTTTGATTTGCTCTTATATTTCTTTGACTTGCCGTATTTCGAGTCTGCGGCCTAAGCTTGTACGTCTGGTTGGTGGCATTGTTAAAAACGAAAATCCAACTGCAAATACTTTAATTTTATGAAAAAGTTTCTGTGGATTTCAAATCGAGCTTTTTCTTTATTTGACTCAAATTGATTTCTGTAAACAGATCGGATTTTTATAACGTTGCAACGGCCACACCAAACAGATGGTCACATTTAGCAGATCAGATGTTCTTGTATTTCGTGTTGTCTT
This sequence comes from Drosophila sturtevanti, assembly GCA_018150375.1. Lineage (NCBI taxonomy): Eukaryota > Metazoa > Arthropoda > Insecta > Diptera > Drosophilidae > Drosophila > Drosophila sturtevanti. The sequence continues at coordinate 53,602 of JAECWJ010000357.1, read as the reverse complement.
ACCAAAAATTTAAAGATAATATGCGTATAAAACATGGCATGAGAGATTTTCTTAATATTTTTTTCCGTAAGAACCTTCTACCTAATAATAACAAATACAACAAAAAAATAAAAACCCCCAAGATTAATAAAAATTTTTTTTTATTTTTTTCTAAAAAAAAATAAAAAAATATAAAACAAGAATTTTAATATTTTTCCGTAAGAACTTCTTAAAAAAAAAAAAAAAAAAAAAAATTATAAATCGGTCCAGACATTCACGCGTGATGCGATGACCAGAAAAAACGGGCTTCATTTTTATATATGTATATAGATTATTTTTTTTTTTTTTATACACTTATGACACAGTGATAGCGATTGATTCTGCGCATGTATGTGTTAGTATGCATATGTGTATGTTTATACACATGTGTGTGATGCTTTTTTTTTTTTTTTTTTATATGCATTTGTGACACAGTGATGTGTCTATACGCATGTATGCATTAATTTGGTTTCATTTTATTATTATCATTATCATTAGCATTAAATTGGTTTCATTTTATTATTATCATTATACCCTTGCAGAGGGTATAATAAAATTGGTCAGATGTTTGTAACGCATAGAAATAATCGTTTCCGACCCCATAAAGTATATATATTCTTGATCAACATCGAAAGTCGATATGACCATGTCCGTCTGTCCGTCTGTCTGTTTCTACATACTTAATCGATCTTAAATTTTGAGCTACGTGAATAAAAGTCATATCATTCTGTCCGTTGATGTTGCAAGCAAATCAAGTTTAAAGATTGGTAGGATCGGACAACTATAAGTTATAGAAAAATAGGAAAGATCAGAGGTACCTCGGTCAAAAGATTTTTTGAGATATCTCAACCAAATTTGGCACACAGATGAGAATTCTACTTTTACACCTTACTAGCAAGTTTGATTCAGATCGGATAATAAACACCGACATAAATCAATAAAATCAATAATCAACCCCCATCAGAAAAAGTATGTTTTTGTGAGAAAAACTTTTTTGTTTTCTAAGATATCTCAACCAAATTTGGTGAACAGATGAGAATTATACTTTTACATCATATCAGTAAGTTTGAATCAGATCGGATAATAAACACCGACATAAATCAATAAAATCAATGAATCAACCCCCATCAGCATCAGTATGTATGCATATGCAGCCAATTAAATACGTTTATATTTGCTTTTATATATGCGTACACAAACAACATACATGGAAACATACAAACATACATACATACATATATGCGAACACGTGCTTGAAAAAACTACAAGCTGAGTGCGAAACAGAAAGAGACAAAAAACTATTTGTATTGTGTTGTTGTTGTCTAGAATTCGTCAGAAAATTTAGAGAGCGAGAAGCTGGACGCTTGCAATGTATGTATACCGAAATAGCGAGGCCGTGAATTTAAAGTTTGGTAGCGCAATAGGTAGAGATCGATTCTAGAAATGACGAGAGCGGAGGTTCAAATCCGGCCGTTGGCAAACTCGAAGTTTTTCTTACTGTTTCTTTTTTTGGTTCAAATTTTTTTTAAATTTTATATTTCCAATTTTTAAATTATCTTGAATCCGATATGACGGAGAAAGTAATCAATTAATCTGCAAGGGTATACAAACTTCGGCACGGCCGAAGTTAGCTTCTTTGATATTTTTTTTTTGGTTATTATTTTACTTAGTTTGCACATTTATACATTTCATTTGATTTTCTTTGTCATATACTGCTTTTGTGAATATAATTTTTCTGTTTTTCTTTTTTTTCCACTTTCCTTTTCCATTTTAACGCTGTTTTTACTACTTAGAGTAATACTAATATGTAAAGGTGAATCTTCATCCTTGTCTAGTACCAGCTGCGCCAGTTACCGCTGGGAGTCGGGGCGGTGTATGTTACAGTTGGGGCCCTCCGATATATCCTTGGTTTCTTGATATATATATATGGATATATATATATATATGTGAGTTGAGCTGTAACACTCAACTGAGTTTTATTTAAATAGGTAAAAAAAAGGTAATTTTCAAATATGCAACTTATAATATACGGAGTGGTTTTTTCTGCTGCTGCTGTTCTAGTGCTTCTTATAGGCTTCCTGTGCTCGTACAATTTCGACTTTCGCCTCCTGCCTCATTCTCTGTCGTTCTTCATCAAAATGTTGATATAACTCCTGCTCTAGAAGCTGCGTTATACGATCCGACGGCTTGTTATTCATTTTAACACCAAACATTAGTTTGAATGGCGATTTTTTTGTTGATGTGTGGACCTGCGAATTTATAGCTTTCTGCACCTTTGGCACTTCCTTAAACCATTTGGCTGAATCTTTTTCAGACAGCTTCGAAATTATCGACAAAATTGTTCGATTGACCCTTTCCACTTGGCCATTTCCACGAGGAACTCCCGTTGTAGTCCACACCTGTTCGATTCCATTTGTTTTCATATGCTCTGTGAACATATTGGCTGTGAAAGCGGAGCCTCTGTCCGTTATAATACGAATCGGATTTCCAAAAATTTCCGACCAAATCTCGATTTTCTTAAGCATCTCTTCGCAGCTTGTCGTCTTGGTGGGGAAAAGCCATATAAATTTTGTAAATCCATCTACCAACGCCAGGATATATTTATATTGTTTTGTTGTGGCGTCCATTGGACTTAAGTGGTCTGTGTGCAACGTGTGAAGTGGCTGGTCACCTTTGTCTATACAGCTTAAGAAGCCTTCCTTTTTTCCCAACTTCTTGTTAAAAATGATGCATTTCACGCAGTTGTTTAAGACCTGTTGCACTTTCTGTTCCAGATGACGAATCCAAAATGATTGATGGACAGCATGGACAGTTTTTTGAGCGGCAAAATGACCAACATTATGCGCTTCGAGAATAACTTCTTTTTCCATCTGCTTCGGAACTACTTAAAGATCGTTTCCTTTTACTTCCTTATAGAGAATACCTCCTTTCATTTTGTATCCTTCGAACGAGCGACTTTTGAGAATTTCCACTACTGCCTTCAACGCATCTTCTCTTTGTTGAGCTTTTTTAATACGTGCCGTTATCTCTGAAGAAATCACCATCACGCGATTTGGATGTCGACTTAGGCAGTCAACGTGTTTAAGCCTTTCTAATGGTCTATGCTCCACTTCAAATCTTAAAAATATTTTATCCTCTGTGTCACTGCCCTCAGTACATCTGTTTTCTGCAATGTTTGCTTAAAAGCAGAGCAATCTGTCACCAACTTAAACATCGAGCCTAGCAAGTAATGCCTAAACTTCTTCACTGCTAGATAAACGGCCTTAGCTTCTAAAATATAGCTATGCTGCAGGGACTCTGATTCAGATGTTTTCTTGCTCCAAAACTGGACACGGTGGAGTCTGCCTTCTGACCACTGCATAAATACTGCTGCAAAACCATCTTTTGATGTACGTACAGCTTAAGTACAGGCTCTCTTATTAATGCGTCCTTCAACATATAAAACGCTTTCATCTGCGGTTCGCCCATTTGGAACAAAACATCTTTGCGCAGCAAGTCCGTCAATGAACGTGCGATCTGAGAATAATTCAAAATGAATTTTCTGAAAAATCCAGTCAATCCCAAAAAGGCTTGTATTGCTCGAACATTCTTTGGTACTGGAAAATTGCTAACTGCCGCAGTTTTTTCTTCGCCTGGCCACACATTTCCGTCTTCAATGTTATGACCCAAGAAGTAAATCTTTGTTTGCAGGAAATGACATTTACGCCACTTTATCTTTAGACCAAACGATCCAGCTGTCTCCAAGACCATTGCCATTTTTCTTAAGCAAACTTCCGCAGTCTCCGCGTGAATAATTATATCGTCCATATCCAGTCTTTTAAGACCATTGTATTCAGCTTCCGAAAATCGACACAGATACGACGGGTACCATCTTTTTTATTCAGCAGCACTAGGCGACTAGCATAATTCGATGTAGATGGACGAATAATACCAGCTGCTAACCAATCTTTGATTTGCTTCTCTACATCGTTTTCCTCAGCGATTGCGAACCGGCTTGGAGGCTGTTGAAATGGAGTAATTTCCCCGTCTGGCACAATTTTCAGCTTAACTGGAACCTCTGCTACAACATCTGCCAACTTATAGTTGCTAATTAGCAATTGTACCTCCTTTGCATACTGTGGAGGAGTATCAATATCAGCATATGTATTGACTACGTTGTATATACTTATCTGGTTTGTCTCTTTACAAGTTTTCTCACGCAAAGGGGAAGAAAACTTGTATCCTTGCGACGATGATGAAAAATCAAACTTCGACACAATGCGTCATATTCGATATCCTTGTCTGCCACAACAACAAACTTGTGTGTCGTTATCTCCTGATCTACTGCAACTTCTGCTTCAAAGCATCCAACAGGGCATGTGATATTATTTCCCAGCCCTCTTAGCTTTGTCTCCCACCTTTTTAAGGCAACTTTCGGAATTTCGTTAAAAACAAACTTTCTCATAATGGATACATCGGCTCCAGTATCCACCAAATACTCGACTTCAACTCCGTTTAACGCTATTTTTTTCATTCGCGCTGCACTACGCACCACCTGAATGTCTGCAGCTAGTTTGGAACATTCCTTCGACATATGGCCAACTTTGTTGCAGCGAAAGCAATTGGTTTCATCTTTGCAATCCTTACGAACATGCTCAGCTGATCCACAGTTAAAGCAGTATCTTTTCTTCTCAACATATTCCGGCGACTTCTTCTTGTTCCACATTCTAGGTGTATCATCTGCCACAAATGGTTTCATTATTTTTCCGGCGACACGTTCATAAGTATCATACTGCTCCTGCAGCTCTTTAAACGACTTACAGCCATACAAGGTATATCTAAAGTCAGTTTTTAATTGTAATCCATCGACAAAATAGCGGATTATAGATTGCGCATCGACATCACCTATTCCTGCTATCTTTCTCATCTGCAAAATATATTCGTGAAACGTTTCCATTTTGAGCTTGTGCCGATCGCGTAGTTCAGCATGGACATCGGCGCTGCACTTAGTTAGACGACTAAACTCGTTTTCCAACACCATCCGTAGCTCTGAGTATTGGTGTACATGAACCGCCTCCAGAAATAACTTCGCCGTCTTTGTCATTTTGGCACGGGCTTGCACATACATCTGCTTAATATTCAATTCAAAGTTCTGGAACCAATGCCGGACTGGAATTGTTGTGCCGTCAAACTCGGGAATAAATTTTGAAAAACTTTCAGCTGCAATGGTGCAATTATTTTTGTTTTGTACGTCAGATCCGATTTCGAGCGTCAGCAACTGAACAAGTTCCTGCAGCGTTTTGGTGTTTTCTGCCATAGCATTATTATCTTTAGTTCCAACGTTGGCCCTGCTTCCCGATGGTAGTTCATCCAGCTTTAAAATTTCTTCTTCGTTTTGCATTGTCAAACTTCTTGTTCCTGCTGCAACTGATCTTGTATAGTACGGTTGTCTCCCTTCCACCTTTGATATTCCAGACAGCTTAGACTTTATTTCTGCCTCACTCATCGGCGTGCGTTGTACTCACTGGCGCCAAAATTTTAAGCACCTTGGGCAAACGCTTATATATGTGAGACATAACTTGGACGAGCCCCCAAATGTGAGTTGAGCTGTAACACTCAACTGAGTTTTATTTAAATAGGTAAAAAAAAGGTAATTTTCAAATATGCAACTTATAATATACGGCGTAGTTTTTTCTGCTGCTGCTGTTCTCTTCCGCTTATATCTCTTCACGATTGCGCCTTGCAAATCACTTCTGTCGTTGCACTATGACGTTTTGACCATTCGGTACCAAGCGCATGTATTTGCCTTCTGTATGTACATACATATATGTATAACAATATATACAAATATATACGGCATGCTATTGATGCTTATCAAGATTGTATATATTTCATGGGGGCGGAAATGTTTCCTTCTGGATGTTACATACAGTTGGGCGACTTCAATATACATTTTACCCTATGGATACAGGGTATAAAAATACGATGCAAGAAACAACATTACGTTATTTCTATTCGCTGAACTACTACTATCCTCGAAGATTTCGTTTGTACGCTTGACCTTTACCTACTACTCTCCCAATCTGAAATATCGCTGCACCGCTATTTCGGCATATAGTTCAAGCACAAACAACAACACAATACAAATGGTTTCCTTTCTCCCTACCCTACTTGTACTTTGAATGTGTTCATATATACATATGTTGTTTGTATGTTGAAGTTATATTAAGTCTTATTTGAGTTTGCTTGTTTGTTTATTATCCCCGCGATCGCGTCGGATTGAGTGCTAAATTAGAATTAAACTTACGTCAATAGAGAAAATGCACTCTTGAATTGAGCGCAAGTGTCGCTTCCCACAATCGCTGGCTGTAGTCTAAGAGAATTGTCAGTATTATCGTTGCATAAATAATGCTGAACGCTGGACTTGACAGACTGCAGATTCCGAAAGTTGTTAACTACTTCCCCACTTGAAGTATGAGCATTGTCGCTCATTCTCGACTCTTGTAGAATAATTCGGACGCGTTCCCGTTGACCCCTCCTCTTACGGAAAAGGACAACCCACACTATGACAGCCATCAAATCATAGAGAGCAAAAGAATCGCTATAACTGGTCTATTGTTTACTCGGGACTTCAGTTCTTTAATGTGTTTCAGATATTCTTCGCTCCGTTGATAAAGGAAAGGCAGGCTTAAGATCCTTTGGTGCTCGATGACACTAAGCACTCCACTGTCGTGTAGTTGTTATGCGCACGTGAGACCTATGGCATCTTTACAGAACCCCTGTCGCGATGATTTCTCCATCACGATCTGCTACGATGTCTTCGGGAATTCGTATTATTACTCCGGCGTATGCGACTTTGAATATTGAAATCTCTTTGACGTATTTACGTAGGCTTAGAAAACATTAGTACTAGACTTTGTGAAATCTTTTTTAGAATTACTTTTATGTCATTATCATTTATAATTACAGGATTGATTACAATGGTAGATGGAAAATTGATTTCTATTATTAAATTTTCAATTTCAAGCGTTAGAATTCTATTTAGTGCCAGAACGTCAATCTGCTCTGTTTTCTTTACTTTCAAAATCTCATTCACAGTAACTTTGATTTGTTTTTGTATTTTAAATTATTATTTACCTGTCTCTTATTTCCGTTAATGCGAAAATACCATCTTAAAGGGTGTGCAGGAGATAACCTAATGTAGTATGTAATATGCCAAATAAGCATATGCCCACCGTATTGTAGTGTATACAATATGTAAAGTGGTCATATGCCCAAATTTAATATTGCTTTGAGCGACAGAACTCAAAATTACTTATATACTTAAAATTCTTAGGCTAAGCAAGAGAACATTTTTTAAAATAAATTCAATTCGGTTTATACCGTCAAGAAGCAATTAACGTTTTATTATTTGATTCTAAACATAATCTTTACATGGCGACCGTGGCCATCAAGAAGATAAGGCAAAGGAGTTCATTCCGAAGACAACAGCAAAACAAAAACCATATGCCATACCTAAATGTAAGATGATGAAACAAAAGGAAAGTTTAAACACTACATGGCCAAACAAAAAAAAACCAACAATCTCCACGAAATTTATCGCTATCATTGCTACCGTTTGCTTGTTGGCCACATCTGTCAGTACCGATGAGAAGGAGAGGATGTTGGACTACGCATAAGGTTCTCCTACTGCTCCAGCTTTGCCATGCTCCCGCTCCAGTCTCGATTCCAGCTCCACCCTGCCCCAAGAACAAGTTGCGCCCAAGGATCCGACAGTGCTACAATGAGCACACAACGTCCTTTATAACGTTCAAAATGAGCAAACGATTCAAGGAATAATCCAGAAGCTAACTGATAACGTCAAAGGAGAATCCTCCGAACTTATCGAAGCTAAATTACTAAACACCAAACTAAAAGGCAAAACAGCATCGCAATATACGACTGAAATTGACAACCTGCGCAAGCAGCTGGCCGTAGCGTATATTGACGAAGGCGTAGACCCAGTAAGTGCGGATAAATTTTCAACCAAAGAGTCCTTATCAGCCATGATTCAGAATTGTGAACATGAAAAAGTCCGCTTCATACTAGAAACAAACAAATTCAGTAATTTTAATGATGCAATGAGGCAATATATTCAGCACAGCACAAAGATTACTGGAAGCGCTGGCACTGTTAACTATTTCAGAGGCAACAATAGTCGCGGTAACCAAAGAGGTTGCTATAACCGAGGCTATCCTAACCAAAACAGAGGTAATTACCAAAATAGAGGTAATTACCACAACACCAATAATAACAATAATAGAGGAAATAACCAACATAACGGTTATAACAACAACCAGAACAGGAAAATAACGTCTATTCTATCAACCTTAGTCTTAATAATTTCGTATCATTTAAGAATGTTACGACAAATAAGAAAATAACATTCTGAATTGATATCGGTGCAGACATCTCTATAATAAAAGAAAATTCTGATGTATTTCATAACATCCAAGTAAACAAAACTATAGATATTCGAGGCACAGGAGAAGGAGTAATAAACTCCAAAGGCCTAGTTTCAATTGAATTGCAGACAGACAAATATATTATTCCATACGAATTTCATCTGCTTCATTCAGATTTCGTAATCCCATGCGATGGAATAATATGATTAGATTTCATAAAAACTTTTAATTGCAAATTTGATTACAGTAATTCAGAAGATTGGTTTATACTAAGACCACAAAATTTAACGTACCCAATTTATGTTCCAATAACATTCAGTTCTAACTCAAGACTTCTACCAGCAAGGTCCCATATGGTACGCAAAATAGACCTATCTTCAGCAGAAGATAACATTTTAATTCCCAATCAGGAAATTAAACCGGGTGTTTATGTTGCAAACACTATCACAACAGCCCAAAATACTTTTGTACGATTTTTAAATACCACAAATAAATGCCAAATAGTAGGCTTTAACAATATAAAATTTGAATCATTCTCTAACTACGATATAGTTCAAAATACCAAAGATATAGGAAAAGAATCTGTAATTCATAAATTGAAGAAAAATTTCCCAATACTATTTAAAAACAAACTCGAGAAGTTATGCACCGAGTATAGTGATGTGTTCGGACTCGATACCGAACCAATCACAACAAATAATTTTTATCAACAGAAATTAAGACTTAGGGATGATGAACCGGTATATGTGAAAAATGACCGGAATCCGCATAGCCAAATAGAAGAAATCCAGCGACAAGTTGGAAAGTTAATTGAACAGGGTATTGTTGAATTATCTGCTTCGCCTTATAATAGCCCACTCTCACTATTCCCAAAGAAAACCCCTTCGGGATCTAAGGAAAAAAATTGGCGATTAGTAATTGACTATCGTCAAATAAAAAAAATTGCTGTCAGATAAGTTTCCGCTCCCCAGAATTGATGATATTCTTGATCAATTGGGAAGAGCTAAATATTTTTCTTGCCTTGACTTAATGTCAGGTTTTCATCAAATTGAACTAGAAGAAAAATCAAGAGATATAACGTCTTTTTCAACGAGCAATGGTTCATATCGTTTCACGCGATTACCTTGCGGTCTAAAAATAGCACCTAATTCATTTTAGAGGATGATGACAATAGCTTTCTTAGGGCTTGAGCCTAGCCAAGCTTTCCTCTATATGGACGATTTAATTGTTATTGGTTCTTCTTAACAACATATGATTAAAAATTTAATAGATGTTTTTGAACTTTGCAGAAAAAAAAATCTAAAACTGCATCCAGAAAGATACTCATTTTTTATGCATGAAGTGACATTCCTAGGTCATAAATGCACAGACAAAGGAATCTTGCCAGATGACAAAAAATTTTACGTCATCAAGAATAATCCAGTCCCACATGATGGGACTAGTGCTAGACGTTTCATTGCATTTTGCAATTACTATAGACGTTTCATACAAAATTTCTCCGAATACTCCCGGCACATAACAAGATTTTGTAAAAAGAATGTTCCATTCGGATGGACAGCAGAATGCGAAAATGCATTCCAATACTTAAAAGACAAGCTCGTTCAACCCAATTTATTGCAGTACCCAGATTTTAGCAAAGAATTTTGCATAATCACAAACCTATAATGGACTCCAACTTCCAGTTGCATATGCATCAAGAGCATTCACTAAAGGTGAAAGCAACAAGAGTACTACAGAACAAGAACTAGCAGCAATACATTGGGCAATAACATATTTTCGACCATATATATATGGCAAACATTTCACAGTGCGAACAGACCATTGACCATTAACATATTCATTCTCCATGGTCAACCCAAGTTCCAAATTAACACGCATGCGGTTAGAATTGGAAGAGTATGACTTCACAGTAGAGTATTTGAGAGGTAAAGATAATTTTGTGGCAGACGCCCTATCGCGGATAACTATATCCAAATTAAAAGATATGAATACAAAAGTCCTGAAAGTCACTACCAGGTAACAAAGTAGACACAAAAACTGCGCAGTTAATAAAGAAGAATTTTTACCAAGGCAAAAACTTCAAAATGCTTCTAGGCCCAACGTATACAAAGTCGTCAAGAACGACGAGGTACGGAAAGTAGTGATTTTGCAAATAACAGAATATAAATGTTCATTGAAACATGGAAAGAAAGTTATAGCAAAAATTGACTTAGGTCAGTTCTTCCAAAGGCTTGAAATGCAAGCCGGTATACTTGAAATCAGCCAATTCAAAGTGGCACCGAGCGAAAAGATCTTTGAAATTGTTTCAATAGATTCTTTTAAAAAAATGGGCAATATTATATTGAAAACATTAAGATTAGCGCTACTCCAGCCGGTGACCCTAATAGAAAATGAAAAAGAAAAAGAAGCAATACTGTCTACACACCATGATGATGCAATTCAAGAAGGTCATACACAAGACTACTATTGGAAAAATATGGGACGCCATATCAAAGAGTACATAAGCAGATGTCATAAATGCCAGGTATCAAAAACCACGACACACACGAAAACCCCCATGATAATAACAGAAACACCAGCAAAGGCTTTTGATACAGTGATAGTGGACACAAAAGGTCCGCTAACAAAAATCAGATAATGAAAATGAGTATATTGTCACATTGATATGTGATCTGACAAAATATTTAGTAGCCATTCCAGTTGCATCCAAGAGTGCAAGTAATGTAGCTAAATCTATATTCGAAAATTTTATACTACAGTATACAGAGTATAAAAATCAGATTATAACAGATATATGCAAGTACATGAAGATTAAAAATATAACATCTACAGCATACCACCACCAGACTTTAGGGACAATAGAACGAAGTCATAGAACATTCAATGAATATATACGTTCATACATATCAACAGATAAGTCCGATTGGGATGTTTGGATACAATATTTCACTTATTGTTACAATACAACACCCTCGGCAGTGCTTGAATATTGTCCATACGAACTAGTATTTGGAAGACTACCAAATCAGTTCATAGATTTTAACCAAATAGATAGAATAGATCCTATATACAATCTAGACGACTAAACAAATAAAATTCAGAATAGAAATAGCATATAAAAGAGCTAGGATAATGTTAGAAAACCATAAGTTGAAGAATAAGAAATATTACGATAAAAGTACTTTAGATTTTGATTTAAATATAGGAGATCAAGTTTTGTTAAGAAAAGAAATAGATCATAAACTAGATGCTAAATATACAGGACCTTATAAGGTAGTATAGAAGAAAATAATAATATAATAATTGCAGATGATGAAAATAAAAAACAGAAAGTTCATAAAAACAGATTAAAACCATTTATAAAATAAAAATCGGAATGATCAACCGTAATAATAATAATAACAAATTTAAAAAAAATATATATATATAATAACGAAATTTTCTTCTTATCTATACAATTAAAAAAAAAAAAAAAAGAAAGAAGAGAAATTTTCATTTATAATAAAATTTTTATATAATAATAAGCTAACTGAAAATGAAAATAGATAGAACGAAATTTCATTTCAGTTCGTGATAAAGAAAATAAAGAAACACAATTTTTATATAAAAGACGCAAAAATATTCAAAAAAAAAAACCCCAACTAAATAACTACATATATATATTTGAGTACTAACATATAACACAAAAAAATAACTACATAATACTATTACGTCATTTCTCTAAAAAGGGAGGTGTAGTATGTTATATTCCAAACAAGCATGTGCCCACCGCATTGTAGTGTATGCAATATGTAAAGTGGTCATATGCCCAAATTTAAGATTAGAGTATCAAGCGGATAAACATAGAGACACTTTGTCGCTTTGTTTACATAATATAACCGCCGTCAAGTGCCGTAATATGATCAGCCACTTATATGTGGACTGGCCCGCAGCGTGAGAATTGCAGAGTAATCACTATGACGTATATATGTATATACCTTCTGCATATACATACATATTTCACAATATATATATTTGTATATGGCATGCTTTATACTCCCGTTCTGTCGCTGCTTTGGGCGACAGAACTCAAAATAACTTATATACCCATATAGACCCAATCGTCTGTTGCTCTTCACCGAAACAACGTCTCCTACCTCGAATATTCTATTCCTCCTTAAGGGACTTACGGATTTAACCGATGCAGGACTTCTTCTGAATAAGATGGAATTGAGGTTACTCCAAACTCTTGCTTTTTGGGGTAGCAGTCGTTTTTGGCCTTGAGCACATGTCTTTCGTTTTCCTGGGCTGCAATTTGTGTTCGGACAAAACTATCTCCTTTTGCTCATTTTTGCTAAAGATGTCCGTTACCCCATGCTTGCAGTGCCAGAACTTTGTGGATAAGAAGGCTTCCAAGAGCATGCTACATGCGTGTTAAAATCGGTAACTCACAAATGGGCAGCATGCACCACTCCTTGACTTTGTCAATCAGCGTATCCCAATCGTTAAAAAATTTCGTGTTAACCTTTTGCATGAAAAGTACTGACATATGTTGCCATGGATGTTCTAATTTCTACAGAATTATCTGGTTTCTAAAACAGTTAACGGGCTTATCAGTGGCGTCAATTGTATATGACAAAGACTGTTCGCTGTGAATTGTCAGTCAGTCAATTGGTAAGGTTTAACTACTCCCAATGCTTCATCATATAGGCAATTTACCAAGTGATTGAACTTTTCCTTACATTTGTAAGAGAGCTGTCATTATGAACTAAGCTTTCGAATAAACACATAAAGTTTCTAAATTCAGAATGCTTTCCGCTAAATTTGGGCAGCCGCATTTTGGGCAATTGTGATCGCTGACTCCCAGTTATCGAGCACTCTTGTGGCACCTGGAACTCTGTTCCCTTTTTAGTTGCATTCAAATACAATGTTTTCGTAGCAACACAAATGACTTCTAACGCTCCTTCATTGCTTGGATCAAGCACATCTTGTTCGGCTTAGAGGGCCATAGCTTTGACAATATAATTCTCTAAAATTGCTAGTCGGCACTCTAGCTGAGTTCGTTCTGTCGGTATTAACTTCTCTACTAATACCCTTTGCATCCGAGAAATATCCTCTATAACTCTATCATGTTTTAATAAGCATGATGCTAATTTGGTGCCAGATTTGGATGAACCAGGCTGCGAGGCTAATAGCTTATCTCCTTCACCCATTGTTTTTATATTTAAACTATGTTTCTGTCACGCACTGAAACTTCTAATGTAAAGTATTTACACCTTGCAGTGGTAATTCAACTTATCACTTGTTCGGCACTTTTTGATGAACAGCTCAAACTATGTACATACATACATAAACGAGTAAAGTATGTACTTACATGCATACAAACGTGTATGACACAACAACGGCGAACTTTCTTCTCACAACTGCAACTTGTATGCAGGCGAACTCGTGTTAGGTGACTTGACGGCTGCAAGCGGGGTGAGGGGCGGGATGACCATACACCCACGAACCGAACGACTGCGGACAGAGACAAAGAGGAGATTATAAAAGTACCGCTTCAAACTCGAAGTGTACCAAGCGGCGATTGACTTTGATTTACCCTTGAGCACTGTTGCTAATCCGAATATATGCCTGCGCCAAGGGTCAATAACTTTTAAGATTTCTATATCTTTTCTATATGTCTGTTATAATCAACAATTATTTTATTTGCACATCAAACTGATGTTGCTTCGAAAGCTGGTCAATGGTTAATACTTTCACATGTATTAGTTGTATATTTCACAATTTTGAATCTACAAAATACAATGGTCAAAGTGCTACAATTGAAGCACTAAATACCTGGGTATTGGTTACCGGTTGAAAAGGCACTTTCCTTTTAATTTCGATGCGAGACATCCAACTTCCAATTCCAAAATTGTGTGACTATCCCAGCTAGTTGTGTCCAGAATTAAGCTTGTGCCGAATGCCGATTGCCGAATGCACTTTGCTTAACTGAACCAATCCAAAGTCCCTGCTCGCGCGCCAATGAAAAATCCTGGAACTTTTTCCAGAACGGTTACAAAATCGAAATCGCGGTGTTAATAGACTAGCTGGTTCACTTTATTCCTTACGAATCCTAGCAGCCAAACTCCAGGTAACGAATTCAGCTTCAACTGATTGACCTTCTAGACAGAATTTGTAAACTGCCTTTCTATACAGAACTTTTTAAACTAAAAACTTAGCTTAGACCACCGTGATCGTCATAGCGACCTGGTGGAGCTAATACCGCTCGCAACATGTTTGCGGATAATTGTACCTTCAATGTTTACGAACATTCATTTGCAACATAACTTCAATTTGATTCTCTTATATGTTATTTGTACGTTCTACTTATCATTCTATTTATATTATTCTAAATCTGCTGCTGCTCCAACATATGAGCTGAGGTATAAACTCGGCACTACGAACGTAGTGGCAGATGCCTTATCTCGAAATCGCCAAATTAACAGCACAACTGCTACAATCCACAGTGACGATAGCTCGTCCCATAATTTAATACCCGTCGAAAAGACCCACCCGAAAAAGACCTTATAAGCACCCTAAAAAAACACCTCGACCCAAAAATCGTAAATGGAATATTCTTCTCTGAAAAGATAATGGGAAAAATCCAAAACATCTACCCCCTGTATTTTAACTGTTACAAATCCAGATACACCCAAAAACTAGTTACTGCTGTCTCGTCAAGGACGAGCAAAACAATATAAGGACTAAAGAACACATGAGGGCACACAGAAATGCCATAGAGAACAAAATACAAATACTTAACAAGTTCTTCTTCCCTAGCCTTCGGAAAAAACAGAAGCTTTTGCGAAAATATGCGAAACTTGCAAAATAGCCAAATACGACAAATTCTCTAAGTACGCCCAAATTAAACCATTAAAGTCTAAAGCATCGGAAGACCTAAAACACCCTTTAAGAGAAATCATGATAGCTTTCGGAATGCCCAAACTAGCAATCATGGACAATGAAAAGGCGCTAAATTCAGCAGCCATCAGATTCCTATTACAAGAACAGCTACGAGCAGAAGTTTATGCAACTCCACCATATAAATCTACCAGTAATGGACAGATTGAGAGATTTCATTCAACACTGACAGAGATCATGAGATGCTTGAAAGTCGACAATAGTTCACTAAATTTTGAATTTTTAAGCTGTAGAAGAATATAATACCTCAGTACATTCAACAACAAAGACAAAACCAATAGACATTTTTTTCGCCAACAAACTCATAACCGATTCACAGAAACTACAATCGAACAGGAATGAAACAAGCAAAAAAATTGAAAATAAACAAAAAACGGATCTAGAATATCATAACAAAACGAAAAAACCTATAAAGAAATACGAAAAGGGAGAGACAGTTTATGTTAGGATAGATAAGAGATTAGGATCCAAATTAACTCCAAAATTCAGAAAAGAAATAGTTTTAGAAGACAGGCACACAACCATTAAAAGACAGTCAGGAAAAACCGTACACAAAAATAATCTAAAAACCTAATGCCCTCCTGCAGGTTAATCTTCCTGCCAACTTGCCTCGGAATGGCCACCATCCTCGACTTTTCTCATTCATAACTCATCCCTATTAAAGTAGGGACAGCGAACATCCAAAATGGGACATTTAAAATCATACACGCCTTTAACATCGAAGAATATGAATCAGAGTTCGGTGACATATCGAACAGACTCAACGAGATAAGTAAAACAAACCCACTTTTCGCGTTTTTAAAATTTGAAATCTTAAAAGCGGAAAAAGATCTTAAAAGATTTAAACCATTCGGAAGACAAGCCAAGGCAATAAATGCGTTAGGCACCGTATGGAAATGGTTGGCCGGTTCACCGGACCACCATGATAAAGAAATCAAAGTGAATAAGATAAACGACCAACTCGAAAATAATAACAAGCAATTAATAATTAACAAAGTTCTTACAGACAGAATAAACCATCTTAGCCTTATTACCAATAACATTGCTAAAGCAAATATAGAAAACAAAAGCTTTAACGATGAAAGAATCTCTTTGCTGAAGTATAAACTTCACATCTTAATGGAGGAATTAAATAACTTAATTCATGCCATAGATTGGGCAAAAACCAACACCATAAATTCTATGGTATTATCAGAATACGAAGTAGAAAAAATTGAAGAACTATACGGTAAAGAGGTTATGTTCATTAATGTTGAAGAATTACTAGAATTTTCCAAAATCAAAATAGCCACCAATGGCAGAAGTTTGCTATACATTATCAACATCCCATTAATAATTAATGAAAATTGCATATTAACACTTTGGAAACCAGTCAAACAAAAAAATATCATTAATGAAATTAAATACAAATATATAATTCAATGTAACAAAAAAAGCTTCGGAATAAAATCAAATTGTGAAACCCATAATGATAAGACAATCTGTAATAAGGACATTTTAATAGACTTAAGTAATGATACATGCATTACACCGCTACTCAGCAACCGAAAACCAAATTGCCGAACAATAAATAGCCAGCATATACCAGACCACGAGGAATTGTTGCTCGGCACGATACTGCTTAACAACTTCAATGGTTCCATCTACATTGACGGAGAGGAAACTTCACTGGAAGGAACTTTCTTGATTCAAGCCTCCAACACAACAGTAAGAGTAGCAAACGAAGTGTATGAGACAAAAGTGCTATCATACGCTGAAGCCTTACCACCCCTTTTACAATTCAAAACACAAAAAAGTAAAGTGTAGGAGGTACTCTCTCTACAGATGCTAAAGGAGATAAACATAAACAACACCAAAGAACTTGAAACAATCAGAGAAGATAACTCAACAGTAACAACATTGAACTTTACGACCTCCGGAACACTGACGATGATCATCGTTGCAATAATCATCTGGAAAACAACACAAGTACTATGCTGCGTAATGAAGTAGATGTCCAGAGAACCAGAAATACCCAAACCCAATACAGAGATACCTACGATATCCCAACAAGAAGCTACCGAGGACGGCAGCGTCTTAAAGGAGGAGGAGTTAACGCATAAGGTTAGACTCTAAGAATTTGCGCACCAAGCTCTTGCGCAAGAGGTTCAATAACAGGTTGGCCTTACAGCTCCAATTAAGCCCACTGCGCGGTAAAAGACACAACAACAACTTCAATACTCCAACCACAGCAACTTCCGCCACCTTCTGTGTCAGCAACTAAACACAGTGACAGTGGTAGCAGCGGCAGCGACAGCGGTAGCAGCGGTAGCAATTAACCAAAATATTATAATTTGTCAACTGTAAAAATCAGTTCAAAAAAAGGGAATAAACGAGCCAGACGACCTTAATCTTTTGTTAAATAAAAACTTAATTCATATATAGATATATATATATATAGATACAAGTTAACTCCCTCATATGGTGAGAGAGTTGCCTTTTTCCAATCAAAGGCCCACAGAAATAATTACTTAATATATAAAACAACACGTTAAACTTTCCTTTTATCTTCAGTTCTGTACTCAATTTATTCAGTGTTTAATGTTTGATAGAATGTGTGTTATCGGTTCTGCCGTTGAAGATGAACTGGCCCGCTCGTTCTCCTCAGTCAGCGTCAGTCACCGCCCAACGGTCGCATGCGCGTCCGGCGTCAGCGCTTACGCTGTTGCGCAAGCGAACAGCAGAGGGCCCGCAGTCTGCCCTGAGCCAGCAGCTTACATGGGAAAAAGGGGTGGTCTCATGTTTGTGGCCACGTCCAGAGATCATGATGTTAACTCCTCCCCCTTTGAAGATCTGCGTCCCGCAGATTAAGGTGAAGGCACCGGGCTGGCCTTCTGTGGTATCGCCAGGCCCCTTGTAGATGTTATTTTTCTCCAGCTGATGTACAGCGCAATGAATACGCCTACTCCGCCGACAGTTTCTATTACCAATGACATCTCCAGTCTTCTTGAGATGTGGTATAGTTTTGCCAAGTTTTTTGCTGAGAAGTCATGTACATATTGCAGCGTCGGGGTGTACCCAGAAGCTGTTATGTTGGAAAGGACCGCCGGCATGGCGGTGAGGGTAGACATTGAACGGTTGAGGTAGCTCTTCTTTCTGATGAGTCTACGCTGTCCTGAAAAGGTGGTCACCGTGCCATTAAATCCGGTGAAGAACGCCGTACTTTCATCCACCAGCGTCACTGTTTCCTGTGCATCCCTCAGGTAGTGGTATTGTGCGTTGCCACCTTTGATGAGGCGTGGCCCGGGGTTTTTTGGGCCGGTTTGGAGAGCTGCCTTTCAGTGTTCTCCTCTGCCTAAGTAATGGTTGCTTAGCATTTTTGTACGCTGGTCGGACAACAGCGTGGCTTCTTCCCGGGTGGTTTGGATTGCTTGTTGGAGGTCCAGTAGGCTTATGACATGAATCAAACGAAACATGCCATTGATTCACCACACGTATCTTTGTTGAAGGGGGATTACCAGAGAGTCATGGTTGAAGAAATGGGCAACACTTGCTTGCTGCATCATCACCAACGCTAACCTTGAAGATGGAAATAGTTAGAAATGCTTAAGAAGAGATTTTTTTATGCTAAGTTTTGGTTACCACCTGGTTCGTGAAGAGTGCTTGTTTTTTATGTTTATTTTTTTCTCCTTATTTTATTATTATTTTTTTATTCTTTGTTAAATTTTTTAATTTTATATTTAAATTCTTCTCTTGTTAATTTGAGTTATATTTGCAAAAACAATTTTTCCTTTTTTTTTTTTTAAATTCACTGGCACTCTTCACTTACCTGGGTGATACGGTTAGTAATTGTGGTTTGTGTCGGTGTTGTGCTGTTGGTAGTTGGTTCGTAGGCCCTCCTTGCAGGATCGGTGTGTTTCTGTTGGAAAGGATTAAAGAGTTAGTTTTTTGCGTAAATAAAATACTTTGCGGCCCGAAGTTGGAGTAAGCTAACAATAGAATACTCGGGCCAGTCTAGCTTCGCAATTTTTTTAACTTTTTTTTTTTTACTTTAATTACATTTTTTTGCAAATCATTTTCATTTAATTTTGTTCAAGTGGTTTAGAGCATTTTTTTAAGTCGATATTGGTATCTAGATGGAATTAGCGGTGCGTGTTTTTTTTCTTTTCATTTCTCTTTTTGCATATTTTTTTGTTTTCCGTCGCACGCGTGCGCTGCCTGTTTCTATGTCCCTCTTTGTTGGTTGTGGGAGGCTCCATTCATCCCTTTTAGTCCAGTTAAGGGCCTACTTAGGTAGGAGTGTGCTCCACATCCCCGCTGTGGGGGACACCTTCGGCGAAAGACACAGACAGCGGCCAATACACACGCGCTGCGACGGAACATTTCTCTTAAAACTAGTTTTGTTTTTGTTCGTTTATTACTTAAAAAAAAGTAAATAAAAAATGCCACTCGCAATCTTGGTTGCCGCAGTGGTTTTGACACTTATTAAATATTGCCGAACGAATGTTATTCCCTTTATTTTTATTTTATTATTTTTATTAATTTATGTCGACGATGAGGATGTAAATTGTGGCTTCAGAATTAATTTTTTTGAGATCCTACCACTTTAATATTTCAGCGGATATTTTTTTATTATAATTTTCATACACAAATATCTTTCACTGATAGGGATTTGTACCCGGACACAAAATATTAATTTTTGTTTTTGTAACCAACACTTCACATCCATTTGGCAAAAATAAATTTTTATTGTTTTTGAATTCCTTACCTATGCCATTCACTGATAGAGTTTTGAACCCCGGTTACACAAAAAATTTATTTTTTTATTTATTTTTAAAGGATTTACTTTTTCACAAAGTGACCACGACTTATCTGTTCGGCAGCTTTAGCGAGAGTTATCTAGAAATGAAAATCATACTTTAGATCGAGGGTTGATCTGCGCTTCTTTGTTTCAAGGGAATTTTAGATGCAGCGCAGCGGCCGCAGATTAACTAGAATTATTGTATTTGCCAAAGTTCTAAGAAATTTTGGCATGCGCAGAGTACTTGAAACAATTGTATTTGTTAAGATTCCGAGAAACGCTTCATCGTTCAATACATCGATTCTTAGTAAGAATTCCAATATATTTTTTGTGTAACCATCCACTTTAATTTTTCAGTGGGCATATTCATTAATTTTATTAATTTTTTTTTATTCACTTCATTTTGGGAATACATTCAAGCAAGGCACTTTTGGGCAAGGTGAAAAAGAGAAAGAAAAGAAAAAAAAAACACAGGTTAACTGCTCGGGCGCCAGTTAACTCCCTCATATGGTGAGGGAGTTGCCTTTTTCCAATCAAAGGCCCACAGAAATAATTACTTAATATATAAAACAACACGTTAAACTTTCCTTTTATCTTCAGTTCTGTACTCAATTTATTCAGTGTTTAATGTTTGATAGAATGTGTGTTATCGGTTCTGCCGTTGAAGATGAACTGGCCCGCTCGTTCTCCTCAGTCAGCGTCAGTCACCGCCCAACGGTCGCATGCGCGTCCGGCGTCAGCGCTTACGCTGTTGCGCAAGCGAACAGCAGAGGGCCCGCAGTCTGCCCTAAGCCAGCAGCTTACATGGGAAAAAGGGGTGGTCTCATGTTTGTGGCCACGTCCAGAGATCATGATGTTAACTTACATATATATATAGATATATAAATATAGATATATATACATATTGATATATATATATAAAGATATATTTATATATATAGATATATATATAGATATAAAGATATATAGATATATAAAAAGCGGCTGGTAAACATAGCTGAATTTTTTCAATATTAATACTGTTCAGTACGAACTCTTCACAAAGAAAAAAGTAAGTCAAATAAAGAAAATCTAGTATTCCTAAGGTACATGAAATTGCTTAAACGAAACAGTACATTTTATGTGTTAGTAAAGACATAGAGTGGTTTGATTATATTTACTATTTTGTTTCATTTCAGTTTCTTAATTATTTCCTGGTTAACACACCTGACGATATTTAACTGTGTCTAAAACGTTCTCAAAAAAAAGAATATTTTGAAAGTTAACTAGGGATCACCTTAATACAAGAATTTTTATAAATGCCTTTTAATTTAAATGAATCGTTATGTACCTGAAGCTTTAAAGACGATCAGATAAGATCTCTGTTAAGACTGTCACCATGATCAAATTCAGAGGCGGCATAAAAATATTAGCTTGCGTCATATTTGTATTACTTAGCGAATGGATGCATCTAAACAAAGGTCACTCACTGCCGCGTATTAAAGGTACATTGGTTATTGCTTATTAATGAAATATAAAATATAATTCTCTATATTCATTTGCATATAATAAATTTGTTCAATACAAAGGCAACGTCAACCTGGATGTAGGGCCTGAGTTTTTGGCTCAATTGACTAATATTACTGTACCCCAAGGACGTGATATATCCTTCACCTGCGTGGTCGACAATTTGGGACAATATCGGGTAAGTACATAAATCAACCTGGTCAAATAGAAATAATATGTTTGTAGATATATATATACTCCAAAATATAATATATTAACTAATAAAAATATATATACATATAAAACCTAGTAATAATTTGTTCGAGTCTACTGGCGCTATATGGTTTTTTGTTCAAGAAAATGTTTGTGTAAGCATTTTAACGTATGTATGTACATATATTTTTATACCTTGTAAAAAATTGTAAAGTCGTCCCTGCCGACTTGGAGTATACCCTGTACCAATAAGAGATATTTTATAAATTCAAACACCTTCCAAATCCCCCTCCTCCTTCCAAATTCTCGTAGCAAGCCAAAACACAAAATTCATGCTTTCTCGTTGCCTCATATCAGTGAACGAAACTAATGCGTCATTCGGTACAAAGCAACGTGCGCATACTATCTCGCTCACACATTTCAGCTGCTGCTGCCCATAGCATTTCAGTGGAAAACATATATACGTATTATCTCCGATATTTAGTTAGTTTAGTTTTAGTTGCCCAGTCATTTAGGCAACTGAACAACGAGGATCCGCGTTCGAATACCAGGCTAGTGCATGAATGTAGTTTTCGTCTAAGCCGAAGGCCTTAGTTGCCAGTGCTTGTAAAATATAGTTAGGTTGATAGTTTACAACTATATCCTATACTTTAATAATAATAATAATAATATCCGATATTTATTGACCGATTTCGATCAGATGGTACACATTGGCTATATAATTGAGTATGCCAAAGAGAAATATGATAGCTTTGATAGAACTCTAGTTATAGTTTTTTCTAATTTGTGGGGGCGGAAGTGGGCGTGGCAGCCGCTGCTGCCCATGCTATACATTTCAGTACAACACGTAAATTCGTATATGTGCGAAGTTTCTTGTAAAATTGAAAACATTTGGTTAACTGGTAAACATTGGGTATCTGACTATTTGTGCCAAGTATGAATTGTATACTCAAAAAATATAGCTCAATAAAAATATAACTCAATTATAAAGCCAATATATACCGTATGACCGAATTTGACAGAAGTCGGTCAATAAATATCGGAGATATTCATACAAACTTCGACTTCACTTCCCCGTGGATAGACGTGTTTTCTTGAGCTCTTGCTAACACCTACTGTTTTCGCCAATACAAAATCGCGATTAATTTAAATTGATTTGATCTTGCATTTGTATTCTTTACCGTTGCAAGTTGCTCTCGCGTTCTCGCCCACGCATTGATATTGCATGTGCAGTGTTTGTGGCTCTCCCGCTCATTAACCTTTTTTGTTTTGCTCGCGCTCTGCTCTATTTTCTATCTCGCGTGATACGTATGCGTGTTTTCTCTTAGTTTCTTTCTATTTTCTCTGCAAGTTTGACCCAAGTGTCGAATTTGCTTCAACTACTGAGTGAGTTTTTTCTTTGGCCTTTGATTTTATTCTTTACCAATTTACATTTTTATTTTTTTTTATTAATACTAAATTTTATATAATGTCTGTCTGCTCAAGCAAGAAATGTTTGAACCCCCCTGCACCCCATAACTTATTTCTCTCATGTTGGCTGTGTGATAATATCATGCATGTTAAATGTGCGGGCCACACAGCCAAGGTAAGGGATAGTTTGGAGCACGTAGGGGGGCTTAAATGGGGATGTGACTCATGCCAAGAAGTCGAAATTGAAATGAGGGTTTTCATGAGGCAGACCAGGGATGGATTCAAAAAACTGTCCACTGGTTTTCGTAAGCTCTGTGATGAGTTTAACGTTATGGAAGCAGAATTCAACAATTATAAGTTGTTAAATGAGTCTCCGAAGCGTAAAAAAACCAGTGCGCGGAATCCTTCCATGCATCTGCCTGTCCCCAATTTGAACTCGGCCAGAGCACCACATTCTCCATTACTACAACCAAACCCACAGCAGCTTATTTCGTTTACCACTCCCGTTCCGCAAGGCGATCGTAAAGATGAGACTATTTCCATTTCTCCAGGAAATGGTTTCCCTATACAGGCGAACAAAGCTGTAGATTCCGATATGTCTGGGCATATATCCAACATAGAGAATATTGCCAATAGGGATCCTGTCAGAGGCCTACATACGGACACTCTAATTGAATCTGCTGCGGTTATAAATGCCATGGTGGATCCCATGTCTGGTCTCCGTAGACCTCTAACAGGTGTTCCTACGAAGAAATACATATTTGTTTCTAGGATTGATCCCGAACATTCGTCGGACGACGTCTTAGCTTTCATTAAGACAAAAGTTCAAGCCAACAAAATATCGGTGGTAAAATTTAAATTTAATTATTCAAGAGAGATCTCTTCTTTTAAGATTAGTGTCCCGGTCGAACTGTTTGACTGTATTTGCAGTAACAGTTTTTGGTCGGATCACATTTTAGTTAAAGAGTACTCGGCCAAAAAGAAAACTCGAGATCCGGTTAGGCTTTCTATCCCCGCCTCTTTAGCTTCTGCCGGACCATTAGCATCTGCTGGTGGTTCAAAAAACTAATCTCGTCCCTTTGTCTGGCCTCTCAGAATGTAAGAGGACTTAAATCTAAGCTTCCTAGACTATATGTAGATAGTTTAGTATTTGATTTTAATATTTTAGCTTTTACAGAGACATGGTTAAAACCTGATATTAGCGATGCATCTGTTCTTTCTTCAAAATTTTCAATTTTTAGGCGTGATCGGACCAATTCCGTAGGTGGAGGAGTTTTGATAGCAGTTGAGTCTACCTTACCCTCTGACATTATTCATTCTCCTGAATTTCAGGAAATCGATGTTGTTGGAGTTCAGGTTAGACTGAAGTCCTTTTCCGCCTACGTAACATATTCCTACATTCCGCCACAATCCGACATGTCAGTATATAACAAACATCTAGAGTCAATTCAATATGTTTCTTCTTTGCTATCAGATAGTGATATCTTAATTGCTCTGTGTGATTTTAATTTGCCTGAAATTCAATGGTCACCTTCAGATGAATCTACTTCGTTGTTTCCTTCTATGTCACATCTGATTATTGATGGCCTTTTTGAATTATCCTTGGCCCAGATAAACTCTGTCCGTAATAAGAATGGAAGATCTTTGGATCTGATATTTGTGATCGATTCTTCCAACTGCGCTGTTTCTAGAACTGACCCTCTAGTCCTCTCGGAAGATAAATTTCACCCCACTTTAGAATTGACTATTGATCTACCTTTTCGAGCACCAATTGTTGGTGTTAATACAAAGCCTAGATTACGTAACTTTCATAAGGCCAACTTTCTTAAATTGAATGAGCTTATTCTTTCAACAGATTGGTCCCCTTTATACAATTGTTCAGACATGGGTCTAGCTATTTATATTTTTTACAATACTCTCGATTCGCTTCTTAGGGTTTGTGTCCCATGCAGGATGCCAGTGTTGTCTCATCGACCCCCCTGGTTTTCTCGTGAGACGTTCCCTCTGAGTTCGCTCGTTATATACACGCAATGTTATAAGATCTACCTTCAGCGTTGCAAATTTGAGTTCTCACAAAATCTGAAATTATTCTAGAACTTTGTCAATTCTAAACGTAAGACGTCCGTCCTTCCATCCCGAATTTCTTTTGAAAATAATACAGCGGACACTGATCAAGAAATTGCTGATTTGTTTGCTGATTTTTTAAAACAACTTATTCCTCCACGGTATATCGAGCGAATCTTTCGTATCCTTACCAGTTGAAAAAGTCTAATTGTATGTATAATCCTTTGATTGATGAAAGTTCGTTACTTAGCGTGCTTAATTTAGTAAAACCAGTGTACTCTCCTGGCCCCAATGGGATACCAGGCTGTGTACTCAGATTTTGCGCAGAGGCTCTATGTAAGCCAATTTTAAAACTTTCTGTATTGTCCGTTAACTCTTCAACTTTTCCATCTATTTGGAAGAAATCCTATATCATTCTTCTTGATAAGAATGGTAGGAAATCCGATGCAACGAATTATAGGGGTATCTCTAAATTGTCCGCTATTCCTAAAGCCTTTGAAAAGATAATTACTTCTCAATTGCAACATTTTTGTAGCTCTATTATTTCACCAACTCAGCATGGGTTTGTGAAACATAGATCTACAACCACTAACCTATTAGAATTTACATCTTTGACGATCGAAGGATTTAAGAATGCAAGGCAAACTGATGTCATTTACACTGATTTCAGTAAGGCTTTTGATTCTGTTAATCATGCGCTTCTTCTTCTTAAGTTAAGTAATATTGGCTTTCCAAGCCCTTTACTAGGTTGGATTCGAGAATATCTGTTAAAAAGAACTCAAAAGGTTCATTTCAAGTCTTCTTATTCTAGGTCCATCCATGTGACTTCGGGAGTGCCTCAGGGCAGTCATCTGGGACCTCTGCTTTTCACATTATTCATAAACGATCTTCTTTCAGTCATAAATCACTCTCGAGTCTTTATGTATGCGGATGACGTTAAGATTTGTCTTATTTTTAAGGACATGGCCTCCACGTTTCGGTTGCAAACTGACCTTCACAACTTCGAGTCTTGGTGTGGACTTAACTTGCTTAACCTCAACACTTCTAAATGTAGTGTATTCCCTTTCTTCAGAAATACTCCACAGATTGTGACATATTTTCTTAATAAAAGTCCTTTAAAACGCCTCGATAAGATAAATGACTTGGGTGTCCTTATGGACCGAAAGTTATCTTTTAAGTCTCATATTTCCACTACTAAGCTATGGGAGTTCTTGGATTTGTAAAAAGATGGTCAAAGGAATTTAATGACCCTTACACAACCGAAATTCTCTTTGTTTCATTGGTCCGTCCTATCCTTGAGTATGGATCTCTAACTAACCGTAGAGTAATGCTTGGCGTGATCTTCATCCACAAGCTCCTTAATGGTGATATAGACTCGCCTGAGCTATTGAGCCGCGTAGCTTTATCTGTTCCTTGTAGACCTACTAGAAATTTTATACCTCTATCACTTCCACGCTGTTCTACTAACTATGCTATGCATGAACCTTTTCGAGTCATTTGTTCTGATTACAACCGCCTTTACAGTGTATTCAGTTCTGAGCTCTCTCTTCCTTTACTAAAAATTTCTATCTTAGCTTATTTAATTCGTAACTAGATGTAGAATTCGTTTATTTGTCTGTGTTTTGTGATCTTGTTTCCGCGTCTCGAGCCGTACGTTATGCGGTATGCGCCCCTCGGTCGGTTGGGCGGGAGGTGTGGGCACTTAGTGCCCCAGTTGGGATTCACGCGAAAAAAAAAAAAAAATATGTTTTGTACTGAAAAGTATCAACAGCCGAGTCGATATGACCATGTCCGTCTGTCCGTCTGCCCGTCCGTCCGTATGAACACCTAGATCTTAGAGACTATAAAAGCTAGAGTAACCAAACTTGGTGTCAACATCCGTCTAGTGTATACGCAGATCAAATTTGTTACTACTTATTATTCTACTTATAACTACTATTCTATATCTGCTGCTGCTCCAACACTTTACTTATGGACATTTTGTTTTTTGTTCTTGCTATTTTTAATTAAAATGTTATTATTCTCTATACCTCTAGCCTCAAATGGTCCTATATACGTAGTGTCTAACTTATGTAGTAGTACTATATCTCATATTTCTATGCTTATATCTGATGTTTTATTGTCATAATATTTTGTATTTCTAGCTTTATTGTTTTCTAGCGCTAATCATGCTCTCTTATAGGCTATTTCTAATCTACACTTTACTTCTTTAGTATAATCATCTATGTTATATTATAGTTCAGTACTTTCTATTTTATTGAAATCTGAGAATAGTTTTGGTAATCTACCAAAAACTAATTCATATGGACAATAATCATGTGCAGCAGATGGTGTTGTGTTAAAACAATATGTGAAATATTGTCTGCAGTTATGTATGAACGAACGTGCTCATTGAATATTCTATAACTACGTTCTATTATCCCTAAAGTCTGGCGGTAGTGTGCAGTAGACATTATACTGTCTAATACCACTCTATCAGAAGCATTTATAAGAGTGTTTCTTATAGTTAGTGGGGTCTTAATGTGTGTTGTTGTTTTAGATGTAAGGCATTTTTTACATGTATTATGATATGACGTGTCATATTTTTCCAATAATAATATCTTTTTAGTTTGGCCAAAGTTTTTGCAATAACTGTATGACATTGTATTGAATCGTCATGAAATAGATACTGTTTATTTCTTTTCCATTATTTATTAGGGTCACCGGCTTGAGTAGCGCTACTCTTCATATTTTAAATATTTCATTGCCCACATTTTTGAAAGATTCAATTGAAATTAATTGAAAGAACTTTTCGCACGGTGCTACTTTGAGTTGGCTAATCATAAGTATACCGGCTTGCTTTTCAAGCCTTTGGAAGATCTGACCTAAGTCAAGATTTCCGTTGCTGTACAGATTATCAACATCAATTCTTGCAATATTTTTCATTCCATGTTTCAAAAAACATGTTTTCTTTCTTATATGCAAGGCCACTACTTTACGTACTTTGTCATTACAATTGACTTCATATACGCTGGGCTTAGAAGCGTTGCTTAGGCAAATCTACTTGTACGTTTCCTGCGCAGAAATTTTTCTGTTTAGCTTGTTGCCTGGTGGTGACTTTTAGGACTCTATTATTAATGTCTTTTAGTTCGGACATTGATATCCGTGATAGGGCATCTGCCACGAAATTATGTTTTTCCTTTAGATACTCAACAGTGAAATTGCATTTTTATAGGTCTAATCTCATTCTGATTAGTTGTGAACTGGTGTTCGTCATTGAGAAAAAATATGAAAGCGGTCTGTGATCAGTTTTTACAGTGAAAAGTTTGCCATATATATATATGGTCTGAAATGTGTTATTGCCCAATGGATTGCTGCTTACTCTTATTCTATGGTTGTTTTGTTGGTTTCACCTTTGGTAAATGAGCGTGAAGCATATGCAACTAGGAGTTGTTTACCTCCATATTTTAGTGTTAGAACAGGCTGTTTACTTGCATCTGTTATTATGCAGCCTTTTTTAAATAATCAAATGCATTTTGGCATTCACCGGACCACTGAAAATTGACATTCCTTTTGCATAATCGTGTTATGTGACGTGAATAATCAGTTATGGCCTAAAACAGTCACTGGGTGCATGAGGAAAGTCCATTTTTCTGGATGTAATTTAAAGTTGTGTTTCCTACATAAATCAAAAACGTTTGTTAAGCTTCTAATAAATAATTAGGTCATCCATATACATAAATGCTTGTGAAGGATTTAGTCCAGAGAAAGCTATTGTCATCATTCTTTGAAAAGAATTTGGCGCTATTTTAAGACTATAAGTTAGTCTTGTGGTACGAGACATTGCTTGTTAAAAAAGACGTGAATTCTCTAGAGGCTTATTTCAATTCTATTTGATGAAATCCAAACATTAAATCTAGACATAAAAAGTATTTGGGTCTACCCAATTGGTCAAGAATATCATCTATTCTTGGCAGTGAAAATAGGTATTTGACGATAGTCTACGACTAATCGCCATCTCTTGTTTTCAGATCCAGGGAGACCTTTTTTAGGTACAAGTATTATAGGACTATTGTACTCTGAAATTGATGGTTCAACTATTTTATCCAGAATAAGTTCTTCCACCTGTTTATTGATTTCATCTTTAGGTGCGTGTGGAATTGTATAATTTGTCGTATATACTGGGATGTTATCTTTCAATCTTAGTTCTAGCTAATATAAATTATTTATGGTTGCTGATTTAGTTTTGTTTTAAATAGTGGCGGGAAATTTTTGGTCAGTTTCTTTAAGACATCTTTTGTCTGTTTTTGCTAGTATCTTGAACTATATCATAGTGTCTTAGCATTTCGGTTTTTATTTTATCCATATTTAGGATTTTAATTAATTCGTAGTTTCAACACTCGTACAAAAATGTTATCTTTATTGGAAATTGTATTTCCAAGAAAATTTCTTCTTCAATTTCCTAATTCGGAATCAAAACTGCATGTTCTGCTGATGGTAATTTAATTTGTCGGATCATTACAGCGCGAGCTGGAATAGTGGCATTAATATCACATGTATATGTGATTGGTATGTTTATTGCGAATTTTAAATTATTTGGCGGTAGTAGAAAGTCACAGGTTTGTGTACAATCTAGTTGGCAGTTGAATTTCTTAATGAAGTCCATACCTATAATGCCATCGCTAGGGATTGGAAAGCATTGTTCGACTAATTGATAGTTGTGAGAAATTATACACTTTCCTGTAGATAACTGTACGAATGCTAAAACTTTTGAAGAAACGGAACCTTCACCAATTCCTGGTTTTAATATAGTTTTTGTCGGGCTTATGTTAGCTCATGTGTGCCTTTAGTGAGTTAATTAGATGCAATGCATATATGAAGCTTTGTAGATTTTTAGCCTTGCCATCAAATTCTGGTATCAGAGATGAGGCTAATTTAAGAAAATCTACTACTGTCTGTGAAGTTGAAGTTGAACAAAATTTCTTTGTTTTTATGTCAAGGTCGTGGGCGCTGCTAAGGTATCTGTTCTTTATTAGATTCAATCCTGCTATTATTGTTAATACTATCAGAACTATTGTTTATGTTTCTAGGTGTGGGGTTGGATCCATAACCTCGACATCATTCACCACATTTGCAGTATTGTCTTCGGTTTTGGAGGTTTTTCTACCTATTATGTAATAACAAATCTTTTACTAATAATAATAATAAAAGAATATAATAATAACAAGAATTATTTTTCTTTTCCTTTTTATGTTCTTTCTAT
Organism: Drosophila sturtevanti; assembly: GCA_018150375.1. Lineage (NCBI taxonomy): Eukaryota > Metazoa > Arthropoda > Insecta > Diptera > Drosophilidae > Drosophila > Drosophila sturtevanti. The sequence continues at coordinate 23,025 of JAECWJ010000357.1, read as the reverse complement.
TTTTTATTAAGTTTACTTCCTGAGAATAACTAAATTTATACGAATTTTGTATACTCTATTTATTGATAAAAAGAAAATCTAAAATCTGCCTGTTCATAAGAAGAGTCTGTATATTGAAAATTTAATATTTATTTATTTGAAATTAAATTACATTTACATTTAGAGAGGGAAAACTTTCATGATATTGATCTTTTTTGAAGTTTAGTTTTGTAATGAAAATAAAGAAATTTTGAAAATCGGCAATTTATCTTAACTCGTGAATAAGGTGAGACTATGACAAAAATTTTAAAACGGCAGAAATATTAGTTGTTAGTTTAATGTGGTTAACTTACAATTCAGGTATACATTCGACTATAAATTATATACCAAAGTATTAGTATTTTGCAAAGTGCACTTTTGTGGTTCAGCTTGCTAAATATAACCTAACCTAAACCTAAATATAGAGAGGTTCTACCCGCAAGCTGAAGCACAAAAGTGCAATTTGCAAAATACTAATACTTACAAGTTCATACTTACAAGTTCAGGCTTACGCATGCGTTTCTTGCTCTTAGGCGAAGTTCTGCATTCGTCTTGTATTATTTTTGGCTCAGTTGTTTTTCCTTGACGTGCCCGGTTCCTAGTTATTGTGAGTGGGCGTGGTCCATCGGTTAGAAACACCTCCAGGTACTCCTGGATGGAAGGTGATTCCCTTTGCTCAATACGAGCAGTGTAGGTCCGGTCTTCGCTCATTTATTTATTCCACTTTTATTAGCTGGTGTTTTATTTGTGGTTTCAATATTTGTGCACAATTTCAACAGTTTTTACATATAATTTTATGTGATATTTAATTTCCGTTATTTGACTATTTTTTTGTTTTTGTCCAATTAAGTTTGTGGACATTTATCAAATTTATTTGTAAAATTTGTCCATTATTCCAAATTTATTTGATAAATGTAATAATAAAAGCTTATTTTGTTACATTTTTTCTGCAGCTTCGTGACACTTGTCACGGTCGCCGTGTAAAGATAAAACATTTGATTTTTGTTTGAATTGAGAAAGTCCGCTTTATTTGGTATTTATAATCATTTCTGAGCCTAAGTACATAAGGGATTCTTATCTTATCCCGGCAGAACGGGAGCATGTAGCATGCAGTATATGCGTACATATATAGACATATAGTATGCTAACGGCATATACACAGAATCACAGTCGACACCAGGAAAAGAAAACGGTGTTGTATTACCGAAGTTGAATTCTGAATCTACTGATGCTAGTACTGGTGCTGCCTCTTGGTGCTCCACCATATACCTCATTCTGGCAGAGAACACTTTGGATGGTACCGCTTTACTAGTTGTGCTATGTAAATCTCTGGAAGGTGGCGCTTCTAACTGGCTGTCTCAAATTTGTTTCACTGGAATGACGTGGAAAAATTTCAAGGAATTGTTTTTGCAAACAATTTGAAGGCACCGAGACTCCGGCAGCTAAAGTTTTCAATATTCTGAATGGGAAACCAAAAGAAGTTGAGTGCATTTCATTATATGGAAGTCGATTATTAACGACTTTTATGGCGAAATAAAAGTCGATGACTACAGCAAAAGCCGCTTTGTCTGTCGTATTGTCGCATTCTACCAATTCAATATTGGTATAGTAGACTGCAACGAACAGTTTATAATACCAACATCAAAAATTTGATTTTGATAAAAGGAAGGACCGTACTATCGAGGAAAATCCTACCAGAAAGAGACAGCGACTGGCGGTCTTGCTGACCACCGATCAAGGAAAAACAACGTAAAACCCCAGCAGGTATCTAAACCCGGATATACACATTAGCATTCTAGATTCTAGATCCGAAGTGAATTAATCTGTGTCTCAAAGATTTTCGGGGAGATGAGTTCATAATGTTTTAGCCTTAAAAGTTATCGGAGACAGTGCAGTAACAAGCACTTTACAAATTTTGTCAAATGTTGTTATCAACGAATATTCTCTTGAAGTCCTTTTTTCATGTAGTTCATAGTAGTTATATTAATTATGATATAATAATTGGCCGTGAAATTCTAGTTTAGAATATATTTAAGACGAAATCCTTTCTATTTAAATCGTGACTTTCTTGCGAATATTGACACCGAGTTGTGTGGTACCTAAGAACCAAAATTAGAGAATTACTAGTAGCAAATATCATTCGCCCTAGCTGTTCTCCTTTTGCTAGCCCAATGCTTCTTGTTAAAAAAATGGTTTGGATAGACTTTGTATGGACTACCGTGAGCTAAATGCAAACACCGTTGCTGAAATTTCTCTTACCGCTTATAAATGATCAAATATCCAGGTTGCGTATTGCAAAATGTTTTTCGTGGCAAGTGGTTTTCACTAAGTCCCTATTCACCTAAGATCAATTGAGCAAACGGCATTTGTTACTCCGGAGGGCCAATATGAGGTTCTAACCATGCCTTTTGGATTAAAAACGCTCTTTCTGTGTTCCAACGCGCAGTAATGAAAGCTTTAGATGAGCCTCCCCATTTATATGTCGTTGTATATATGGACGACATCTTGATTCTTTCAGAAACAAAAGAAGAAGCACTCGAGAGGTTGCGTATTGTCCTACAAATTTGATATCATTTAATGTGACAAAATTCTTTTGTGAAGTCAAGTATGGAATACCTAGGATTTTACGTTAAAAATGGTGAAATCCGACCAATCCACGTAAGGTACACGCGTTAGAAAACTTACCCTCCCCCACAATCTGTTACTCAAGTGAGACAATTTATAGGTCCAGCATCATATTTTCGAAAATTTACTCCGCAGTTTTCTGCGGAAATAAACTCTTTGGTTGAAAATCCGAGCACGATCTAATTCGTCAAAGAAATATGAAAGCATTAACAGATGAGCCATTGCTTGTTTTATTTGATACCCAATATCCAATTGAATTCCATACCAATGCCAGTATGGATGGCTACGGCGCTATTATTCTCCATAAAATTGACAATAAGCCTCATGTCATCGAGTATTTTAGTAAACAAACATCATCTACTGAAAGTCGATAGCATTCATATGAGCTTGAGACATTAGCCTTATTAATTCCACGAAACACTTCCGACACTATTTTCATGGCCGGAATTTTACAGTTTATACCGATTGCAATTCTTTAAATGAGGCGAAAAACAAAATCGATTTCACACCAAAAGTTCATCGGTGGTGGGCATATATCCAATCGTTTAAGTTTCATATCCAGTATAGACCGGGAGCCAAAATGGCACATATTGATTTAATCTCTCGTAATTCGGTAAGAAGTAAAATTTCTTACCAGGAATATACAAGTCCGAAAAATAAACATGTTTTGTTGGCTGAAATAACTGACGATTGGCTCCTTGCGGAACAACAAAAAGATTCAGAGACATCGTCAATTACTTCAAAAATTCATAACCACGAACTAGAGGAGAGTGTATCAAGAACATACGAGTTATGCTCCAAATTTTTCTCAAAAACCAAAGAAAAGGGAAAACAAGATGTCTCTCAGTTGTCCCTGGATCATTTAGGTGGTCGGTAGTGAACCATGTCCATGAGACTGTTCTACATCTCGGTTGGGAAAAGACGTGGGACAAAATGTAAGAATTTGATTGGTTCGAGCATATCGCTAAATACGCTGAGCGCAATTTACTCCGCAATTATTCAGATAAAAACAATGAATTTTAAATTATTTTGAAGTCTGACAAAGTCGGACTTGTGGAAGCATCGGCTTTTAGGCATCGGACTAGCTCTTAAAATCAGCGCAAAGAAAGGGCTATTCATAATTCCAAGGTTACAACTTGTCTTCTGGAAGAACGAGAGGGTCAATTCAAGAAACAACACTGTTGGAAGAATGCGATACAAATAAAAGGTCAAGTGATCTATCATGTGAATTATTAAGGCAATGCGACGAAGCGAAAGGCAACATGGAAAACTCTTCAAGAAACCAAGATCCAAAAACAAATAGTAGATCTCTATCAGACAGTAGAAGGATATAGCTTTAATGGCTTCCCAGTAATTTTTATGAATTACCAAATCAGATAATGGTGAGATATACGAAGAGGTAATATAGGTGCAAAAAGACGCTATGAGACCTTTGAACGATATCAGTTGTCTGGGGAGATATTCCTATGGCTTGATATTAGACTGAGCCACAATGATGAAAACTCATCCTGAAGCTTATTCTGAATTTTACAACAGTAGTAAGCCAACCTGAAGTTCTTAAAGACGGACTCTTATCATACATAAATTGTAAATTATTAGGCGAGCCATTTTAAAGGAACAGACTTTGAGCAGAATTGTTTGTTACGGCATAAACACTATAATAATCTTAATGAAGGTCACAAAAGGCCTGCCCACGGAATTTTATTGAATGCAGTTTAAATCGCTAAGGCCTCTGATTTAAATACATTATTAGAAATAGATGAGGACATCATCTAATAAAACGGTATTTTCGAATCAGTAATGCTTTGTGGATGGATTTAATTAATTAAGAATCAAATATGAAAGAAGCTTGCCTTTGCAGTTCAAATAATTACTTTATCCGTCATATCATTCTCAAAATATTTGACGTTTATATATATATAATTGTAAAAAATGTAAATCAAAAAACAACATAAGGGAATTCCAATTCACGTGACGAATCAGCACCGATTTCATTTTTATTGCTGATATCTACCAACTGCACCGCCAAGTTGAAATATCGCTGCTTTGTTTGTCCGCATAAATTTCAATGCTGAGCTTCTCGCTCTCTTAAATTTCGATCTAATGTCAGTTTGCCACAAGGCAACACAAAAGGTTTTCTATTTCGTGCGACAAGACAATTCTAAAGCCAAACCAATTTGGCGAGAGCCCTGTACCACCAGATATGTCTAATTCCATCCTCACACATATGATGGATTCCAAGAGATTTGCCTAGCCTCGGGATGACTAAAAAATTTTGCAGTTTCCACCTGCGCGGAAACGTGCCCTCACGCAGGTATTGCGTATACTCCCGAGCGAAGATGTGTAGTCGAAGAGTCATGGCCAGTTTCAGAGTCCGAGTAAACTTGACCAATATCCCATTGGGACCATGCGCTTTATTGCTTTTAAGTCTGCGCGGTGCCACAAAGATTTTTTCTGGGAAGATTCCAACCCTATCCTATTCTGTTAGTGGAGGCATTCCCATAATATCATAGATTAGGATTGGGCGCATCGGCAATGCTGTCGCTCAACCAATAGAGGATTACTTTTGTGTATTTTGCGCAGACGTATACTAGCATCGCCTTAAATGATTGGGCGAACTGTTTGGTCATGACGTGCGTAGAGCACGTCCCCAACGTTGACTCGTTGATTTGCAGTTTGGTGCTGCAAGACCAACTGGAACTCTAGTGAATCCTAAACAGTCCGTTAACGATTCCAACGTCTGTTTCGATTTCACACATTGACTCGAGCAGCAGGACTTGTGCTTCCCAACAGTAACTGAAGTCACTTAACAATGTTGATTTGACAAAGTCGCGGAATAGACTCTTGGTCCAGAAGGGCATAGTTAGTTGCCAGTTATGTGGTTGGTGTTGCTCGTCCCTTTAGCCTCGCATAGAAAGTATTTAGCAATACTTTTGCAACTGAAGCATCTAGTGGGAGCATTGTTAATGCCGATACGACATATCGACCTTCTGATTTAAATTTGGCCTGCTTTTAGGATTGCTTCGACTGATGCTACGGGAACGCTTAAAGTAGCCCGCTGAGTACCTGAAAATGATGGGCGAAACCGTTTTATACATGCTGCATTATTGCAGATTTCAGGCTGACTTGAGAATACTGACACTAAGTCTTCTATTATCACCATCTCGTCTAGATCTCTTAAATCAATCCTGGCTTCACCGGTCGATGCTGTAGTTGTAACCTGGCGGAATAATGCATTGTTAATATTGTCGCTTAATCAGCGCAGGCTGACAGCCATCTATCTCCATCCATCGACTGGAGACCCGACGCTGCCTCTTTGGCCTCTTCCTATGGCTTTTTATTGTATAGATAATAAAACTCATTTCAAGCATTAAAAAGTATATTAATCTCACAAATATTAAAATAATAAACAACAGAGTTATTGAGGGTAAAGTTAATACACAGGGCTAGATAATATATACTTTATATAATCGGAGATGCTTCCTTCAGTGTATTGCAAACTTATGACCAAAATTAATATTCCCTTTGCAAGAGTGTAAAAAACTCTGACGGGGTTTCCTGTTATAAGTTAGAATTCCGTTTTACAATTGTACATATAAACTTAATAGCAAAATAACAAATTAGTTATTTTGACATGTAAAAACAGTCACATGGCCTCAACTTCACTAGACTCTCGCCAGCGACAGCTATACGAACAAATTACATCGTTCCCACGGAAGAACGCATATTTTCTGGCACTGAAAACAGATGATGAAACAATAGAAAACATAAGCTACAGTGCCCGAGTTACCATCCGGGAGCCTGGATAGTGTAAGTTGCCGTTGTGGGCCTCTGTTGAATCAGTGGGTTCTTTTTGAATCTATATATATATAAATCTATGTATAGTTTACCTTTAATTTAAATGCCTTTTAAATAAAAACACGTCGTTCTTCTTCTTGGTCAGAAAATCAAGTGAAGTCTTACTTTATTTTAAGTTCTAACTTTAGCTCTCTGTCGGGTTATTGTTTACAAAAATGCTTATGTCTAGGGTTTTGATGCCAGTTGTGAGTGGCTTGAATGCTTGGAGTGGGGAAAATGCTGATGCTGCCGTCGGCCAGATATTTCGCAGACCGGTCGATTGCAGAATTCCTTGGAATGTCCAACGTGTGGGTGTGGGCTATGATGGGGTAATTAGCACAATGTACGGAGCGGTTTTGGCGGGGGTGTGGGATATGATGTGGTAGCTCCTCCCTCCCCAAACTGGAGCGACGGCCATAATGGTGGAATGGCTGGAGTGAAGATGGTTGATGGTAAGTGTGGTTGTGGGTAATAAGAAATGTCCCGTTTACGTGGCTTCCAAACGAGGAAGATGGCTATTAGTAGGCATCCGAAAATCGTATATTGGATGAACATGTGTTGTTTCACTATTCTGTTGTTATGCAGAAGTCGGGTATTCGTCTGGATCGCGTCTAGGTGAATTCTTTTTAGGCTTAATACTTCGATTGTTCTATTTTGGATTATCTTCTGGATGGGGGGAAGTCGGATATCCAGGTGTTCTGTGTTGTTACATTCTGTGTTGTCGTATTGGATATTGTTCATGTTGATCGAACAATTCGAGTACTCAATTATATGGGATCCAGAAATAGTGGTAGAGCTTCCACATGTAGATTCGAGGAGGTTCTGTGTATTGAAGGCAAAGATTAACCCACTTTCCGGCTCGAAGATGTTAGTGAAATTTCCTGTTTGCATCAAATGCCCTTAATGATATCTTTAAGGCAGTCATTGTTGGTGGATTCGGTGTTGGTGATTTGTTTGCAAAATGACTTATTGTCTATCTTAATACATTTATTCCTTAAATATAGTATAGTTTTGTTATTTTGAGCAATAAATTGGGGTGCCCTAATAAATTTAGTATTGTTTTTTGGTAGGGGTACAATTCTTTCAAGGTTATAATGTATTTCTTCAAAGATGGGAATTTTTATACTAAAAATTATTTTATTTTCGAAACAGAGAGTTTTGAGCTTTGGTAAACTATAAATATGTCCTTCTTGATCTAGATTTATTTTTTGTTTCTGAAAGATGCTTTTTTAGGTGTTCTGATAACACTTCTATGTTATAGTTTATCTTATTAATATATTGTAAGGTATAAATTTTCAGATCCTCTTCTTCAAGATTTTTCCTAATGCCATTCTGTGACATGCTTAAGAAATTATTGATCAATGTTTGTTCTTTGTTTATGTGGTCTGTTATATTCTTAAAACGGATTAGTACTTCATTGTTAAAGTTAATTTGATTATTTACCGCGCCTGAAAAGGACTCAGTTTTTTCTTTTGCTTGTCGAATTGGCTCATAAATTTGTTTTGAGTCTTCATCATCTATATTTCCTGTGATAGCTTTAATCACACTACCTAATCCGTTTACTAATCCTCGTTTCTTTCGATTATGGGGCAGGAGGGTTGTTATCTTTCTTTGAAGTTCTTTTAATTTCCCATCTAATAATTCTAATGATGGTCTAAACGTTTCATCAGATTTTAAGTTTCTGGTTGTTGGTTCTATTTGGACTGTACAGTTCTTGTATTCATCTACATCTATTATATGGTTTATTGTTTTATAAGTTTTTAAAATTCTTGCGTTACCCAAACTAATTCTGGCTATTGGCGACGTTCCGTCCAGGGGGCTGATTGAAATGGATTACGTGTTTCCCAGTAGGCTGCTGTAAAATATGTCAAGAAATGGAGGTTAAGTTCGTGAGTTAAGTCGTTTTTGGTTTTACCCTAAGTTTAGCTTTGTGTAGTTTTTGGTTTTTATACCCTTGCAGAGGGTATATTAATTTTGGTCAGAAGTTTGCAACGCACAGAAGGAAGCATCTCCGACTATATAAAGTATATATATTCTTGATCAGCATGAATAGCCGAGTCCATATGACCATGTCCGTCTGTCCGTCTGTCCGTCTGTCTGGATCAACAGCTTCTCCTCCGAGACCATAAAAGCTGAAGGCATAGGCTCCTTTTCGCTGCAGGCATTGTATATCTCGGAATCATCCCGATCGGACGACTATATCATATAGCTCCCATAGGAACGATCGGTCATAAATAAGGCTTATCCTCAATAACTCTGTTGTTTTTCAACCGAATGCCACGAAATTTGATATTTGTGAGTTCAATATACTTCTTAATACTTCAATCAAGTTTTATCAGAACCGGACGACTATATCATATAGCTCCCATAGGAACGATCTGTCATGAATAAGGCTTATCCTCAATAACTCTGTTGTTTTTGAACCGAATGCCACGAAATTTGATATTTCTGAGTTTAATATACTTCTTAATACTTCAATCAAGTTTCATCAGAACCGAACGACTATATCATATAGCTCCCATAGGAACGATCGGTCATGAATAATGTTTATCCTCAATAACTCTGTTGTTTTTCAACCGAATGCCACGAAATTTGATATTTGTGAGTTCAATATACTTCTTAATATTTCAATCAAGTTTTATCAGAACCGGACGACTATATCATATAGCTCCCATAGGAACGATCGGTCATGAATAAGGCTTATCCTCAATAACTCTGTTGTTTTTGAACCGAATGCCACAAAATTTGATATTTCTGAGTTTAATATACTTCTTAATACTTCAATCAAGTTTAATCAGAACCGAACGACTATATCATATAGCTCCCATAGGAACGATCGGTCATGAATAAGGCTAATCCTCAATAACTCTGTTGTTTTTGAACCGAATGCCACGAAATTTGATATTTCTGAGTTTCATATACTTCCTAATACTTCAATCAAGTTTTATCAGAACCGGACGACTATATCATATAGCTCCCATAGGACCGATCGGTCATGAATAAGGCTTATCCTCAAAACCTCTGTTGTTTTTTAACCGAATGCCACGAAATTTGATATTTCTGAATTAAATATACTTCTTAATACTTCAATCAAGTTTCATCAGAACCGAACGACTATATCATATAGCTCCCATAGGAACGATCGGTCATGAATAATGTTTATCCTCAATAACTCTGTTGTTTTTCAACCGAATGCCACGAAATTTGATATTTGTGAGTTCAATATACTTCTTAATATTTCAATCAAGTTTTATCAGAACCGGACGACTATATCATATAGCTCCCATAGGACCGATCGGTCATGAATAAGGTTTATCCTCAATATCTCTGTTGTTTTTCAACCGAATGCCACGAAATTTGATATTTGTGAGTTTAATAAACTTCTTAATACTTCAATCAGGTTTTATCAGAATCCGTTGGCTATACCATATAGCTGCTATAGGAAAAATCGGTACAAAAAAAAAATTTTGTATGAAAAATTTGTTTCCTCAAGCTCAAAATTTTGAATTTGTAAATTTGGTATGTTTAATTTACAATAATGCTTCTGGTGAATTATATAGAGAAAATCTGCAAGGGTATACTTCGCCTGGTACTAGCTCTTGTGGTGACTTCCTTCCTTTATTTAGTCTTGTTATCCTGCTTTCTTTTTTTTTCTCAAATTGTTCCTTAACTTCTGCATAGAGGTCTGTGCGGAACACGCTTGCAGAACGGTTGATGGCTGCGTTTGTATATAATGCTAAGCTCACTTTCTGAGGATCTTGCACGAAAAATTCGGAGGGCAGCTCAGCTCACAGATCTTCAAAAGCTTCCAGACTTTGTAATATATAACTAACTAGACGAATTATAGGTTTAAACACCGGCTAATCCAAAATTTCGTTACCAGTAAACAACTAAAAGAGGAATGCTATCTACCCGGTATCTGCAGCAAAAACCGCTAACCGCAACGGATGCAATATTTGCACACTCCTCCCGCCCAACCGACCGAGGGGTGCAAGGCAAATAACGTACAACATGAGTCGCGGGGAACACATACAAACAGACAAGTAAACGAAAACTACAGCTACTTATGAGCTAGATAGGATAGAATAGAAGCTTTTAGAATACAAATTTGATTTCCGCATCGATTCGGTGTTCTTACAAAAGCATGGAAAGTATTAAACAATCGTATCGATCAACAATGTGGTTAGAAAGCCTCACAAAGTTGAACAGTCAACAGAAGACTCAGATAGCTATTTCTGAACGTAGTCCCTAGGATGCTGAGTGAGAAGGAGGTTTAGGTATAAAAGGCAGCGCTGCTCGGACAGAAATTCTATCCAGATTTTCCAAGCAACGAGATATTCGTTTAAGTGCAAAAGTGAAGAAAAGTCAAAATGGAGAGCGAAAAATAAAATGTCAAGACGACATCAGAAGTGGGATATACACCACCTCCTAATTCTTGGACGAGCAAAGTCGTTTAATTTTGGAATTGCAATGTCGCAATTTATAGGCCAAAGAACCAGTACTTTGTGTCAGAGCTCAAGAAAAGTATTGTACAACGGCAATAGTGGAAAATAATTGCTCTGCTTTTGGTTGTCTTATTCTATTAATGAAAAAGAAAACTCAATTGGACCGACTATGTGTTGATAGCCAAATACAAACAAGGTATCTGACACATACCATGTGCCGCATTTGTTGTTTTATCACCAACTCAGTACCAGGGCCTAGAGAAACTTAAAATCATATTAGATGTCCTTACGAAGGCTGGAGATCAGACCCATATCATAAAATTACAGCATCGAGTTCCTTCCCTCCAGCACAAAGCGTTTATTGGACTCATGGCAATTAGACCCAGAAAAAAAAAGCTAAAAACTAATAATTTACCTGAGGATTTAATAAAGACATATGATCTGTGAAAGGGCTTGTTGCATCGAAATAATCAAAAAAAAAAGAATAGAACATGTTGATTGCTGGTTACGCTTCGTACTTTTAAATTTTAGGGTATATATGAGATACATGAATCTATTACGAGCTACAACCTTTTTTACCCATTTGGAATGTTTAAAGCACATGCAACCTATTATTTTCTGAAAGATAAACAAGTTTTGCTTAACTGATAAGAAAAATTTGACCCCTAATAATTCGAACGGTGCGTTAAATGTGTACTGTTTGATTAAACATGTATTTTTTTTAATATTTTTTAATATTGGATAAAATTGCCTTTTGACTTTAAAACACATTTACAAAGTTTTGGCATAGATTTTAATAAATACTGGAATTGTTCAGTTGAAATAGAGTCCCAAATCCCTCGAAATTTTGTTTTTAAAATTAGATAGGGTTCTTTGAGGCTCATTTTTTAGTTTTTTTTTTTATTATTCCCGGTATATTCTCGATTGGGCTTAAGTCTGGACTTTTTGATGGCCAATCTAAGACCCCAGTTTCTTTATACTGCAACCATTATTTGGTTCGTTTGGCAGTATGAGATGATGCTCCATCCAACATCGGCAATAACAGTGCGTGATAAAAGAGCCCTGGATGATTGTCGCCAAAGTTTGAGAAATTTGGCATCAGAATGGTCTGATAAAATCGGGGAAACTGTTATGCGTCAGTGGACGCGCTTGCAATTGCGAGATATTAGATATACTTTCTATAAATTATCTATAGGGATTTTCTAGGATATATACTCAAAATCTTAAATTACTATTTGCCTAGGAAAAAACCATTACATACGCTTCGCCAAAAAAAGCGTGTACAATGGTGTCGGGAATGGATGTCTTAGACTCAAAGCAACGGAACTCCATCATATTTAGGGATAAAGCTACAGTTAGATACAGAATTGAAGCGTACCATAAAGACTGCATTAAGAGGATCCTTAAGTTCCTAGCAAGCATAATGGTCTGCGGTTGTATGTCTACCAAGGGAATACGACAACTGCATTTTGTTTATGGAACAGTTAACGCTAAAAAATACATCAACATACTGGAAGAAGGGGTTTCCTTTCTAAGAAATAACGAGCACATATGGCATATATGGAGAACGTCATTACCAGGCACTACGCCCTCTTACAGAATCATTGGTCCTTCGAGCGTTATAGCCTTGCACTCGGTCGAAAAGAAAACTCTTATTCCAAGCCATTTTGTTTAACAATACACGTACATAAACGCCTGCAGTGAGCAGTTTCCCGCTCTTTTCATAGAGAGTTTCCATCATTACTTGTATGGACACATTTACGAGTATTTGTGGTGCTTCCCAAATATTCTACATATTCCTTATATTTGTCCCTTATATACTTACCTGAAAACTTCCTTGACACATATGAGCCAATCCATACATACGCGAGTTAAATTGCCACTAAAAGTCAAAATGCGTTAAATTTTCCACGATTTTCTAAATATACCCCAAGACACACCAATTTATTCATCGTTCTTAGAAATAAATTTTCCTTCAGTAAAAAATTCCAAGCAGTTTCCACATCCTTCTTATATCATCCGTGGTGTAGTCGTTTTCGATCCGACTTTGCCAATAAACCATGTCAAAAGGGGCTAGAAGGCTGATCGTATCTCCGTGCCTTGGCGGCCCACCTCGCCATCGTCTCCGCCAAGTAAAGCCAAGCTCCCTGATAGAGCTCTGACATCGCCATACTCCTCCCACACTTCGCTAATACGAGCATCCGAACTTTTTAGAGCAGACGATCTCTTATAAAACTAAACTGATCTCTCCTGTTATGTAAATAGCTATATGATATATTATTTAGTTGTTCGATTCGACCAATTCTTAAACTTGATTTAGTTAAATAATCAATGAACAGAATGACATGATTTTTATTTACATAGCTCAAAATTTATGTTTGAAAAGGTTCGAAGAAACAGACATACGGCAGATGGTCAGACGGACATGGTCATATCGATTTGGCTTTCGATGCTGATCAAGAGTATATAATCTTGGTGGGGTCGGAAACGATTATTTCTATGCATTTCAAACATCTGCTCAATATTATTATACCCTCTAAAGGAGTACAAAAATAATTAAATATTCTTAAAGAAAAAAAATTTTCACTTTACTTATGGAAATTCATTTAAAAGTTTTATTTACTGTAATATACAAAGCACGTATTCGGATAATTTCAACCCACTACAAAAAATTTGTATAAACAATCATAGACTTCCCCAGCATAATGTGCTTAATTTGCGAATAGGAATTTTCGCTCAAGAGGACTGTAGCTGAAATAAATAAAACTTTATTATTTTAAGTTTTTACTGTTTGCCATAGTCTACACACTCCATTGAAATTGCTTCAATATAGAAAAAAAAAATTTTTTTTTTTTTAAAACGACAAAGTATCTTACAAAATTACCTCCTTTATCAACAACGTATAAACTGGGCGCTAAGTACCACTTAATTTTCTTGGAACCCGAAAATCATTATTCTTCATTGCCACTGAGTTCACACAGAATATTTGTTAATACCGAAGCACCTAGTCGCTATTGCCACCTATTGCTCTAGTCAGTTAGGTGGCATTTTGTAATCGCCACATATTGTTACAGTCAGTTATGTCATGTCATATGAGTCTGACCATGTAGGGGAAATGCCTGAGAATTTTTGTAGCAATCAATGACTTAAAATAAAGGCAGGACAAAAGGCATGTCAAACCCTTGAGACTGAGATAGTTATTGCGAACATAGCACAGTTGGGCCGATGCTCATTTTACATTGCAAAAATCATAACTTCTAAATCAATAGAGCGAAAAAGCACTTAAAAGAAAATTTTTCAAGCTTTAAAAGGAATGATTGTGAAAAATAATATTTAAGGTCAAAGTCGAAAAATTTCAAGCATATTCTACTTGTATTCAAATAAAAAACTTTTTTTTATCATAAATAGAAAATTTGTATAATTTTAATGACCATATCACATTTTTAGATGTTTTAGTGAGAGTTTATGACATAAATACTGATAATGTAGAGTGGCGGAGCTGCTGATCCAGCTAGACAAAATTGCTTAAATCGTTATAGGGGCCAGTCCCCGTTGCTGGTTAGGCCTTGCGCAAATGAAAATGAGTTCGGTGTCTCAGGCTTTTAATTCACTTTTATTCGATTAGATAGTGCGTTGGTGAGTTCACATGAAATTGTATAGCAAATTGAAAGTTAAAGAAAGCAAAACACAACTACTCGTTATGGCGTTTCCCATGAAACTTGCCAATCACCCGACAGTGTGCCCGTTCGGCACCTGGCTAAAAATCTTTCTGCCACTGTACAGCGTTTAAGGAATAAAGGAAGATAGTTTTTAGTAGGCCTGAAAGGTACAGAGAATTCTACTTGGGTCAATAGATCAGGCGAGTCTACATCACGATTAAGGAGCTTGTGCATAAAAACTACACCAAGCTTTATTCTACGGTTAGTAAGGGAGGGGAGGTTAATCAAAAGAAGCCTACTCGAGTACGAGGGAAGCTTGACATTGTGATCCCAGTTCAGACCACGAAGAGCAAATAGTAAAAACTGCTTTTGCACAGATTCAATTCTCATTTGGTGTGACTCATATTGAGGTGACCAAACACAAGATCCGTATTCCAAAATGGGGCGGACCAAAGAGGTAAAGAGGATTTTTGTAGAATAAGGATCGTCAAATTCTTTTGACCATCTCTTTATAAATCCGAGAACACCCATCGCTTTGTCAACAATTGTGGAAACATGGGAGTTGAAAGTCAATTTATGGTCCATGAGACGTTCTAATGGAGAATTATTTAGGAAATACGTTATAACTTGAGGACAGTTTCTATTAAATGTCATAACCTTACACTTTGCAGTGTTTAAATTCAAACGATTGTGTTGACACCAACACTGAAAAGGTCAGCCTGTAAAAGACTGTGCGAAACCATATCTTTGTTAGGTACTCACGAATCCAACTCAGTAATGAAGTTGGAAATCCAACTTCGTTGAGCTTAAAAAGTAATAACTTATGGTTAACAGAGTCAAAAGCTTTACTGAAGTCGGTATATCTGACATCAGTTTGCTTGGCTTCTTCAAATTCTTTGATCGTTAAGGATGCAAATTCTAAAAGTTTAGTGGTCGTAGATCTACGTTTCACAAAACCATGCTGTGTGGGTGAAACTATAGATGTACAGAAATGTTGCAATTGAGAAGTTATTATTTTCTCAAAAGCTTTTGGAATCGCGGACAATTTGGAAATTCCACTTTAATTTGACACATTGGACTTATTACCATTTCTGTGGAGAGGAATGATAGAAGACCATATAATCGAGAAAGAGGAAGTTTCAACAGACAAGGAGAATAACTTAGGAATAGGCTTGCATAAAGCATCAGCACAAAATCTTAGTACACACCCAGGAATACCGTCAGGCCCCGGTGAGTACACAGGTTTAATTAACTTAAACACGCTAAGAAGCGTACTTCCATCGAAGAAAGGATTGAAGATACCATTGAAGATACCTGTTTAACTCATAAGGATACGAAAAGTTTCCACTATATTCCGATGAGGAATAGGTTGTTTTGAAAAAATCAGCAAACATAATGGCCTGATCAGTGTCAGCTATCTTATTTTCAAAACTTAGACAGGATGGGATTATGGATGTCTTACGTTTAGTATTCACAAAGTAAAAAATTGCATATTGCATCGCATGATCCATGCGAAAAATGAAGTTTGCACCGCTGAAGATAATCCTTATAGCATTTTGTGTTAAGAACCATGAAGTTCGAACGGGCAACAGAATACAGATAAAAATCAGACGGGCGACCTGTTTTTTTGTACTTCTCATAATGTCTTAATTTGATGTTTCGTAAGAGGAATACAAACTTTAAAAACGAGTCAAGCATATTATAAAAGTATTGAATAGCGGTATCCATATGTGTGCAACTATACAAATATGACCAATCATTATTAAGAATGAGATTAGTAAGTCTGACAAAGCTAGCCTTACGAAAACAGCGAATCTTTGAGACCGAATTAGCACAGAAAATCGGCTCTTGAAATAAAAGGATTGTGTTGTGGATTGTTACCAACATTAAAAATCATAAAAACAACGACAAGGAAGACGGTTTTTTGGCAATAATTTTTAAATTGTTTGGCATCAATGAATAGCTGATTCAAATTAAAATATGGCATTTCGATGGTTGTTCCTTGAGTTTACGTAAATGTGGTCGATGATGGTCCATGCAGGGTTACGTTGCATGGCATGGTATAGACAGGTATCGTGGCATCTCACCAATTTAGTAGGGAGACTACTGCGCCTATTTCAACGACCATTGCAACTGGTTTTTGCTGTAAGGAAACAAGAGAAGGTAACCTGAACCCGTAGATCCAAATAAACTCCTAGCTTGGGTAACTTTGGAAGTCCCTCGCTGGACGTTAAGCGTAGGTGCGCCCTTCGCCGACATAGCCGTAGAATATTTTAGTTGACTCAAGGATGGTTTCGGACTCACAAAACACACGGGCTCGTCATCTTCTCCGGCAACCTTAGTTCCGTCTGTGGGTTCTATCGACAAAGACCAGTTTGAACAGCTTGCAACGATACTTCGACTGCTTTAATGCAGTGGGAGTGCGATACTCCATATGGGAGTGGAGATGTTGGGGTGACGAAGCGGTTGTAGATCAGGCAGGTCGATTTTCTTTCGGGGTCGTGTTCTTCTGGCAGTCTTGTAGCGGCAATGTGGCTGCATCGAACGCTTTAGATGTGTGGCTTGTCCTGCCATCAACGGGGATGAAACACGGGTGCCATTGGCCATCTGACAACCATGCCCTGACTACCAAAGCCTGTCTGTGAAGGTGCCAGGCAGTGTCCAAAATTTGGTTGAACACTGCCATGTCTAGCGCCTCTCACAGCTGGCTAGCTTTGCTCGCTCATGGCACCATGTGCCGCTAAACGCTGCTACACCATCGCAAAATCGGACAAGGATTACCTCGGTCCCTGTTCTCGATGACGCAATCACTGATAACTGATCCGCAAGCCAACATGAAACGTGACCGTTGGTAATGGATGTATGA
Source organism: Drosophila sturtevanti (assembly GCA_018150375.1). Lineage (NCBI taxonomy): Eukaryota > Metazoa > Arthropoda > Insecta > Diptera > Drosophilidae > Drosophila > Drosophila sturtevanti. The sequence goes on along the minus strand of JAECWJ010000357.1, from coordinate 5,575 downwards.
CGACACGATGTCTAGAAGGCTCTGAAAAAATGGCAGCAAGTTTGTATTGAATTGACTTGCTGCTAATGGACAACAACATAGAATCCCCAGCAGTTGCTAAGGTTGGGTGGGTTAATAAAAAAAGGTGAAGAAAGTTGACATTCAATACTATCAGCTTAACTGAAGAGCAGACGCTTGCATTTTTATCGATTTAGCTTCCTTCAGTTGTTGGCGGTTATATATCATAAGATCGGCTTTTGCTAAGTTCACGATTGCGTTGTATTGTCTTTTAATCCAAGAGTTTTCAAGCAAGTTTTCGTTGACTTATACCTTACGGTATTTTTGGCCTTGAGGTTACACGGAATGAGAAATGTGTTAACTAATTAAGCGTCATCTTATTCGTTTGACGCAGCAGAATGCAAAACTAAGAATTTATTTGACCCTGGCCAGCTACAAAATCGAACAACAAATTTCTGCAACATTTCTCTTAACACCAACATTCTCAATACCTCTTTCTATTTTTTCCATATCTTGGGTTACAAATATAACCCAAAAAATCGAACTGCTGATTTCGAAAGGTAGTAAAAAATCAAGGGGTGCATGAAATTCAAAAATGCTTTTAAAATTTCATACCCTTTGCAGAGGGGATCAACAGCTTTTCCTCAGAAACCTTAGTGCCACAGAGCAACATAGACTTCTTTTTGGTGCAGGCATTCTGTATCTCGGAATCATTCCGATCGGAAGACCATATCATATAGCTGCCATAGGAATAATTGGCCAGGAATAAGGTTTAACCTCAACTCTTTTGAGATTAAAGCTAATGCCACAAAATTTAATATTTGTGAGTTTATTATACATCTTTAAACTTTAAGTAAATTTTCTCGTAATCAGTTAACCATATTTTATGCAGCTATCAGTCCAAAATTTTTTGTTTTAAAAATTTTTTGTTTCTCAAGCAAGGGATACAAAATTTGTTACTTGTAAATTTAATATGTATATAAATATGTCTGTGGAGTTATAGCAGAATTCGTTGACTAGCTAGCTTAGCTTGTTCTTATTTGCTATTCTATACAAATCTTCCTTGCGCGCTACTTCTTGCCGAAGTCTTCATAACCTTGTTGCAGTGTTCTTCACTTTGGGTAACTCTTTCTTATTGAATATTCTACTCCTGGCTCTCGCGTATTTCTATAACCTCTCCATATACGTTCTACATGGACTCTTATATCTCAAAGACGCATTGAAAACATGCTCACTTATTGTTTAATATTATTACTACGTGAAAATGGTAACAGTAGTTGCTTATCTTGTAACTGTTATTTTTCATATAAGTGTCATCTTTTGAAACGATCGGAATGACCCACCTTTCTGTTTTCCGCATCAAAGAAGTTTTTCATTGGGGTTATACTTTTCTATCCGTTCTTATAACAAAATGTATTTCTTTCTCCCGTATACATATTCCATCAATTAGCCTCTTCATCGCGAATCCAACACCAAACCACGTTTCATTTCTTCTGCTACTTTGATACTCAAATCCCAATCTAACTCCATGTTTTCGTCCAATGCTGCTTTTTCCTATTAATAAGGTGTGTAAAGTTCTTTTGCAACGGTATTGTTCCCTTCTGTTCAGTATCTTAACTGAACTATAGAAGAAATATAATAAAATAAATATAATAGAATATAATAGAATTATGGGTTGAATTTCCTTTCAAAAATTTCGATATCATATTCCGACTAATAGTCTAGTTCCTTCTGGTGTCATTGTCAATTTAGCTCCAATTGCAGCAAAGCTGTCTCGTTTATACGAAACTCATCATATTGCCGTTTTAGTGACTCACTTAATTCTTGCAAGTCAACTATACTGACTTCCGTACGGTTTTACTTAAAACATTCTCTTGCTTTACCTGATATGCAAACTTTGCAAACACACCTTACCAACACGTCCAACTACTGACAGTTACTTATGGATTAGCATCATCAACGTTTCTCTTCGATGAGTACAAATATAAATACCAGCTTGCTGCAACTGCTTTTTCAAGAGATGAATTTTGTTCAGGCAATGAGCTTTTATGATGACTTTGAGATTTTCAAAATAATTTAACAGAAGTTCAATTTGCTAGAAAATTTATTAGTTCACGGAACCGCAATAGGCACGGCCAATTGCGAAGCACAGATGCTCAGAATGTCTGCATAAGATGTCGGTAGAACTAAATCTCTCGTGCCGATATAAAGAGAAGAAACCAAATGAAGAGCGCGAGAGCAACTACTAGGTGTTAGTGTATGCCCACGCCTTTCTTATCTAATAATGCAAATGTACATGACTCTTAAACATAAGTAAACATGAAGTAAGCAAGTCGTCCTTGCCGACTTGGAGTATACCCTGTACCAATAAGAGATATTTTATAAACTCAAACTCCTTTCAAATCCCCATTAATTGAATATAAATTATTTTATAAAATTCTCCTAGCCAGCCGAAACACCAAATGCATCCTTTCCCGCTCACTCATGTCAGTGAACGAAACTAATGCGTCATCGGTACAAGGAAAATAGCGTATGCTATCTCGCTCACACATATCAGCTGCTGCTGCCCAAAGCACTTCAGTACAAAACATATTTATGTATATCTCCGATATTTATTGACCGATTTCGGTCAAATTCGGTCAGATGGTACATATTGGCTATATAATTGAGTCTGAGAATTATGATAGCTTCAATAGAACTCTAGTTATAGTTTTTTCTAATTTGGGGGGCGGAAGTGGGCGTGGCAAAAATTTGAAACAAACTTGATCTGCGTATACACTAGACGGATGTTGACACCAAGCTTGGTTACTCTAGCTCTTATAGTCTCTGAAATCTAGGTGTTCATACGGACGGACAGACGGACAGACGGACGGGCAGACGAACATGATCATATCGCCTCGGCTGTTGATGCTGATCAAGAATATATATACTTATGGAGTCGGAAAATTTTTCTTCCGCCTGTTCCATACATTTCATTGACTTTAATATACCCTTTACCCTATGGGTACAGGGTATAATAAAGATCGAGAATACTCCACCCCCGTTGGAGGACTCTGGGCTTTAAAGTCATCTCTGAGATGCAACAGACACAGCTTAGTTATTGCTATTGTCGATTAACCCTTTGCGGTTTAATATTAGCCACTCGAGTGGCTGTCAAGTGCTCGTCCTTCACCAGATACGCATTGTGCCAACGATTCTAGGAAATCGACTCGCTGCTACCTGTTCAGACTATTCATGTTAAGCTTGATGAAATCAGGTTCAATGAACTTACGAAAGGGAGCACAGTTTAAAAAATGGCCAGGGGTTAATACATTACTCATTAACCTAATGAGTTCATTCTTGGCCCCAACGAAGCTAATAGATTTGTCAGACCAAATTTGCAATGGTTTGTTTCGTATGAAGATGAACCTCTTCAAAGCATTCAAGAAGGCAGCCCTTGACAACTCCTTCACCAACTCCATATGTAAAGCTTTGGTAGCGAAGCAGATAAAAATGTAGATGTAGCATTTGATTGGAGGCCGGTTCCGAATCTCAGATTTGTAAAAAAGCGGCCACAATAATCCACTCCTGTAACGTCAAACGCAATGCAGGCGCTTACTCGCTCCTTTAGCAAGTCTGCCGTGACCTGGTCAAGTAGATGGGGCTTCATACGGAAACATCGAATTACTTTAGAAGGATTGCAGCCAATAGTCCTCGAAATCCAGCGTGCATGTTTGGTACATGAAATGAATTAATAATTGCATAAGTTAGGGAATGAATTTCGTAAAATCATAGGGTGACGAAAATCTAAGCCTAAAGACAAGTTTTCAAGCGGCCTCTTACGCCCTCCACCAGATTCATCCAAAAATGGATAAAGCGAAGCAATAGACCACGATGCCTTACTATTTGCGTTGAAAATAATGACTTTATATCATCCCAAAGTGCTGCTCTCTGAACGCTTCAAGTCAAGATGCGAGTGCCATGATGAATATCAACAACCGTTGATTCACTGGACTTGCTGCGATGAATAAATTTGTATATATATCCAAAGATCCGCTGCATCTTCGAGAAAGAATTTGAAAACTTGCTCGTGTCGACGAGGTCTGAATCGTGAGACCTTGTAACTAGCACTTAGGTCATATAATAGAATGCTTCCTGTCGGAGCTACAGGCCATGCCCACTTAGTAGATGCTTGCACTTGTCTCGGCGACGATCCCCACGACAAGAGATCTGCTGATCTGGGTTGAGATTAGTAGGAACATGATGCCACTGCATCCCAGTGATTAACTTCTGAACAGATGCATTTCGATTGGAGACGAAAATGTTGAATTTGGATGCATCCATACGGGCTACCTCGCTCATAAGTTGAGCTAGTAAAGTTGCGCCACACAGCTCCAACATTGGCACTGTCAAATTCTTCAGGGATACTCTCGACTCAGAGCAGAACAAATAAGAAGTCGAATTTCCATTTGATCTCAAGGCGATGCAAACCATCCATTTATGTTTAGTAGCCCACACCATGCTGTAGCTAAACTGGCTGGAAGGCTTTCGTACCATTTGAGCTTTTCTCTTCAAACTTGCTGCAAGAATATCTTTGCCTTTGTAATGACAGGTCCTAACAGACTGAGAAGATTGTAAAACCGGGCAATTGCCGACAAAACTGTGCGCTTTGTAAGCTTAGGGGGCAGGCTAATAGGTGAGTAATAATAACAAACAGTGCGATGCAGGATCCAATGGTGAACAAAGCGTCTTTGTTATATTGCTGCAATCGTCGAATTTTAGCAGCGATTTTTGTCCTTATCTGAGACGCCTTGTAGTACAGTCGCAGTACTTGAGCACCATTTGCAAAGCTGGAATTGACCCTTCGACAACTTCGAAACTGTTTGTCGCATAATTTCCTGCATGTTCACTACAAATGAACCACCAGTGATTAAATCATCGTCATAGATGTCTCGCAGAACGACCTTAGACCCGATGGCAAATACTGATTTTTCATCGGATGCTAACTGATGCATTGAAGGTAGGGATAGAAAAGGCTTTGTACCGTACGTTACCGTGTCCAGTTTTTAAACTCGCAGCTTCTCCTTTGGAGAGTCTCTCCACAGTATGCATGGGAGGTATCTGTCAGAACAAGCAACTTTTACGCAACGATACATTTTACAATTAGGAAATGTGCGAAAATGAGAGAGTGGCAAACAGCTTTGATTAAATAGAAGGATCTACCATCAGGACATCGTTTAGCGAATATCCTGAACTCGTAGCAGCAGAACCATCAAACACGATTCGTAGTTTTGTAGTTGTACTACTTTTTACTACTGGTTGGTGCTTAAAGAATTCTGGATCAGCTAGCCGAATATTAGCTGGAGTACTGTCATTGATCGAGTAATTTGGTTGGCTGTTAGTTATATTCCAAGGAACTACAGCAGTCAGATTCGTTGAAAAGTTGGAAAATTGAGAATGTAAACAAAGGTTTTGAGAATACCCATCCGTAAAAAAATCGGTATCACCTTTGCCTGATATGCTTACTGAATATTTGATCTTATTAACGAGCCAAACGCGAAGCTAGCAACACTTGACAAGGCACCAGTCTATCGAAACG
>JAECWJ010000356.1:1200000-1516499 GCA_018150375.1 Drosophila sturtevanti | reverse complement strand
CGGAGTTATGTTAAGTTACCAGAATCATTTTAAAGCAATGCTAACCATAGTTGAAGCCACTGTTAAGTTATCATAGCTCTCCGATTTTAAGTCGTACAATCCGAATTTGGTAATTGACAATGTTTTACAACATTACAGGCTTACAGGTAAGGTGAAATTTACACACATATGTATATTGTGTCTTTACAGATAAATCGAAGTCCAAAATCAATAGTCGTTTCAACATTAATATTCTTTATATTGTTTAATACATATTCATTTCTATTCAAAAACGTGTAAGTTCCAATGCTCCCCATACATACATACATACATATGTTTGAACATGGAATCTAACTACACGTTTATATGGCTTTTACAAACATTTCTTAATGAAAAAAAAATAATATTCCTTTAAAATATCGGATCGACTAATTGGAGGACTCTCTAGGAGACCTTGGCAGTAAAATTGAATGACTAAAACGTTCTTTGCCATTTCTTGTTTGTTTAAAATAAGTATTCACAATATGCATATATATTAACTATATTGATATATAAGCAAGTGCATATGTGAAATATGTATTAATATAAATTTAAAATAAACGTGCCCAAAAAATTGCGTAAATCTAGTAAAAAAAAAATGAAGTAAATTACAAATACAGGAAGTTCCTAGGAAACCATTTCGTTTAGTTTATCAGCACCTCTAAGACGACAACGAACACAATTGCGAAGAGATTCCTGCAGGGAAGAGTAGTTCTGTTTGCTTTTATTATTATGTTTGCGACATGGTGGCTCCCGCACCTTTGTGGTTGGTGACTTGGCTGCACTTTGATCTAATAAAGATGATAATCGAACTCTTTTGGCTTTCTTTGCTGTTACAGGTGAGGATGTTGATCCAGATTTTAAGAAACTGGACATATTCAAATCTTCACGCAAATGACTCAATTGTGTATCTTGCATATTAATCTCAACCATTGTCACTGGCGTAATTGCAGAAGGAGTAGCCAATGCAGGTGATTGATTAGCAGCAGCCGTTCCTGGTTTCATTGCAGCAACTTCGACATCTTGATCTGAGGAGCTGTCATCTGGCGAGGAATTTAGAATATTTTATAAATGAAAGTAAATGGGAAATGTTTAAGTCATCCTACCTATTAATTCCACCACATCAGCAGTTCCATCAGGTGGCACAATATTTTCGGCAGGATCCGTCTCTAGTTGTTTTGTTGTATCTAATCCAATTTGTGTGGAATTTAAGGCAGCATCGATTTCTGAACCATCATAGCCCTCAGAGCCAGAGACATTACCGAATTCTGCCTCGTTGCGCTTACGTATAAAAAGTCGCTCCAGCTCACAGAAAAGTTCATCTAGAACATTGACACGACATTGTTTTCTTGCCTCGGCCACCATCAGCACTTCCACCTCAGCACGAATTTGCTCCTCGATCTCCTGGCGCATTTGCCGTTTGCAGACGCTAAGCAATTTTTTTTTATAAGCATCTACTTCGACCCGTATAAGCTGGGCAGCCTTCTGACGCCATTGGGCATTGTCATTGTTCTCAGTGCGTCCAATATCTGTATTTAATTCTACATCCTCCTCCTCGTTTATGTCACAGTCCGGTCGCTTTCGTTTGTTTTTGAGGCGAAGACGACGGTCGGCGGCTTGGCAACGTCTGCGGAAATGGTAGTATTCCTCGAGTCGAAGGCGACAGTCTGTGCATATTGTCTGGGGCATGCCATCCTCCTCGTCCATTTCTAAAGATGTACATGCCATAATTTTGATTCGTATTCTTGTCTCATGTACTTTAAAAATCTCCGAATTGGCGTCGGTTTTATGATCAACTAGACACAGGCGACAAACTGGCATTATTCCAGTGTAAAAGTAAAACAGCACGACGGTACAAAAAGGAAATTCACAAATGATTAAAACTTTAGTTATAACTGTTCCATTTATCGTTAAATAAAATTATAGAAAACGAAGATGTTTGAATTAAAGCATTTTCATTTTATAGTCGGATAAGAAAGTGACCGTATAATAATACTCTTCATTATCTTATCGATAAGAAATCGATAGCTCCACGCGTCACTTGCGAGTTCGATTGTGTAACAGCATCATATGCGAGCTCTGTTATAATTGGGCGCAATTTTTTAAATTTCTTCAGTCCACTGAAATAAAGTACTTGAAAGTTTAAGCTATATGTTTAATATCACAAATTGATGCAATGAGGACCCAAAGAAAATAAAACACACAGAGTTATCAAACAATTTCGTTATAATTCTTTAAGTATAAAGTATAAATACGCAGTTAACTATTAAGTATTATATACACAATTACAATAAAGTATTCAGTCACTATATACAAAATATAATAAAAATATATCCAATAATTTGAACTCACTTTCGCTTTTTCATTTCATTTTATCGTTTTGTGTTAAATAAATATGCAATTTTAAAAAAACTTTTCTTCGTTTTCATATTATACAACAGTCGTCAATGATCCAGCCATAGGTTGGGATGATTTAATTTAATTTTTAGGATTCTGCGCCAAAGATTGCCTACTTACAGCTACAATTGTTCATTAACAAATATGCAAGGACATTTTCAACAGTTTTCTTTTTTTTCTTGTTGTGTTTCCTTTTTTTTCGATTTTTGTTTTATGTTTCGTATTTTTTTTTTTTGTTATTTTGTTTTGTTTTGTGATAAATAAATAGTATCGATATAACATTGAAATACAGTTATTATTAGGCATATGTATACATAACTACAAAATATAATACAATTAGCGTTCCCATGATACGATCTTCCTCTCTCCATTGGCTGTCTAGTCATGTCGCCAGCTCTTGGGTAGGACATAATCCTTGACCTTATACAGGGCATTGGCATACCAGTGTATGCCATTCTGTTGCTCTGCTATGGATACCTCTTTGGCTGACTGCGTAGCTGTTGGTGTTCTCAATTGACTCTTGGCTGGCATAATTGACTGAATGGAGGATAATAATCGCATTGGAGCCAATCCCCAATGCGCCAATGATTGGCTATTGATTACCGCATAACAAGAAGCAGCAACAGAGTTCACCACAATTGTACCCTCACGCGTGAGTGGTGCAACCACGCCCTTGCTACGTACAGTGTCCACTTTGATGACCCGCTGTGGAAGCAATTCACCAGTGACCACATCATTCACTAGCACATAGTTTAATTCCTCTACACGATCAGCAAATACATAGTCAAGCTGTTGGCTCTCCGGCTTCCATACACTAATTAAATGTGCCGGAGTCACCGTTAGAATGGCTCCGCCATCTGTATGCAATTGGACAAAGCTCTCCATTTGCTCCAAATTGCGATCCATGAATAGAATAACCTCACTATACACTGGCTGACCATTTGAACCCATGCTCAGTACACGATCTCCAATGGAGATCTGACTGAGTGGTTTCTGTTCACCATTCTCCAATTGGGCTGTGCTTTCAGGAGTAAAGCAGCCGTGGACATGTGATATGGTTGACGAATCTGCAATTAAATTAAAAAAAAAGAACAATGGAATGAGTACAATTTTGATTTATCTTTTCTTCTTATATATATTTATATGTATATCAGGATATTTCTTAACAAGTAGTCCACGGGTAAGTCTAGTTAGTATCATCTGTCCTTTTTTTTTTTTAACTATTTCGGGTAATATATAATTATATAACTATGTGAGACCTCAGGTAATGGCATTAGTTGGCCTAATCTAATTTGGCGTTAAGCATCCAATTGCCAAAAACCCAAAACAAGTCAAAAAGGTTTTCACACACATTGATCCCAATTCCAATACCCATTTCGAACCTTGTGGTGGTGATAGAGGCGGTTGGTTGCAGCATTAACAATGCCACAAAGATCTGCCTCTGCCTTTTTGCGGCTTTCCAAAACAACAGGCGGAGATTCTGCCAACTGATAAACCAGGCATATCAATAACATCAATTCTCATTGTGTGTGAGTTTGAAACAAAAAATTGTGATCTTGTTTTTCCTACCAGATTAGCCCTGGGTATAGGTTTCGACATGCCTCATGAGATCAGCCGAGCCAAGCCAAGCCAAGTCGAGCCAAGCGATTCGGGCTCGAGCCAAAGCAGCTTAGCTGATTTTACGCCAAAAGGATATGCCCAGAAGATGAGATGAGATGCAGGTACAGGTAGCAATTCTCTACCTTTTCTCTATCCCTCTCTCATTCTATGTGTGTGTGTGTGTGTGTGTTTATTTGTTTGGGCCACCTTTTTTTCTTCCTTTCTACCCAAAACCCAACCTGTTTGCAATTACAAAACATGTTGCAACCCACACGCATTAATCATCATCATTAATAGCTATTGGATTACATACAAAATAAGACAGGGAGGAGCAAACACCAGGAACAGATGAATAACAACAAAGAGGGAGAGAGAGAGAGAGAGACAGAAAGAGAGAGAGGGACTGAGTGAATAAAGGGAGTAGGGGCTGGGCCATGTGGGCCACCCAACATGTACAGCCATTTTGTTCTTGCACTTCTTTCACAAGCCAGAACTTTCTATTTGGCGCATATTTCACACCCGAGGCGCCGATACCGCCGCCACTGCCCACCGGTTCTAACATTGCCACTGCAGCTGCTGCTGTTTCCGCTGCTGCAGCCGCTGATGTTGCTGTCTTTAAAATTCAAATTAAAAATATTCCCAACGACCACTAACCGTGCGCTTTATTATAATGAGTGGCCATAAAAGTGGCTTGTTGTGGTTAGTTGTTGCTGTCTGTTGTTGTTCTTGTTGTTGTTGTTGTTGCAACGAAATTCCAATGAAAATGCACCTAACCATTGAAAAGTGTAGAAACAATAAAAATCGGATTAAATGCATATGGCCGTAGCAGCATGCTCTCTATAATCGATGGGGACGGCAGCAAAAGAATGACCACTAAGTAGACAAAACCAAAACCAAAAAAAATTAAAAAAAAAAAAAAAGAAGGCCAAAGAGGAAGCGCGGTAGTAACAAGAAAAATTGGTGTGAAACCTACCTACAAAACCAAAAGAAAAAAGAGGAGAGACTGAGAAGAAAAATAAAAATGAAAAAAAAAAAACAAATGGAAAGACAAGAAACACAAGAAAAATCTGAAACGCATCGACGGCGGCGGCGGCGGCGGTGAGTGGAAAGTGAAGAACTTGAAGGGTCATAAATTAATAAACCATTAAAGTGGTTAAAATTATCGTTATTTTATCTTTGTGTTGTGAAGACTAAACTGATAAATTATTACAAAACAGAGGACAGACCGCTGTTGATGTTGTTGTTGTTGTTGTTGTTATTGCTGTTGCTGTTGCTGTTGTGTGGCAGCTCGCGCGCGCATTAAGGCCCCAAGCGAGTTGCGGTTGCTGCTGCTGCTGTTGTTGTTGTTGTTGTTGTTGTTGCATGCTCATGTTAATGCTGTCCAAACGATCAGTCACCAAGCAGCAAGCAGCAACATGGGTAAGAAAAAAAAAAATTAGTGTCGACAAAAAGGTTTACAGCCATTACTCTTCGTCGCTGCTGTTTGGGGCACAAACAAAAGACTTAGGCAACAAACTCGAAATGCCATGCTTCTCGGCATATCACCGCCACCCTCCCTCCCCCCCTTCGACACCGTGTGCCAAAACTGTCATAAGCGCGTGGTTTATGTGCCGAGGCCTATCAGCAGCAATCAATCGCCATGTAATTTATTGATAGCCAAACAGCCCAGTCATACCAGTTGACCGGCCATCGGGCAATGTCCAACACATGGCAGGCCCATTTGACACTGCAACCCAACTAGGAGACCACACAGGCATATACAGGCTCTCACAAGATTTTCAGCCCATTTGCCACTTGTTGCGGCATCTCCTTTTTGTCTTTTTTTTTTTTTCTGTTTCCTTTTGTATTGTGTCGTTTGTCGGCTGACCTTTTTGAAAAACAACACACAATAACAGAAAAAAATAAAAAAAAGAAAATGACAGCAGGAGGATCTAGGATCATGGATCTCATGACTGTGGCGGCTTCTTTCATAAGCAATTAGAATCAATGAGCAAGGACACTTTGCCACAGACAAAAGTCAAAATATTATGAGATGAGACCGGTCAACACTGTGTGTGGGAAAATCCTATATACTTATAACTGTATGTGTGTGTGTGTGTGTGTGAGAGCGATTTTCTTTTGGTAAAACAATCAGTTTTTAAATTCTAATAATTCAAAATGTTTATAAATGATTAAGTATTGTATAACTTTTTTAGTTAACTAACCAATTTCTATTGATTATAAATAATCATATATAATTTTTCATCAATAATTTCTTTCAGAATCTATAAACAAAGCGATATTAACAAGTTTTAAAACATCTAACTCTTTTCTGTTCATTTATATTGTACGATTTACTATTTTATCTATCATATATAACAATATATATACGTTTATATTTATATTTATTATAGTTTCCTAAGCCCAACGATTTCACTTTGATAAAATTTAAACTGTTTGCAAAACTCTATTATTAAACGCCCCCCCCTTGACATTCTTTTATTAGCGACGCCTTTGTTTGGCTGTGGAAAATGGTAATCTGAAGTGTTTTGTTTTTTTTTGTTTTGTGCAAGAAAAACTTAATTGTTTTGGCCGTTTTGGTTGGCTGCTTTCCAGCATTTTCTTTTCGCGTCTTTTGGGTGGAGCGTTGTAGAGGGAAGTTTATAATAGTTTCGTTATGTTTCGGGGAAAACTGGTTACTTCATGTTGGCCATAATGGCAGCTCACTGATACACACACACACACACACACATACGCATACAGATGATGCCAACTTGTTGGCCAGTTTTTAGTTTATGTTTTTTTTCCTTCCTTCTTCTGTTCGCTTTTTTTTCAATTAGGCCCGGCGCGCTCTCAGTATTTAATTCATCTTTGCCTGTTGCCTGAGAAACGCTTTGGGTGTCGTATCATCAATTCGTTTAATTTGACAGGCGCAAACCTAAACATGTCAAAACAGCAACAACAACAACAGGAACAACAGCAACAGCAGCAGCAACAACAGCGGCAACAACATGCGGTTAGTCGCAGTTGCCGCTTTTGAGGTCTTTTTCTCTCTTCTCTTCTCGTCTCTTCTCTTCTCTTTTTTTGTTTTTTTGGGCTTAAGTCCCGAGTTTGAGTCCGGTTTTTGACTTTGTTGCTGCTGCTTTCCATTTATTTTTTTGTGGTTTTTTCCCCCCTGTGTTCTTTGAATGTTGGATCTTGGCTTGAACCTCAGACTGCAGTCGTGGCTAATTTGGCTGATGCAAAAAAAAAAAAAAAAAAATAACCAAAAGGTACAAGAAAAACGAAAGAAAATTTGCCAACGCCTGTCAGCTTAGAGTTCAGTTGTAAGTTTCAAGGCGCAACATGCGAAATTACGCTTGTTAGTGTCACTTCTGGCTAACAGCTTTCATCCCACCCCACTCATCCCTCCCCCCTTAGTCTTAAGCATAAGAATTTAAGTGTGGATGACAAATCTTACCAGATTTAACGGAGCAATAGATATGGCGTCGAGCCACATAGGATACCCAATCGAAACCAGCTTCAACAGCTAAACGAGCCAGCATACCATATTTCGATAAATCCCGATCATTGGTGCCAATGGTCACTGCACGTCCCTCATAGTGCAATGATTCCGGTCCATGATCATGATCCTCATCCCAACTTTCGATAACCAGCAAACGTACACCAGGCCATTCATTCATTACAGAGTAGGCCAGAGCATTCAATTTCTCTTTACAGCGCTGCCAAAAAAAAAAAAAGTAAAAGAAAAATAAGTATATAAATAAAAATCAATTAAATATTGCTTAATAATATATCATAAATATAAACAAGTTCAAGAAGCAAGAAAAAAAAAACAATATTGCCGCCATATTTAAACCAAAACGCACAAGTGAACCAGAATGGGACAGACTAAATGAATGAGTGAGTGAGTGAGAGACCGTGAGAGAGTAAGCGGGTGAAGCAGAGGGGAATGTGTGCGTGTACGTGTGCGTGTGTGCGTACGCTCAAACATTTGAGGCGTGGCATTTAGGCTTGAATATTGTTCGATATTCATTCTTGGGCCCAAGGGCCATCGCCACTGAGAGTTCATTTTCATTTTATATACATATATACATATGTATATATGTATGTATGTATGCATGTAGATAATTTTTCCCATAACAGAATTTTGGTTAAATAATCGTATCGATCTGCTGTCTAATCAATTTATCATCTATAATCAATTATTAAAAGGTAATTTTCTAGAAAAATTTGTTCACAATGCGCATATATATTTAATTGATGGTTTAAGTCTGACAAAAGTTGAAGTTTAAGTTTTATTTTCCTCTCCAAATCTAATTTACACTTTTTCATTTTTTAAATGATGTACATATGTATATATATATATATGTACATACAATGTATATTTAATATTTTAACTAAAATTTAAAGATAATAATAAAAAAGGTCATTATTGCACATAAATAAAAATTGCTAATAAAAACAGCTAGTATGATCTATTAACAAAATATAAGGTATAAGATATATATGTTATAAATATAAAAGATTTTAAATATGTAATAAAAAGTCACATAAATCAAAATTATAAAAAATATAATTAATTGTATAATATATTAGTTAACTATTATATAACGATATATAAGTATATATATTTATATAAGATATGAAAATATATGATATAGATAACTTGAATAGAGTTATTATTGTACATGAACGAAAGATATTTAAAATAAATAGCTTGCATTATTTTCTATATTACCTTTTTATATTTAATACATCAAATAATTAAAGTAACTTTTAATACAAATCAAAATATGGCTATAATCAATATGAACAGAGGTCATAAATGTTTTTTTTTAATGTTTTGTTTTCTTTCGTTTTTGATTTTTTTTTTTTTGTTATTGGTCTAGGAACCTGCTATTCGGCATTCCACATCCTTTTGAACAACCTCAACAAATAAATGATTTTTCCTTTTGCCAAAGGCTTATTTGCTTACAGAGTTCAAACATTGACCCTCTTTGAGCCCTGACCCTAGGTGAGTAAATATGAAAAGACCTTTTTTTTTCTTTCTTTTTTTTTTGTTGTTGTCTATCTAACGATAATATGAAAATACTTTGTCGGCATCAAATGAGAAGAAAAGAAAAAAGGATTCGAAAAGACTATGCAAATATTGTAAAAGAAATATACAAAACGAAAGAAAAACCAAACGAACCGGAGAAAGGTAGAGAATTATTTAGACAGGGACAGCAAGACATAGAAAGAAAGAGAGAGAGAGAGAACACAAGAGATTGCTTGCCACAAAATCAATTATCAACGGGCAAGACACAAGTCAAAGTCGAGTCACAGGATGTGCCAAATCTTTTGTTATTTGTGGCGTAAAATCAATTTCGAATAGTAGAATAGCATCGAATCGAATTGTGTGTATATATATATATATATATATGGTATACTGTTTTGCCAAAAACCACAAATCTTTGGCTTCAATTTTTCGGTCAAAAAAGGCGTTTGTTTGTATTTATTTGTTTTGTGCCAAATGTTGTTGCCAAAAACAAAACAACAACAAGCAAGCAAAAAAAAAAAAAGATCAAGAATCGGTTTTTAATTTGTCACACCACATCCCATTCGATATGCCAGTTCTCACAATCAGTCTTTGCTGTCCCTTGTCTCCTGTTCATTGTCTCCTTGTCTACTTGTCTCCTTTTCTCCTTGTCTCTCCTTATACATTCCAAGAAGAGTTCAATGTTATTTGCTTCTGGTGCTTTGGCTGCTGCTGCTGCTGCTGCAACTTTACTTTATTAAAAGGCTTAACCAAGTCGAGTAGAGTGGAGTGGCATTGGTATGGAGTAGAGTGGTGTGGAGTGGAGTGGAGTGGAGTGGATTTACTGGTACAACGGATCAAGAGGCAAGAGAGAGAGCTGCTAATGAGCACAAAAGCGTAACGCCAATAAGCAAACATAAAAGTTTTGTCTTAAGGCCCCGGCTAACAAACGATGTTTACCCAACATGCTAATGCATGAGAGAGTCCAAGCTGAATTCGAATCCGATTGATGCACAAACAAGGCATTCAGGCACCATACAGCATACACCATACACCATACAAGACCATACCATCATCCACCAGGCACCGATCATCCAACAACCAATATACATATACATATACATATAGATATATATACATACAACGACCCCCCACACCCTGAACTGAAGGTAAATGCCGACGGGTGCGTAAGGTAAACATTTAGGAAGCGGCATTGTCGGCGGCGGCCCAAAAAGATGGCTAAATAATGTGTTTGCATTGTAAGTGGCCAAGAGACAGACATACATACACACACACATACACACACATACATACAAATAAATAGATATATAGTTAGATAGTTGAATCTACCAAGTGAGAGAGGGAAGAAAAAGGAGTAATAGCGTCAAGTGTAAATAAACCATGCCTTCTTCTCTCCATCTATTGCTACTCTAACTCCAACTCCAACTTCTACACCTTCTTTACATCTCTACACTGCATCTCACCCTCTTTCAGCTTTCAGCCTGCATTAATTAGACATTCAACAAGGTGTGAACTTTACCCAAAAAAACAGAAAAGAAAAAAACACAAAACTCTAAAAACAACGGCCACGCCCCAAAAAAAATTTTTTTTTTTTGTTTATCCACTGCATTTAATTATTTTTCTTCAGTTTTTTCTCTCTCTCCTTTTCTCTCTGTGTCTCTGCATCTTTTCTCGAACAAAATCCCCTCCACTGATGCGTTTTTAATTGCCAGTGCCTGCAGTTTTATTGATTTAAATCGAGTCTGCCAATTTAACGCTTTTAATGGAACATCTCGAACCCCTCGAAATCCCCCTCTCGATGGTTACCTCTAGCTTTTGGCTTAAATGATTATTAGCTGCTCATCATCATTAGTTGCTAGACTGCTAGTGAGGTTATTAAATATCTTTGTTTGTCTTTAGCAATGTTGCCAATGTTTCGGCTTTCATATACATATATCTCCACTTCTCCCCAACCCACGTTCCATATCCATGGGCATCACCTTTGTCTCAACTCCACCCCGAAACGATTAGGAAACGACACAATTTAACGACATAATTCAAGTGGGCATTAAGTTTCAACTGAAGAAGCAGAAGCAGGTTCAGGAGCAGGAGCAGGAGCAGGAGTAGGAGTAGGAGTCGTTGGCAGTGTCGGTGCTCAACTGGCATCGTCACCCCTTTCATTTTAGCCATCTGCACGTGCTGGTGGTGTAAGCAGATATGCCATATCCTTTCCTCTTCCTTGATTCTTTTCCTTCTTTTTTTTTTGTAGTTAGTGCAGTGATTGCCATCGAAGGAAGCGAAAACTTACAACTGAGGAAGCGGCACAGGATATAACCAAAAAACACAAAAAAAAAAAAAACATTAAAAAAATCACAAAAAAAAAAAATAACACGTCACCCACTCGTATATGTGTCAACAACATAAAAATAACAGCCCCCAGAAAAAAAGAACTAAAAGAATAGTACAAAAACGAAACGACTTTGTGATACCCATTAAATGAGAGAAAAAGGAAAATGAATAAAAGATTTGATTTAAGTGATTTAACTTTGGTGTATACTAGAAGAAAAATATTATTCCAAATTTTAATTCGATTTCAAAATAAATGAATAAGAAAATTAAAATTTTAGGATATATTATTCAAGTTCTAACTTGAATTTAAAATAATAAAAAAATGCACATTTTATATGCCCATACGGTAACGTTCAATATTTGAAATAACATTGGATTTATAATAAATAATAGTTGATAAATATTATCTCTAGCCACCAGACATTAAATAAGATTAGACTTCATGTCAAAGTTATTCATGAATCATTCATTTTACTGTATACAACATCTAACAAATTGTAAATCTTATCTATTCACTTTATGAATGTATGTAAATAGTCACGTGTATAAGCAATTTGTTGATCTGAGTATATATCCTGTCAGTCAGATGAATGAAGGGTAAAAGGGTATACATACAAGAGAATTAAACTCAGACCACTTGAGTCTTGAGGCGTCTTAGTTTTAGCCCTTCTTCGTCAGCCACTTACAGGCAACTTAAGAGGCCTTGGCTTGTTGTCAATCAGCAGGAGAAGCGAAAGAGGTAGCAAAGAAAGGGATGTATATGTGTGTGTGTGTAATCAAAGAAGGGCCAATGCATGTGTGTGGCCCACTCAAAGATTTCCTCACTTAATTGACAAAACTCTTTCAGATTCTATTCCAGTTCGATTCGTCACCAAAATGCCTACGAGTCTGTGTTTATTTGTGTTTTGCAAATCTATTCACAGCTTTGAATCTCGGGGGGCCCCGATTTGGTTAGTGTTTATTTTTTAGAAAAGCTTTTTCCCTGTCTTTTTTGTTTACGGCTGCGAGAGGAGGAGGAGGAGGAGGAGGAAGAGGAAGAGGAGGGCAAGGCGGGTGTGTGTGTGTGTATGTATTTGTGCAATTTGTTTATGCCCGCTCGAAGCGTAATTATTACAAAGAATAAAAGTCATTTTAATTAAGCTTTGTAAGAAATTTTTTTTGTCGCCTTTTGTAGAATTTATTTACTCCTCATCATCGATTTGTTATTTTGTTATTGTTTGAGCTCATTAAATATCGAGAGTAGTGTGCTAGATTGTTGACGGGAAGGGGGAGGGAGTGGGCATTGATTATAAATTGCAAATTGATTTTTCCCTCCACGTATCTTTCCACTTTATTCATTAGATTGGGTTTTTTTTTTCTCCTTCTCTTCTTGTTTTTGTTTTTATTGCATTAATTCAAAAGTCAGCACAATAATAGTTTCTAATAATTTTACACCAAATTTCCTGTTACTCATTTGGTTATCAACTGACATAAGTTTGAGTCAGTAAGTTACTCAGTCAGTCAGTCAGTCAGTCAGTCAGTCAGTCAGTCAGTCAGTCAGTCAGTCAGTCATAAATCGTCTGTCAAATAAATGTTTATAAAAAGAGGCGTCATTTTATTGTTATTAATTAAATGCTATTAATTTGCAGAAATCGTAAATTAAATCTCAGTTGACTCGCACATTTAATGTCTCCACACACACACACACACACAACAGACTTGCACACACACAAACACATACACACAGACAAGAGCAGAAAAGTCATTTGGGCAGGTAAATCTCTGGCTTCAGGTCCCCATGTCTCGTCTTTGGGTCTTAAATGATAAGCGCCATAATCCCTGATGTGTGATTAACTTTGATGATGAGTTATGAGCCGCACATTGGCACTGATGTGGATGTGTGTCCCATCTCAACCCTTCGTCTCGCCCTACCCCAATTTCTCAATTTCCAGCACCAGATCTCCATGACTTGCAGGAATCCAGAGCGCAGCATGTGAAATGTGAGTCAGATTGGAGTTAGTTGAATGGTGGAGGAGTAATGTGATAGTCGCGACGCGATCGCGATCTGCAGTTCATAAAATACAACACAAAAAAAAAAAAAACATCCACAACAACAACAGACACATTTTTTTTTTTTTTTGCTTTATGCAAATAAAGCAAAAATCAAAGGCAAATCCTTGAACATTTGCGCTTGAGTGGCCTCGTAAAAGTATCAAATTGATTAATAATACTTATAAAAGCCTCAAACAAAACAAACTATAAAGCAAATATTGGTGGGGATTGGGAAGAAGAAGGAGAAGGAGGAGGACAAAGTCTGAATCTCACTCTCTCGCTCTCTCTTTCTCCCTCTCTCTCTCTGAGATCGAGATCGAGATGGAAATGAAGATGGGGAATTGGTACTGAGAATGGGACCTGAAATCGATTCGTCGATTGGTGGTTATTTTTGGCAATTTGTCCACTTTGCTTGACGTTGATGTTTGTTTGATAAGTTTGATTACTTTGTGGTGATGATGATAATGAACATGATCATGATCATCATCATTATCATCAACAACAAGGAATGTTCCCACGAACTCTTGCAAAGGGAAAATGTATGGATTTTTTTTCATTCTTTTTTTTTTTTTAATTTTTAGAAGATTTTTGCTTATCGCAGCATTTGACATGATTTGATTTGAAAAATTCTGACATCATCAGCGATCATTCATAATAGGATCAATATTTTTTCGTTGTTTTTTCTTTTTTTTTTTTTTTTGTCTTAATTTTTATTGAACTCATAATGTTCTATTAAAATGCCTTTAGCTGTGGATTTAACTTTTGATTTGATTTGATGCGTTAGGAAGGAGGCTGACTGCAAATGAAACTGGTGCCAGAAACTGAATGTTGGAGGTGGAGAGAGGGGTACACTGATTTTTGTTTCCAATGGTTATATGTGTATGCTATGAACTGATCTGATCTGGCCTGCATGCATGTCAATAATCATATCAGATTACCATTGGCTTTGCCTCTTTTGCTTCATTGTTTGCTACAATTTATGAAATTTTAGAAGTTATGCTGCGGCTTTTGACGCATTCTTTAGGTCTGCGGTTTCTCGCTCGCTCTCTCTCTCTCTCTCTCTATCTCTCTCTATCTCTATCTCTCTCACACTCTCTTTCTCCAACTTCATTGAACCTCCGTTGGCCCCTTTGCCACTGGACCCCTCCTTGTTGGTTTTGTCTAATCTTTTGGGCCTGCTTGTAATTACCTGAACTATAGGGGAATGAGGAAAATGAGGGGAAAGAAGAGGGATGCAGGGATGCAGGTGATCTATCCATTTACAATGACTCGTCATAAGATAAAATATTTTATGAGACTGACTGTTGTTTTTCCTTTGTTTAATTTAAACATTTTATGGCATATTGCAAATTGTATTTTCATCTAAAAATATACCAAAAAAAAAAAATTTTATTTATAGAAAATTATGCCTGAAATGTTTATTGTTAATAGTACTCTATGCACTAACTAAAATTCAAGTGGCTATATACATTCAATGAAATCAATTAACTAAGCATCAAATATTATTTCCCAAATATATTTAGCTGCTGTATACGGATTTAGGAATATCGTATTAATGGGTAACTCAAAGTCGTAGCATAGTCTTAGTTTATGGTATTAGGATTTTTTTTTTGGCGCTTTAATAGGCAAAACAAATTGTTTACAAAATTCTCGCACAGCTAGCAGTCAAGTCCATATAAAATGCAATTTAGTTGCGCTGCTGGTTTTACAGTGTGCACCAAAAGCGTAACCTCGACTCCTACCACTCGCATTGATGTTGCAATGCCACCGATGCAGCTCAATGTCACTTAGCCGGTAGCACAGTTGTAAATATTTGCCCAACATACCACATAAACACACACACACTCACACACACGTACACCTACAGTTTGTCCTTTTTTTATGTCCTGCTTGTCCTTGGCTAAATAACCTTGGCTCTGTCTTTAACCTTCACTGTCCTTGACTGAAAAATCTCTGTCATACAAATACATTCTACCCTTACCCCTCAATCAGCAACTGCTCTCCTCTCCTTTCCTTTCTTTTCCTTTGCTTTCCTTTCCTTTCCCTTCCTTTACTCTCCTCTGTGACAATTATGGCTGCTGTTTTGCAACTGTTAATTGTTTTGCCAGTTTCAATCAATTGCATTTCGAATTCAAGGTCCGATCAGAGACTAGCAACTACCAAGTTTTAAACAAATTGCTTTTAATGTTCTTACGCTTCTTTCAAAAAAAAAAAAAAAAAAAAAAAAAAAAATTAATGCCCCCGGAGACGCGTGGCAGTTGGAAATGTGAAATGTGTTATTTGGAAATCAGTTAAAATGAAAAACAGCCAACAACTGTTAGCTGACAACTGTTTTGACTTTTTCTTTTGTTCTCTATTTGAAATTTATACTTTGTTAATTATAGTACAGTAGATATCAATAAATAAAGGTAATTCAATTGGTTAAAAGATGAAGAAACGTAATCTATATATCTGTCATATAAGATATACGATATCATTAGTATCTCATAAATAAATGGCTATATGCTTTATGCTTTTTCAAAAATGTATATATTTATTATACTTTTTCATTATCATTGTCAAAAAATTTTACTAAATTTTCCCAATCAATTATATAAGCGGACAGAAATGACTAATAAAACAATTGTTAATCTATATTGACCTATGATATGACTCACCAATATTCGTATAACCAATATTTCAATTTAACATTGATAAGAAAATTTTAGGTGTTTTAATCACCTTTACTTATTCACGAAATATTCGGGGAAGTACTTTATTGTAATATTATCAATCAAAAAAATAGACAGCTAAAAATTAAACGTTTAAAATGTATTAAACGTTTAAATGTATAAATAAATACAATCAGATAAGATATATATATATATATATATAGATACGTTTTTTCAAAAATTTGTGTAACTTTAACAATTTGAAATTTGTTTTATTTTTAACTCGTGTGTCGTCTATAGCACTTAAATTATGGAGACTTTATAAATTTTATTATATTTTTAGCATTTTTTAAAGGTCTATCAAAAACACTTGAAACTATATAATAAATCTTCTACTAAGCAAAACATTGCTATTTTATAACCAGAGCATAAATATACCACTTACATATATTAGTCAGCAAAAATAAAAACCCAAAAAAAGAATAAAATGATGACTTATCGTCAAAAGATTAAAATCGGAAACGACTGGGCACCTTTTTAATACGTTTGTGCGTGTGTCTGTCTGAAAATTGTAGGAAATTATCTATAAAACTTTAATAGCCCGTTGTATATGGCTTATGCTTATCAATTATTATAATCTAATAATTATGTGGTAAAGTGTGCCAAATGTGCAAATTTTGTTGGCCTCCATATTGGGTTATGACTGTGAAACTTGCGACGCCAAAATGGCTTAAAGATAGGCGTCTAATTGGAACTGCTGTTGCTGTCGCTTTTAATTAAGCACTTGTTTAGCCATGTTCTGCACTTTGAGTCTACCGCCGCATAAATGCCTCACCACTACCCCCCGCAATTCGCATTTGCCATACTTTTTCTTATTTTTATTCTTTACTTCTTTTTTTTTTTGCTTTTTCTGCACTTTCGCTGTGACCACTTGATATGATAAGATAAATCGCCTGTTCCTGTTGTTAGTAATGGCTTAACATACATTTTGTTGTTGCTGTTGTTGTTATTGTGTTTGCCAAGTAAAATACATGTGTATAATACATTGAATCTCACCTGCCTGCAATTGATATTGCTGCCCAGGTAGTGAACGTGTTATCATCATTAAACAAATACACGGACGATAAGCTGCAAATGCTCGCGTGCCTCTGCTTAATTGTAGGTGCGCAGACGGGGTTGTGGGAGGGAGCAATTTTTTTATATAGGTACTTTGATATTTAATTTTGTTTGTTGTTTATGGCGAAATCATGAAGATCGAACGGATGGTCGAGAGGGGGGGCGTTTGAATTGTGTGTATTGGATCATATATTCTATTTATGATGGAAGGTTGTTGAACGCATTTCATATGGGCTTTAAGTATTCCGGTATGCTGGTGTGTGTATGTCCCTGTCTGTTTATTTTGCCAAGTATATGATATTTTAAGCCAATATACAAATACCAGGAACATATTTTCAATCTATATCTATATCTAAGAATTCCTCTTTTTAGTTTTTGAAGTATTGTGCAAAAAATGCAATCATTAGCCACA
Organism: Drosophila sturtevanti; assembly: GCA_018150375.1. NCBI lineage: Eukaryota > Metazoa > Arthropoda > Insecta > Diptera > Drosophilidae > Drosophila > Drosophila sturtevanti. Next base: position 1,498,927 of record JAECWJ010000356.1, on the reverse strand, counting down.
TGCTTATGATAAGCTGCATTAAAATTAATCATAATTACTAAAGTTTTCTTTTGTTTTTATTACTCGCACTTGACTAAATAGCAACAAAACATTTTTCAGGCCATAAATTATAAATAGGTCTCAATGCGATCGTATGTGAATGATTTTGCATTATTTTTTGAGTTGACTTGACTTGACTTAACTATATGTACACATGTATCGCCCACACGTACTCGTTTATCAATGAGAATGGGGTGGAAGTGTTCCATATAGCAGTATGTAGTAGACTTGAATTTAATGATCACAAACACTGATAAGAATAGTTGTCGTTTAACCAGCACCTTGCCCACCAGCACCGATTAAACGATTCTAATTTGGCAATTGAATTTATGACCAAACGGACATTCAATGCGCAATAAGCTTGGAATTAGGCTAGCCCAACAGCTCTCGTACATTGCGATACTTATCATGGTTGCATTTTCCAAGAAATTGCCTCATATCAGTATTGATTTTTGTTTAAATTTTATAACTGTAATTTTTTTGCACTCACCTTGGTCATTAGGCGATCGGCACCAGTGCCCTCTTCATCCTTGAATACTATATCCCTATTGTAGTTTGGTACTAGATCCTTAAATTTTGGTGAATTACGTTGAATTTCGCCCTCCAGGGGACCGGAGGCGCCAAGCTGATGCTCGGATAGATTTGGCACAGTTTGCTTAAGCACCAATGGATAGAGATTACGTTCTCGACGACGACCCAATCCCCGTCCGGGACCACAGCTATGAGCAGGCGTAAAGCTAAGTGGCAGCAATAGGCACATCATTATCATAAGCATGGTTAATCTGTTGCCGCAACGCTGCGTATACGCAATATATCGCAATGAACGTACTGGGGAGTAATTGACTTGATTGATGCCCTCGGATTCTATGTCCTGGCTATGGCTATAGCGTTTCGCATCCAAAGATAGACAGGTAACACTGGCGCTAGACCACGGCGTTTGGTTAGATTGGTTATCCATTATTAAAATGCGTTTATTCGGCTGTTTATTTTTGTTTATTTATTTACTTATATTTTTTTTTTTTTTTTTGTTATTATTGTATTTAATATTTGGTTAGTTAGCACTTCACTTCACTAGATCCACCAGCCTTAGCTGCTGGTTTCTCCAATTTTTATATCAAAATATTTATTCAACGATCGTTTCGGGTTCGACGGCTCTGGCATTTAGCAATGGCTTTTAGTTAAACTTTTTCGCACAACTTTTAACAATTTGCTTATACAAAATACATTTGTCGATCTTCAGATTGAGCAACTCAAACTGAAATTGAAAATCAATTTCTCTTAACAGTTTGCAGCGCTCTCGTACAACCGTAGTGCTTGCCTTGTGATTGACAAATGACATATCCGAACAAGAACCCTAGGCATATCGCAGTCGCTGCCGACGCACGCAAAGCACCAACACACACACACACACGCACGCATACATAAATACATGGATATAAATACACAGACGAAGTGGTGTTCATTTTGAGTTTGTCATTGTGTGAGTACTTCGGTTCGCTCATATTTATTGGTACCCGACAACGATCGTGGCTGGCGTTCATTTTTATGCTGGCAGCTGAAGAGTAAGCGAGACAACTGTAATAGCAATACCCACACATACACTCATACACTGAGACACAGTTATAGAGGTATAGATGGAGTTTCAGTTTCGGGCTCTTATGTACAAGGCTTAGGGGCAACAACAGATGTTGTTGGTAGTGTTGCCAATTGGGATGCATGTATGTATCTATGCTTGTGAGTGTGTATGTGTGCGAGAGTTACATGGCGCATCTTCAGCTGCAATTTCTCTTAACACTTGCACTCCTGCCTTCTGCCTGCTGCTGCTGCTACTTTGCTTTGCTTTGCTTTTTTTTCTCTTGTACTCATTGTTCACCTTTCTTTTCGTTTTTGTTGTAGCTGTTCGCTTTATTGCTTGTAAATTAATAATGTTCCGGTTTTTTGTGTATTGTGTATGCCTCCTTGGTCTGGCCCCGCTTCTTCTTCTCCTTCTCCTTTGCCTTCAACTGTTTCCATGTGTATGTATGTGTATGTGTATACGCTGCTCACTTTGTTATCGCACATTACACCATTTTTGCTGCCAACTGCTTTCTATCCTATACCCGTCACCCCCCCTTGCGACACCTTTACTGTCATGACTCGTAGCAACTTCCGTTTACAGGCGCTTCAAATCAGTTTCGAGAAATTTAACGAAAATTCCATGGCCTTAAAAAAGCTTCTTAAAACTTTTTTATCTTCCTAGGGTTTCAATAATTTTTGGAAAATTGTCTTATATATCCTTAAAGCCTATGTTATTTTTATTGAGAATTTTAAATAATTAATAGGTACTTGAAATTTCTTCAAAAGTATTCATACATTAAACGCATTCCTTATCATTGATTACCGACAGATTAAAGTTAACCTCTATTAACAACATCTTGAATCCTAGTTTTAATATTTTTGGTTTTCAAAATATCAAAATGACTGAAGTAAATAAAATACATACTAAATTTTAATTTGTAATAACAAGTTCAGTTAGATTAAATTTCTTATTTCGAGCATTAAATATTAAATGGAAATAAAAGTTAAATGGGGTTAGCTCAGTTTTGAAGTTCAAACTTTAGTTTAAATTCTTCATCTTCAAATGTTGGAAAATAACAAAGGCATTTCAACAACTGATGGATGAATCAGTAAATAATTTCTTTATTAATTTATAACATCCTTTTTAGAAGAAGATAAACTATATCTTAAGTACATATATGTCTGCAGGTAAATTTATATAAACATTCATTCTGCAAATATAATTTTTGCACATATAATGTTTCCTCAATTTCCCAGTATAAAAAAACAGCTGTTTCTGTTGTTTGTTTTTTTTTTTTGGCTTAACTTTATATTTAAGACTTAAAGTAATTTTAGATAAGATATGGTCTATATACTTTAATATGCGATATAACATATAATTTCCGTTCTCAATATACAAAGCCGGACAATGACAATTAAAATTGATTCCGGTTGACTCACTGACATTAAAATAAATCGATTGTGTGACAAAAGGCCATCCGATAGATAAAAGTAATCTTGCCGATGATAACCAGTAAATCAAATACAAATTTTGCCCCGTAAGGCTTCTTGATAATAATTGCAAATAAAACGGTGAAAATGTGAAGCAAAGACAAGGGAGTACAGCTAAATAGAAAGAGAGAGAGAGAGAGAGAAAGAGAAGGTTAAGGTGGTTAAGATTGAGCCGAAAAAAGATGATTCAGTCGAATTCAGTAGACCGTTTTTAAAGTGAAGTCTTTAAATCATATTCAATTGAAATTGCAAATGTGAACGGTTATTCCCATTATCAATTCTTGAACTTGGCTCGCCTCCAAGCCTAGTTAGTTAACATGTATGTATGTATGCATGTATGTGTGTGTGTGTGTATGTACATACATACATCTGTATGTTTACATTGTCACTTAGAAATGCGCGAAACACGCTTTTTTTATTTGATTAAAAAATTTGCACTTGCATCAGTTGAGAAAACAAAAGATTCATCATCTAGAAGAGTAATGAAAAAAAATAGTACCTAAAAATACAAGAAAAAACATGATTTTGTATTTGCAGACTAACTAACTGCACCTGCTGCTACAATGTAACGGAACCTAGAGAATGCGAACTGAGAACAGTCTCCTCCTACTCGAAGATGATCATCAACTAAAATGAAAGGAATGCCAAGTATAGCATAATTTCAATGAGAACACCAACAGCAACAACAAATCCCAAATGTCGGCAAAGATATAAGAAAAAGGCAAAACGCCATCAAAGAGATACACGGAACCAAATTAAAGATGAAGAAGCTGAAGATGGAAACTGAAGCTACAACAGAAAGAGCCACAAAAGAAGCTGAGGCAGCAGTAAACCAAAGATATTCAAGATGGTTATGGGTATATGGGATACGGGGTAGGGGTACGGGTACGGGAGCATGGATAAATGTATATAATGTCTGTCTGTCTATGTGGCTGCCACATAAATTTCTGGCTTGTCTCTCTATATGTATGCGTGTGTGTGTGTGTGTGTGTGTTTATATGTATATATGTGAGTGGCGGCAGCTCATTATGTGCATTGGTATAGGTAAGTGTCTGTGTATCTGTGAGAGCCAATGTTTCACAGTGTGTACGTGTGCGTGTGTGTGTGTGTGTGTGTGTGTGTGTGTACATGGGGCGGAGCTGCTTAAGGCGCTCATTTGTGAATGAACACTTCGTGAACCAGAGGAAACCATCCAAAAGGCCAGCAGACAACAATCGATCCCATCTCCCCCAGAATAAAAAAGAAGAAAAAGAAAAAAAAAACTTAATGAGCATGAATAAATGGCATCAGCAGCAGCAGCAGCAGCAGCGGCAGCATCACCAACAACAACACCAACAGCAACAGCAACTGAGGCAAGTAACTGAAACTCTTTTGAGGGATCTGTTAATATTGCCCGTGGATCATGATATGGCCAGCCATATATATAGATCGTTAAATATATATACCAAGTATATATATGTACATACATGCATACATACATATATTTATTATTATTCCCTTTTTGTTAAGATAAAAAGCCAGAGATTAGTTAGTAATTAGATTTTCTGGGCTAAACCCATAGATTTATGTTAATATTAATGGGACGCAAAGCTTTTAATGTGAGTTACAACTATAAATTCGAAATGGTCTCTCTTTTTGTTTTTCGATTTTGTCTTTTTATTTAATGGAATAACCATAGAAAACCGGAAATACTTAGCCTTGGCCACAATCCCGGTATAGCACAAAGCACAGATCACATCCAGTTGGGAAAACGCCATTTTCTCTTCGCCAATGGCTTTTAATTTCTTTTAATGGAAGTTGTTAACATGGCTGCTGGTACCTTGACTCCAACTCCAGCTCCATACCGCTTGGTTTAACTTGGTTTGAGAGCCTTTGCCATTGCCTTTGCCTTTGCCTTTGCCTTTGCCTTTGCCATTTCCTTTACCTTTGAGTTCACATCGAATGCCCAGTTTCTTTCCACAGTGTTTTTTCCATTCCCACCAACGCCATGGGTTGGCTACGTTTTTTGATTTGCTCTTTTTGTGTTGCGTTGTTATTGTTGTTGTTGTGTTTTTTCATTTTTTTTTCTCATTTTGGTGTTTCGATCATAAAACTTCGATATGAAACTTGTATTTTTTCTTTCGATGCGCTTTTAAATCGAGGGTATATGGATTATATAAACGAACTGGAATCCTAATGAAATTTATGAAAATGAAACTAATTGAAAAACTCTCAAGCATAAATGGAAAATTTCTTTCAAAAAGTGCATACCCTTCCCCTTTAATTGTAACCAGAATAATTTAGATTATTTTCTTATAAACTGAATTCGAGTAAAACAATCATTCTGATGATAAGTTTTTAAAATTAAAGTTTGCAACATGTTTATACAATGTGTTATATATTTAAAATTAAATAGATTTGCTAATAGAAGGTTCAACATTTTTTTTTTTAACTATTAAAGTAAAACCACGCACCAATTAAGAAATTGTGGACTTGGTGGCCAGCAAATCGAATTTCATTGTTTTTTTTTTAAATTAACAATTTCACAACATGGTGAAACTACTTATAACCATTTACTGACCAAGAATTAAGCGTCAACTCTTTGTGTGTTAACTCATATGTATTTATCATGCAACTTTACTTAACAATGAAAAACTTTAAAATGGCAAAAATAGAACAAATCTTAAATAATTATCCTTTTTTTCCTAAATAATATCTTGTATACTCTTTCAATCACTTTTGAGTTTATGAGTGATAAATCAAATTTAATATAGAAAAAGGTTTAACGAACCAAAATGCAAAGATAAAGATTTTTGTACAGAAATATCTAATCATTATCTAGATTCAATTATATAATAAATACATATGTATATATATAGAGCATTTAAAATCCGTTGATAGTTAGCTAGATATGGTCTATATAATAAATACTCCACGCTTTGAGTTCATTGAATTTTCAAAGTGCTTTATGCTCGGTCACAGAGCACACAAGTTTGTTGCCAAAGTCTTTTGTTTTCGACTGCACAAGTTGGCAGAATTTGACATTAGAGAGCGACACCGACTCCAAGTCATAAGCTGGCCACATAATTAACAATGAATGGCCATAACGAACGCGTGCTTTGTTGGCCTGTCTCACCGGTTTTGATTTTATTATTATTATTTTTTTTCTAACTTTTTTTGGTATTGAAGGTCGTTATAATTTAATAACAAACACTAACTAATAAGTAATATTTGAGAGAATATTTATTTTAGTGTTAAGAAGCTAGGAAATGCCCACTGGTTACATTCGGTCTCAGTCTGATCTCATGGCACAATAGCAAAACGAGAAAGAAAACAAAATACGAAACTAAAAAAAAAAAAAAAAAACTTAACTCCCATATCAGCTGAATGTGAGATTTCGAGTTAGTTCCAAGAAACAGCCACTCAATCATACTGCGGGAACTGTTTGGGACTGCTGTTGTTGTGACTGGAACTGGGCATCTCTTAAGCATCATCAGCATCACGCTTCAAAGCCGCAGCGGCGTCATAGCGTGCGACAAATGCCCACTAACGGTTTGAGGTCTCTAATGGATGTTGACATTTACGGCTACCAGGGATTGGTATTGCTATTTGGTTTAGTATGGGATGGGCAGGCATTTCGGTTAAAGGAAGGGAGGGAGGCTGTTTAATTCACATAAATCCATACAATAAGTAAAAATGCCATTGGGGAATTGTTTTAGATAGTTGAAATTAGGCAAATGGATGCGGATGCAGTATGATCAATTCAAGGAATTTGCTACCACATCGAGAGACGACAGACGACATGCCAACAATATAGCAACAGGAGTAGTAGTAGTAGTTGTAGTAAGGGGGGAGAAAATAAAAGGCAGGCAAAAGGCAAAAGGGGCATGTAACATAAACATACACAAAAAGGGTCGTCCCCTTCCCTTCTCTCTCATTCTCTCTCTCTCGCTCTCTCTCTTTCTCTTACTCACTATCTAGCCATCTCTTACAATGTGTGTGTGTGTGTGTGTGTGTACAAACATTTGTCAACTGAGCACCTTTTGATCCTGTGCCGGCACGAGAGTCGAAAACATCGTAAGCGGCATAGTTATCATTGTGCATTGGTTAAACCATTGTGCTATCAGCTGGCAGCGATCGATGCGGTTAAACAGCAGCCGAGCAGACCGAGAGACCGAGATCATGGTGAGTAAGCAATGTAGTATTCAAGTTCCTCTCTAGATGGCAGAAAGAAGAGAATCAAAGCAGTAGACATCTCGACCACATGCGGTGCATATTTGGCCAACCGTTTTTGCCAAGACAAAACCACAAAAATGCAGCAACAACATTTACTGCCAGCCAGGCAGCCAGCTTGTGGGATGGGATCGCTTAGAACGCCCACGCAGCATTACCTATGGGGCATGCAAAATAAAGGTAGCTAACAAAAATAACACCAACAACAACAAATAATATACATACATTATGTAAATCACAAAATCGAAATGTCATACTCAAACTATCTATATACAATATAACAAATAACAAAAGAAATACAAAATATATTTCCATTTGACGATCATTTTATACTCTTAGAAAAACATAATACGGAAGTTATTTTATCTAAATTTTTTATATATGTACATATATTGTTTTAAATTAAAAATTGATTTAAAAGGGGAAGCCCCAAAAGTTTTTTATTTTATTTATTATAAACTTTAGTTTCTACTCAAACTGAAACTAACTGTGCAATTTAATTAGTCAATAAATTACTTTAAAAAAAAATTTATTATATTTATAAAAAAAGGAGAAGGTCATATGCAATATATTTAGTCCGATTCAAATTATATACATTAGATAATTATTAATGATCTAATAATGCCTTTTCCTGTTTGAATCTATTAGTAATATTTTGTGGACAACAAAATACTTAAGATATATTTTTATTTTAATCATGTTTGTAACTCTCTAATCTATCGCAAAAAATTTATGAACTTTAAAGTTCAAAAAATTAGTATAAATCATAATATTTAAGACTGTAAAAACCATTTTATAATTAAACTTTTCCCAAATCCTCAATTTTTTAGTTAGAAAACTTATAATAAATAAAAATTTCCTAATAATTAATATATTGCAAAATAAGTTTAATAAATAAACTTTAGTTCCTGTTTTCTTTTACAAAAGAGAATAAAAATAGTTTTTAACTATTTCTGGAAAGTATTTCGAATTACATGCTGAATACTTTAAGAACCATCATTATTAATTTATTATAGCCATTTGTTTAGAGTTGGGTTTGCGTGCTTGTTGGCTTTTCTGGCCGGATTGCTTACTGACAACCAGCCAAGCGGCAGCACTTACTTAAAATATTAAACAACATTGAGCCTTTGTTCGAGCTACTCTCGAGCAACATCTTGAATGCCAGAGAACAGACCGGAGATGGTAGGCCAACAGACGCATTGCGGAGTCACATGGATGCGCTCTCAAGTGGCCATACAGGGCGACAGGCTACAAAGATGAGTGAACGACGAGAAGCGATGAGTATTTAAATGTGTATCATGGCGGTCAAGTGAAGCGCATGCGTTGATGGACTTGAATTATATGCGACTTAAGCTTCGGCTTTGTGCTGCTGCTGCTGCTGCTGTTGTTGCATCGACATCGACATCGACATCGGCATCGGCATCCTCTTCTCATCGGCAGCCAGTGCCATAAAAATTAAAAGTCATTATGGCTTGGAACAGCATTTAAGCCGGGCCGTGCCACATTCCCACAGTCTCAGTTCCATTCGCAGTCGATGAGACGCAGTGCCATCACCAACCAACCAAAGTCCCAGATCTCAGGTCGGCTCGAGTGTCGCTGGCCTGTCAGAAAGTGCGTCCACTTGGAGTGGGTTAATATTTGTTTGCTTTATCATTTTGAATTGACAGCAAAGTGGCGCTTGTTGCTGTTGTTGTTGTTGTTGTTATTATTGTTGTTGTTGCTGTTGTTTTTAGTTTAGCCCAGCATGCAGCCGCGTCGAAGGCTCAAGTCAAGTTGTTTGTTGTCTGCGCGCCGATTATGGAAAGTTGATGACCGAGAAGAGAAGTCGCAGTCGCACAGTCACATATGCAGACATTCCCCATTATTTCCTTTCTCTCCCCCGCCCAGTTACACCTTTACCCCTCATCCCCTCTCTCTCTCTCTCTCTCTCTCTCTCTCTTTCTGTATTGTAACCTTTTTCGTTTTTCTTTTACTTATACCTTCTACATAGTACATAACTGGGGTGGACTTAGAAAATTGCCATTTTTCTTAAAGTTTTCAATTTCAAGTTGCCAATACTTTTGTTATGTGGAGACCGCCGCTCGTGGCTGGCTAACCGCAAAAACCGCAGCCGGAATGCTGCTTGGCTGGCATCTTAGTGATGGCAAAGGGGCCGGAAAGGCGGATCCACAAAAAGCAGCAACACTTCGTTAAGTTGAGTAGACCCAACATCAACGTCAACGCCTGGCCAGTTAAATAGTTTTTTTTTTTTTTTTGTATCTTTCATTTTTTTTTTATTGTTGTTGGTGTGCTTTTGTGTTCTTTTCGTTCTGCTTTGATCTGTGGTGGATGCCGGAGGCAAGCGTCTGTGCTGAGGGTTAAATAACTGCAGCAAATTGAAAATTGATTTTCAGTTTTGCCAAGTTCGTTGCCTAAGTCTTTCGTTTTATTTAGATGACTCAAAAATCTTGCAATTCCCACATAAATTGGCTCTGATGTCAAATTAAAAATGCCTAATGAGCTGATTCTCCGCTTGTTTGCGAGAAAAATGCATTAGAAGGCATCGAGCCCATGGCCAGGGCAGGCCAGAGGAGACCAAGACCAAGACCGAGACCACGACCAAGATCAGAATAAAGCAGCAACGGCAACAGCAACAGCGGCGAAATGTATCGTGTTACAAATCATGAAGGATGGTGAGGGCGTGCGGGCGGGCGGTTGGTCGGCAGCCGGACTGTTGGTCGGTCGGTCGGTCGATTTGAGAAGGACAGAGAGGACAAATGGCAACAAAAACAAGTTTCGAGTGGAAATGCGTGTAGCGTGCAGCGTGCGAAACACTGCCAGAAACATGAACATGAACATGCCTCATCCTCATCCTCATCCTGATCCTGATGCTCTTGTACATGTCCACTTGGTAAAATGTCTAAAAATAGTTTGGAGCCAACATGAAAAATGGCAACACTTTTGGCGCTCATAAAAACTATTTATATGCTTTCAGACAGGCTACCTAAATACTAGCATCCACACAATAAAACATTTAGTAACAAACAGAGACAATGACCAACGATCAGCGTCGACTAATATGCTCGCATGTTTTCATTGTAGTGTGCCTGGACAGGCGCAAGCGCGTGAGATCTCCACGCAAGATCGCAAGGCAAGCAGGCAGGCAGGCAACAAGGCAAGGCAAGCAGACAGGCAGACAGGGAGTCAGTAGAAGAAGCCACAGTCACAGCCTGGACGGATCCAGGGTCCAGTTTGAAGCCAGGGACCACACAAATACAGGCACGCGTTCGCTGACAGAATAAAAATTGTTGCGCTTGTGTTTAACGCGCGAACCCTGCGATATCGCAGCAGCAACGGCAACAGCAACAGCAGCAGCAGCAGCAACAACAACAACAACAACAGCAACAACGGCAACAGCAGCTCTGACCATGTACCTTGTTTCAAAACTGGCTCCCTGGACCATCTCACCCTCTTCTCTGCTTCGGTCTCTGCATCTCCCACTCTGCCAGAGTCTGCCTTGTCGGCTTGCTTAGGCTATCACTGAACGATTATCGTGCATTTTAAAATTCTTACGAGTTTCTGCCTTTTATATGGCCCTTTTTCTCTGCTGCTGATGCTGCTGCTGTTGCTGTTGCTGTTCCTGTTGCTCTTTTTGTCTTTTGCAGGCAGAGAGAGTGTGAGAGGGACCAAGATTGAAATCACGCATGGGAACCAAGAGTAAGCGCCTTGGCTTTTGTGTCTGCAAAAATTTACAAAAAAAAAAAAACACACACACACACACAAAAATTGCAGAATATTCCCAGGACCGAATCTATATATGAGAAGGTGCCCCTCTTATAGTCATAGAATAGTTCTTACTAATCAAGATAAATTTTAGAAAATGATGGCAAACCATAATCACTATGTATGAGGTTTTTTCCTAAACCATATTATTAAAAAACATATCGAACAACGTCTAGCAATTATTTAAGTTCGCCGCTTGTGCTAGATTGCGACATCTCCATATTAAATATTAACTTTAGTATAACGCTTATTTATTTAACACAATTTTGGGAAATCCAGCTAGACGCTTGCGTAAGTAGCTGGCAAGAGGTTCAGGAAAATCCCTAAGTAACACCTAAAACTGTGGGTTTTTCAATCACACATGCGAATTGATATAAGCTCGATTTCTATACATATCCAGATTTAGCTACTCTTCCATTAGCATAATTTACCTTAATTATTGGTAATTCGGGCCTGAACTGTTTATTTATAGCATATATACATATTGATGTATAAACCAAATTGTAAGCAATGCTTTAAACACATTTTTTTGTTTTATTAATATTTTGTTGTTTAAATAGTAATTTGTATTTATCAATTTGTTAATTGCATAGTTTATTCTTTATCATTTCATTTCCTTCAAATAACATTATTGATTATTGCCGAATATGCATGTATTGGTATAACATATATGTATATATATATATATATATATATATATATATATAATATATATATATATATAAATATATATATATATTATATATATATATATAAATACACATATATGTATATTCTGAGGCAGATTTTTGCTTCTTTGCTTTCCTTTCTTCATTCTTTGATTCATTCTTGTGGTCGCTTTAAACAATTTGTTAAATTTTTCAATTAATTTTTTCATCTTTGTTTTTCTTTGTCATAACTAAATTTCTACACAATTATTTTCTTATTTTTTTGATAATTTGATAATGCTAATCATAAGTAAATATGTTTTATTTATATATATATTTTATATATGTATATATTTATTTCTTTTGTATATGCATAACTAGTTAAATAATTGATTTTTTTTAATATTTCATCCAATTTAAATAGTTAGATTTATGTTCTCTTCATGTTCATGTTCATCGTTTGTAGGTATTTCGTAGATATTCTATTGTTCTCATTTGTTTTGTGTTTGATTGCTAATTTGTTAATAGAAATTTATTCATTTAAATATAACACAAGCGCATAAACAAACACATATATATTCTATACAAATATTGATTTTCAACTCCCCATATTTTTATGATGATGTACATACATATGTATATAATGCCATCTTTCTTTCCAATTTAGTTAATAACAACATATACATATTTCGATTTGTTCTTTGATTATACGTAAACACACATACACATACGCGCGCACACACACAGATAAACAGTTGTGTTTAATTATTGTGCAATTCAATTTTAATGCGAATGTCAGGAAATTATTAAATACCTCACAACACTTGTTAATTTTTTAATTGCTTTATAGATAAGCACCATTAAGTGGCCCGATTTCCAATGAAATTCTAGAAAAAAAATCTTTATGGCAGTCAGTTAAAATTGAATATCAGCAAAAGGAACTTTCATTTTAATTATACTCATTATAATAAATACTTTTCATTTATAAAGAAATGCGATAAAGACATCGGTATGCCCTTGCAGTTTCAGTTTTCTTTTAAGTCTATAGATAATCTTTACATAACAGTGAAATATAGCGAAAAGAATTCGTTTCATCAAAAATAAATAATACAGGGATTTATCCTATCAAGAAATATGTAAAATGGAGTTTAATCAAATCGTAATTTGAGCATACACAGAAGAAATCGACTTTTATATAAACTTTATTAACTGACATATCTATCCTATTCACAAATAAAACCTTAGATTTCAAAACAATCTTATAAAACTCTTTAAAAGTGTATACATGTGTTGAAATTTAATTTAGCCAAGGCATAAACCATATACGCCCACATGTGGTGAGTATTGTTTTTATGAAATGTGAAATTAAAAAATGTCCCCACAGTTGTGGTGAAATTCTAAAAATGTTCAATTCAATGAGTGACTTTTGCATGAGGCGATTATCCGTTGCATTAATGTATGTATGTATCCTGCATGTGTGTGTGTATATGTGTGCTTCAGCTGTTATTTATGCAACAGTTTTTTTCTTTTCATAGATAGATTCAAATATGTATGTAAATTATTACTTAATAGAATTTCTCATCTAGAAAAAAGTTAACTTATGTAGAGCTGTAATTAAATTGTTTCATTACTTCAGCGAATAGTTTGTTTTGTTTTGTTTTGCTTTTTTTTTTAATTTCTAATAAACTTGTTCATCAAGTTGACACATTTTAGAAAAATTCTTTAGTTTTTTTATTTATTAATTAGTGGGCTAAATTTGCTTGTGATTGGTTGTTCTTCTAGTGTTTCGCATAAAAAATTGCATTTTTGTATAGTTAAAAATATTGCTAAACTATTGATTTATAGTTAGTTTGTAGATACAGTACTTATCAGTTGCAAATTGCTCTCTGTGTGTTCCATTATCATTTCGGTGTCCAACGATTTCTTATTTGTTTGTTTGTTTCACATTATGGATTTTTGTTAATTTAATGTATAGATGGCTCCCACTTTTCTTTTTTTTGTCTTTGTGGATCGAGTAAAAACCTTTCAGTTACAGTTTTTGCACAAACATACATAAAATATATAGGTTTTGTTTTTGTATATTGTGTATGTATGTATGTATATAAATACTCTGTTTTTTGTATTATTTAACTATGAAACAACTACTAGTAGCAAACATTTGTTGTATTGTTCATTAAACTAGATGTAGAGAATTGCCTTTGCTTTTGTTAATCATTGATAATTTAATTGTGATAGAGTCCTATCAACTAACTACGAACATAATTCATATTTTAGACATTTATTTTGTGGCATAATTCATAAATGATTTTTTTTATTAATTACATAATTTCAATTACTAACTCATCTATACGTGTGTGTTTTATGTTATTTATTTTCCTTTTTTTTTTTTTTTTTGTTGTTTCTTAATGGAGCTGGAGCATTGTCATGACATTGTTGCTTATTTTGTTGTACATAAAGTTCAATTGGTTAATATTCGTTATATTTTTGTTCAAATATATACTTTTTGCTTCCATTATTATTTATTGCTGGTTTGCTGTCAAGAGCTCTGCATATATCATTTTCTTTTTTTTTTTTTTGTTTTAGTTCTTGGTTTTTTGTTTTAGTTTTTATATATTTCTGGATCACATATTCAAGTAGTTTCAAAATCACATAAAATCACTCTTACAGTAGCGTATACAAAATACAAACATCTTTTTGTTTTTTTATGTATGGTATATATATATATGTGTGTATATGAAGATACACATATATATATATCAATTTGTTTATCTCTTTTTTTGATATCTCCTTTAGATGACATTTAATGGTTTTAAGTTATTCTTTTTTTTGTTTTCTTTGTTGACATGTGTATAGAATTGCTTGTAGTTTTTAGGTGGATAGCTCTATAGAGTTGATATAGGAGTAATATATATATATTATATGTATAAAGTAAATTAGCAAAAGTTTTCACTGGGCCCGATGGTGAGATGGTCGAGTCGTGTCATCAGAAGATTTTCGGAGTGATGGAAGGGAAAGGAGGATAAGGTAATTTTAGCACTCAACAGCTCCATTATAAAAACCATTTTTCTTTTTTTTAAATTTTTGCGTTTTTTTTTTTTATATATTATAAACTCTATTAAAGCATTAAATATAAGTGTATACATATATTTAATTTAACACACATTCATTTATTGTTAATGATTATTAATTTGTTGTTTTAATTATTTGTTTTGGCTACACACACATTTAAAAGCCTTTGCGCTGCTTTGTTAAATAGCTTTAATATATATATATATATATAATGTGTATATATATTTATATATTTTTGTATATAGGTTGTTTCTTGTATATCTTCATAGTTGTTGCTGTTGTTCCATAAATGCCTATGCTGCTGCTACATTGCTAGAATTCATTCTCAAAACATTTTCATATTTTTTAATATATAACTAATAATACATTTCACATTATCATCCATCATTCATCTTCCTAATATTCATTGAAAAAAAAAATTAAACAATTTCTTATAGACGGTTTTCTTGTTGTTGTTGTTGTTGTTGATTTCATTAACTTGAGTTAACAATATTTATCTTCTTTTTTTTTTTTTGTTGAATTCGCTGTCTTGAGTTACATTTATTGTTTTTGCTCTCGTCATACACTTCAAATTGTTGTCCAAATGCTCTCTATAAACGTTTCAATCTAAACCTTAATTTCATTTTTAAACCTTAAATATTACATTCTTTTTTTGACTTTGACATTGATTTTTATTATTTAACTCGTTTTTGTATCTTTTTTGTTTTTTTGGAAGTATACAGCTTATTTAGAAAAGAGAATCAGCAGCAAATAAGTACTTTAAGCACTAGCAAAATCACAAAAATAATCTAATACGAGTATATATAAAAAATAGTTTGATATAATATATCAAAATAAAAAAAAAAAGAAATCCGAAACTTTTAATTTTCGATTGCATTCAATATTATATAGATACAGTTTCCTATTGATTATGTGTTACATAAAAGGAAATGAATTCGTTGTGCCCAAGAACCAACAAAAACGACGAAAGAACTCACAAATAGAGCAAAAATTAAAAAAAAATATTCAGAAACAAGGAATGCCAGAGTTTTAATATCCTTGCAGTTGGCTATAAAATCTGGCAAAAGTTTTGCATTCTTTTAACATCTTATTATTATTCAAGAGACAAATGTGATTAAAAAAAACGGTCATGTGTCAAATTTACAAGAAATCGCGGAAACAGACTAACAGATAGATTTAGATATATATAAATACATATTGTAGGGGTTCAAAGACAATTGCCTCTGCAAGAACATTAAAAACAGATATTAACTTTTGTGCTGTGGTAAACAAAATACTCGTACTTAATTCACAATAAACATTTAATCAAAATATGTCAAAGCAAATTGAAGAAAAAAGTAAAATGTCGGTCGGTGATTTTTGTATGTTATCATCAATTCTAAGTGGCTTGATTTTAGCTTTTTTGTTTGTTGCTTCTTTCTAGTTTGTTTTATAGTTATTACATTTATATATATATAAAATACAGTTTTGAAAATCGGTTTATATAAAATCACTGGTGGTTTTCTTGTTGCGGTTTCTTAATTCATTTGTTTTTCGTTCTTTCTTATATGTTGTTTGTTGTTTGTTATTTGATAGTTTCACTTTGATTTTTGTTATATCAATTTGTTGTTTTCTATAAATTTGTTAATAGTCAATTACTAAAAGTGGCTAGAAAAATTATTATAAATATCTATATATGTATATATCATATATAAATCGGTTTCACTTCATTTTCATAGTATTTTTTTTTTGTTTTTTTTTTGTGTTTTTGTTGTTGTTGGTTATTGTTTTTGAGTTTTATGTTTCTTAAATAATACTAGTAAAAAGTACAATATGACTGAAAAGTTGACATATGTTTTAATACAATTAATTATACAGATATACACGAAAAAAAAGGGATAATAATAATATTTATAATGTGATATCCAATAAGATGTGAAATTTTAGGTATTGAATTGATATTGCATATTCGCGCACTTCATAAATAAAAAAAAATATATATATAATAAAATGAAGAAACGGAATTAACATAAACGGGATTAAATTCTTTAAACGGAAATACAATTTTTGAAGACAAAAATGAAATAAACATACATTTTTAATGGTTCCTGTAGTTGTTTTTCTTTTGTTGCTTTTTTTCTTTTGGGTACGTTGATACGAAAAAGTAAAAATAAATTTGCCAAAGAGCTAACTAGCTAGAGAAAATTGAAATAATAGTTTTTGTGCCTAGTAATTGCTAATATCCATAATGATTAATTTGCATATAATAGTTAAAATATATATATATGCATATATATATATATATATATATATATGTACATACATATATATATTATATATATACATATATATTTAGGTATAAATTATATAAGCTTTTGTTTGTTTTGCATTCAATTTGTTTACTTTAAGTTTTCTTGTGTTGTTCGCACATTGTCATTTTGTACGCTCCTCCGGTCCAGCAAGTCAGTCAGCCAAAGGGCCAATGGTGGCCCTGTTGCTGGGCAAACATATCCTAGGTATGGGTAGTCATTACCGGGACTTGACAGTAGGGGCATTCGGTGACCGAACCGGCGCATGTATTACAAATGGACAAATGATTACAGGGCTCCAATGTGACAGTGCGGTTATTTTCCTCGCATTTCATGCACTTCTTGGCATTCTCCAAATATAATACTTTATCAACTTCCTCTAGATCGGTGCGTAGTTTGGACTGCAATTGCTTTAGTTTTTGTATGGACATGTCACGCAATTCGTCGGATAAATTTAGTTGAATTTGGGCAAGATCAAAGCGCTCTTTCCATTCGACTGCCTCCTGTTTGGCCTTATCACGATGCAATTCGGTTATTTTCAATTTACACACCAATTCCTCAAAACGTCCCGATAGTTTTTGTATCTGGGCATTTTTCGTGAGCAATTCATTAGTAATACGTCCCAAATCGCTATTATTTTGCGATTGCAATGATTGCAAGCTAAATGCATTCTTGGCTGTATTTAATGTATTCTCAAAGAGACTATTGCCCACCGAACTGCTACTATTGATGTCATCCCGTATTGTGTTTAATTCTGATATCCTAACCGATGGACTAATGGAGAGTCCATCACCGAAACCTGGCGATATGATGCGCGATGAAAAGAAGAGGCTACTATCTGCTGCATTTTGTGTGGCCGCCGAAAGTGAATTACTAAGCTTATTGGAGCCACCGCCACCACCATAATTAAAGGCGTCTACATTGAAAATATTGGCATGATTTGTTGGACTATAGTTGAGCGAACTGCTGGGAATGTTGACGGCAAAACCACCTGAGTTAAAATCTAAGATAAATATAATAATAAAAATAAGAAAAGGAAAAAGGTTTAAAAATTAGATATGAATGATTTTAATTCAATTAGATACGGCTGACTTACCGTTAATTGAGTTATTTAGTGTCGTATTAGGAATGTTAATTGGCGCCGAGGAACGTGTTAATAAGCTAGTATTGGCCAAGCTCGCCGATAGTGAATTCTCGCGCGGATCCTCCAATGAGCAAGCTGCTGGGCAAAGAGAAATCAATTAATCAAGATCTTCAGCTCAAAACCCAGGGCAAAAGGCAAGACGGGGCGATGCGAGGCGTTTGCTTGTCCACAACCATATTATTATATTTAATATATATTGTATAGAGATATTTTAACATACATATACATATACGTATACATATATGTTTAATATTCAAGATATGTATATACATATATAAATGTATGTATATGTATGTAAGTAAATATTTGTAAAAATAATTTATACATGTAAATATATATTTTTATGTATATACTCACAACGACTGTCCAGGGGTCGTGAGAAATTTAAAAACTTGCTGGAATTTGTTGTATTTTCCAAAGCATCTACCAACATTTTATTGGTACTATTACCATCAATGTTTAACAACTACGTAAAAAAGAGAACGAAAATGAAAAAAAAGAAAGAAAAAACGAAGAGTAATAATGTGAGAGAGCACCAGGTGGCCAAACTTTTTTTTTTTTTTTTTGTTTTATTCTTTTGTAATTTCTTTGATAATTTTTGATGTGGATGAGAGAATAATATTAGCTGGATGATGATTGTTAGCTGGATTAACACGGAGATTTTAGATGAGTTTGGGGGAAATGAGTTAGGACAAGACGAGACGACACAAACACAGATACAGAAAGGGGGTACGATACGCATATGGATTGAATTTGTTTTTGTGGTTTTTGGTTTTTTGTTTTTTCTTTGGATAATACGTACTTTTTCACCCTTGGCTTTAAGATCAGGCAAAGCATTCGAAATAAGTTCACACAAGGAGAGTTCGTGATCCCGCATCTTCTCATCGGCCATAATACACGCTTTTTTTTTTTTTTTTGTTTTTGGTTTTGAAAAGCAATTGAATTTGATACAATTTGGCAATAGGATCAATAAGAATTGATTGATGAGGCACAACAAAAGTGAAAAAGTGATTAAAAGACAAACATAAAGGTTAAATAAAGCAAATCTTGATATAACCCTAAACTAAATGTATCTAAACCTTAAGTCTAATACTAAATTTGGTTGTGGAAAACACCGCTCAAAGCTCAATATATAAAAACAAAATCAATAAAAATAATAATAATAATAATAATAATAATATAAATGCAATGTAGCTAGCAGGCAGCAATTTGGCATAACTTACGTTCCACATGGGCAAAGGCGCAAAAAACACTGCGTGGACAATAGCCAGCCTGTTGTACATCATTACATTTGGTGGATTTGTAGATTTCAGGATGGAATTGCTGTTCAGTGCGTGTGTGACAATATTGACAATGGTCGCCAGCCTCACAATTGCCCGGCTCGCCCCATTCCTCGCCATGCTTAACATTTGGACATGGTGTCGATCTGTAGATAAAAAGTTTCAAAATTTAATCACAATTTTAGGTACATATATTAAATGAAATTTGTTTATTTACCTGTATTTAAATTTTCTGGGCGATCGGCGCTTATCTTTGCTATTATGATACTGTGGGCAGGCATAACCCTGACGACATAGACGCGGCGGCCTCTTGCAAGGCTCTGTCTTATAGTTGGCTAACACATAATTGGTATCCTGCCATTTGGGATCCTCGTTCATGAGATTGCGCTCCTTATCCAAAGCGTTCAATGCATTGCTGCTGTCCAATGTAATTTCTGCATTCTGTAAAGTCTCCAACTCTTTAATGTCATAAACGGGCGGACGTTGATCTTGCATGCCATGAGCAAAAGCACAATGTAAACCATTTTTCACACAATATCCACGACTATCAGTGTCGTGGACACACATGCATGTCTTGTAGTAGCGCAAATGATAGCGACGCTCTGTATCCCCTGCTGTACGATGGAGGAAGGGACATCTGCAAATGCAAACAAAAGGTGAAGGGAAGTTTCTTAGACTGGGGAGCAGTATATTTGGCAAGCTCTTGGTGACGCATTTAGACAGTAAACGAATCTAAAAATAGCCAGGGAACTGTTTGAACCAGTGTTGCCCTTATTATGGCACAAATAAAATTGGCCTCTCAAAAATTGTTTAATATATAATTATTAAACAATTTCTCAACATATCATCAAAAAAAAAAGAATCGTGTTTTATCTTAAAAATATACCGATTTTAAACTATTACTTAATCTTATTTTATCGTCTATCTGCATAGATTACAATTTAAAACTACAATTAACCCTAATAATACATGTACATATGTATGTATGTATGTATGTATGTATGTACATATGTATGTACATATGTATGTTTGTAAGTTTGCGTGTTGCTTGATTTTAGCCTTTTCTCTTCGATTTAGCTTTATTTTTGGCATAAAAGTTTGCAGCACTTGTTTGTAAATAAGTGACATAGGAAGAGAGTGAGAGGGAAGTTTCAAAGAAAGAAAAAACAAAAAGGCAAACTGTAACATATATAATGTATATGTATACATATCTATGTATGTATGTATGTATGAGCATGTATAATTTTCAAGAACATACTTGCGTTAACTATAGGTCATAAAATTATCTTTATCTTTTCATTTTACTTTAAATTTTGTGCTGTACATGTAATTGCGTTTTATTTGGTTTGTGTTTGCCGCCTTTTTCCGCTTGATTTGCTTTTGAGAGAGCTTTATGTTTTGGAGGAAAGCTTGCCACCAATAATAACTGTACATTTCAAGCTGCCGGGGGAAAACCAAAATAAAGCGAAGAAAACACGCAAAAGCAAAACGCAATAAAAACAATGACGCACACACTTGTAGCAGCAGCATTTCGTATCGTTGTATGCGTGCATGTATGTATGTATGTATGTATGCAATAGATAGGAGCAACAACCACCACCAAGTCCAAGGCAGCAGCATCAGCAGCCGACGCCTCAGCAAATGCTGATTAGAATCTCCGTGCTCAATTGAGCTACAAGCACTTTCACTTTCACTTTGAAGGCGGTGCCGAGGTCACCTACGCCCACCCTATTACCACACACACATACACAAAAATACAATTGAATTTCACTTTTAGCCAGACGACGACGCCAACCGCCCGCTCACCACCCGCACCCAAGTTTTTGTTTGTAAACACACGAAGCCAAGAGATACACACACATTGCAAAGAACGAAGACCAAAGAGGAACTAAGAAAAAAAATACTACGTCGTGGCGTTGCCTCCAATTTCATTTTTTTTTTGTTGCCACAGCGAGGCCAACGCAATTTCGCAAGAAGTTGAGGGAAAGGATACGGATGGATTGTGGTACTTACTCATCGCCCTCGGGACAAATACCAGTGGTTTCATCATATTTGGTGCAATAATTATCCGCGCTATAATTGAATGTGCCTTCACGCTTTCGTACGGGCCGCCTACGACGCTGATTTTGAAAATGCCAATTGAAGCAGACGAATGGCCGATGCTGATTGCATTTATGCTGCAGAAACGACTGGCACTGCTCCACACGAAACTCCTTCAGGTAGCTGGACAAATGTATAAGATTATAGATATTTGATTAGTACACGTTTTACACAAATTGCACTTCTAATTAATTGTTTTATTTACGTATAATGATTGGGTTTCTCCTGTTGCGATGACAACAGCAGCTTGCTCGGTTCTCTTGGATATTCCTCCATTTTTTAAAATTGTTTTTACAGACAAATGAAGATTATTATTAAATTGGCGAATTCATTTTATTCTTTGTCTTTTCTTTGTCTCTTCCTTCCTTTTGTCGTTTCTTCTTTCTCTTTTGAGCTGTAAACTGTAGGTTAATTTACAGCAAACTCATTTTGGCTCTGTAAACAAGTTGTTTTCTGTTAAAACTCATAAGGTTCGTTAAGTTAAGAAACCATCGATGTCTAGTACTTTTTGGCGCCACAAAATACCAAATTAATATTCTCGTAACTGTTAGCCCAGATAAAATAAGAAACTTTAAGGTATCCAAACACTATATATTTGCATAGTTTAAAAACTAAAACATTTTAATCAAATCTAATTAAACTAATCTTAACATACAATTAAACCATATTTTGCTTTGCAATTTCGGGGTTAAATTGACTATTATATTTTTGCACAATCCTTGGCGTTGGTGCCGGCGTATTTGCGCTGGCTAAGGATCCAGATGCTGGCTCAGACACCTCAGAGGGGGCAAATAGAGCTTCTGAACGCAAACGCTCAGCAGCTTCACGTCGCAAACGTTCCTTACGAAGTGTCTCAAGTTTCTCTCTTTTACATTTTTCGGCAGAGGCAATCAATTCCTTTCTCTTTGACGTTTTCTCCTTCCTGTGCTTTTTTTTATCTTTTTTGTGCTTTTTTGACTTGACACGCTTTGCTGCAGGCCTGGGTGAGGGCGAGCGTCTCTTTGATTTAGAACTATTGACCTCTGCAACAGATTTGGGTGAAGGTATCCTGGTGAGCTCTCTCGTTTTCTTTCCAGAGAGCGCAGATTTATTTTCCGATGGAATTAGTGCGTTAATCAGTGTTAGCGGATCTAGGGATAATTTCTGCTTGAGATGCGACTCTTTGGAATTTATATTATCTTCTGCTGGTCGACGACTTTTAGGTGCTACTTCATACCAACTGCGTACTTTTAGAGCTTCGTTGGTATCTTGACCTAAGTAGGTGAGATACCCAATTTGCTTTTCATATTTTTCCTGCTCTTCCTTTTGCTCCTTTTCCAGGTCCTTGTTTGTAGTCTTGATATGTGTCCTGTAGTCAGCAAAAAGATCTACTCTGGCAGCTTGCCCCTGATTTTCGATGCTTGAGGATTGTGCAGAAGTTGTAGCAGAGTCGGCAGAACGGATGGTACCTTCAGTCGTTCGTTCCGGCAATCCCGACTGGCGTCGAAGAAAGTTAATACGCGCTTCGCTTTCCTGTAAAGGAGTAAGAAGTGACTTCAATCGGTTCTTCTTTTCTAGTTAGTACGTACGGCTAAATCCAATTTGTCTTGGCGCTTCTTCTCTTCCTCCTTTGCAGCTGCTTCGTCCCGCCGCACACGGGCAATATTGTCCTTGGTACGAACATGCCAGCTGATGAAATCCAAACAGAGTAAATTATTTTGCCTTAAATTAAGAGCTGATACTGCTTACCGTTTTTTCGGCAATATATTCATTTTCAGTCTAGTTTTTTTAAAGTATATGTATTTATTGTATTTTTGTTCCCATATATTTTTTATGAGCCCTAAAGATGGGAAAAAGCAGTGACATCGATGTATTTTAATCGGGTTTGTGTCACTGCTATTTGGGTTTGCTTCACTGCTATTTTTTTCTCAGTGTTGAAAAAATCAAACGCCAGTAAAATGCGCTGCCAGACAGTTGAAGGTCACTTAACAGAGACTGGAACTTAACAGAGGCATGAGCATACTGTTGCTCGCAAATGATGCTGTTAACTTAACATTGCTCCCAAGTGAGAATGTTAACTTTACAGAGTCTTGAACTTAACAGAGGCATAACAGAACTAAATGAGACTAACGAAGAGAATAACAGAACTAACATGAGACTGACAGAAGAGAATAACAGAACTAAATGAGAATAACATATTTGGAATTGTATTTTTTTATTTTAGTCTTTGACTTTGAGCGGACGTGTCATGATCGGACTCGTGAATTTTGCTGAGTCATTGTAAATTAAGGTACATACAAAGTTCTTGTGTTTTATAGTTATACTTATTTACTTTCTTGATCAGATAGAACTATTGTCTGGGTACTAATATAATCAAATCAAAAACTACTAAGTGTTTTGTAAGTTACTTCTCTTAATAGTTTTTCTTTCACTAATTACTGATTTTATTTATTTTGGGGATTTGTTAACTCATTAACAATTTATATTGTCATTCATAAATAATGTATGTCATAAGGTTTTGTTTAATATAGGTAGGTATATGAAATTAATAAAAGCTGTTAAAAATCATTGTTTATTATCTAATCCAATATATCTTCTGTCTACAACTGTTTCTTTTCTATTCCTTAGATCTGCAACATAATTCTAATCTAGCAGAACTTGTTTGAAAAACAAACTGTAAATAAATAAAGAAGTAAATTATTTTTAAACTGGATGTCCAACAATATTTTTAAATATTCAGCGAGTTTTTTTTAACCGTCTTTATCCGGCAACGCCATCCATAACTTTCAATTTACAGCACTGTGGCTAGCTACAAATGGCTAAATTTTGGCATATATCGATAATTTTTTAAGAAAACTAATTTTTATTTTGTTAATTAAGAAAAACTAAACAA
Source organism: Drosophila sturtevanti (assembly GCA_018150375.1). Lineage (NCBI taxonomy): Eukaryota > Metazoa > Arthropoda > Insecta > Diptera > Drosophilidae > Drosophila > Drosophila sturtevanti. The sequence goes on along the minus strand of JAECWJ010000356.1, from coordinate 1,474,466 downwards.
TAAATCATCATAGCGCCCCCAATGTTTTGCTTGCAATATTTTTCCCATAATCATAAATATTTGCAGACAAATTGAACCAATTTCCTTTTCCGATCAATTTTGGAATCCACTTTCTGTTTAAAAATTTTCACTGAAATAGCTTAAAAAAATCACTTGTGAGATTGGTGTCTTAATTCGCTCTTAAGTTCCAATTTCGTGTTAAGTTTTAGTTCAAAATTCTTTCTAAATGGCCGTTGTTATTGTCATGAAAACTTCTGAGAAGAGACAGAAGGCTTTGTTTCAATTTTCAATACGAATTCTTAAAGTATATGAAAGTTTCAAATGGTATAAATAAATAAAGAATTTCTGATTTGTTTTTACCAAGTCGCAGAATATTTCAAGCGTCAGTAACTAAGAACAGAACTCTAAAGATCACGATTGAAATAAGTTGGCCAAATTTCTAGAACTAAAAAGAACAGTGAGCGGTGAACTAATTTAGTACACTCAATACTAGTAGGGGGAACGAACATGTTCTCTTTGTTCGTTCCTTCACAACACTAATAATCTAAATTGTGAGACGAAAAAAAGCAGCAGAGAAAAAAATAAAAAAAAACAGGCCAACCTGAACCTGAAACTGAGGGTGCTCTCTTGGCGTGTCCACCATAATAGCATCAACATAATCATGGCCACGGAGCAGCGTAGTCTAAAGCAGGACGGTTATTTGGATGTGGGCACCAACTGCGATAGTGGCAGTGGTAGCGAGGCTCCAGCACCGTCACGTCCTGTCTTCGCTATGCGCCACATTGTCTACCATTCACAATTGAATGTGTTGCTTCTGTTTGGAGTAAATAATGTCCTCAAAATTATGGATGTCAACTCAGGAGTAATTCTACAGACGCATCGATTTGGCTCAAATGGTAACGGTGAGCAATGCAAAATGAAAAAAAAAAAAATAACTACACATACACACGCGCAGCGCTACAAATGTCAATATGTACAGGGGACTCTGACTGTGGCGAAATCATACGGATACTCCCATTAAGTAAACGCGAATTTGTTTAATTCTTGGATGGATTTTACTTTTTAAGTAAATTAGCTATGTTTCTGTTTTGTGCACTCCCGTTACTTGAATTCGTATGGATAAATACCTGGGCATCAATTTCTGTTTGATGAGACTTCACTGTAGAGCATTCAGTGTGCAATTGATTTGCACTTGTGTGCGTGTTAGCAAATGTACATATATTCATGCATACATAAAAAATTAAATCCTTAAATGAAAATTTGATTACCATCCCAGAATTTATTTGCTTCTGAAATAATGATGTTCTATTATTATTGCCCATCGATTAATTCGTCTTGTCTCTGCCCTATCGCAACTTTTTTATTGTTGTTGTTTGTCGCTTTTGATTAGCCGCCTTAAACATTAGCAGTTTGTTTTTTTTTTTTTGGTTTAGCTCTATTACGCAGTTACGCTGGCATAGTTAAACCGTCTGAGCGGGTGTTTTAGGGGTGAGGGGCATAAATTCCTTTGCACTTTAGAAATTTCTATTCTTTGGCAAGATGTCGATGGCCACTGCGCATGATGCACTCCAATTAGGGGGGAGGCAGTGTCAGTCGGTAGGCGTATCTCATAGATCTAATTAAACCGATTTAAAGGTTGTATTTTTTTGTTCTTATTTTAATATTTGCAGCTGACAGTTTAGTTTACGGCCGTTACATGCCTCTGCAGGATAAAATTCTCCTTTGGGATGGCCACAATCTAGGATTACGCGGTGATTATAACGGCGTTTTGCTATTGGATACCATACTACAGGCGCCGATTGGCCAAAATGATGATTATATCAAGCTGGAAATCATTTTGTCGGAGGCGATCATATTTCAAAACTGTATAAACGAATTGGAGAGCGAAGGTCTCGAGTGTCCCTGCGATATCAGCAACGAGCTGACACGGAAGATTAATAAGGCTCAACGAAATGCAAAGAAGGGCATCAAAGCCCAACGTGTAAGACAATACTCTGGCGAATTTTTGTACCTGTTTTAACATTTTGTATTCAAAAATTTGTTTTCCCTTTTGTTACAGTGGAACACAATTTGCTTGGAGGTTCCCTATTCGAGTCTGAAATTAGTGGCTAATAATGTGGTAATATTGCTGAAACGTCTGGAACGTCACATTCCAGTGCTGGCTATTGCTTCGGCAATCAATGAACGTCTTACGGACATGCTAATGGGTTCCAGAGTACCAGAGTTTGGTTGGAACTTTAGCAATTTCCAACGGGTGCTTATGCATTCGGAGGCGGTACGCCGACAGACTTTTGAGAATTGGCCCCACATGGACTACAAATGGGCTTTGCCGGACCAAATGGCCCAGGCTGGTTTCTACCATCAGCCGTCGTCAACAGGCGAGGATAGAGCCATGTGTTTCACATGCAACGTATGTCTGGTCTGTTGGGAGAAGACTGATGAACCATGGAGTGAACACGAACGGCATTCGCCACTCTGTCCGTTTGTGAAGGGCGAATACACACAGAATGTTCCACTATCAATCACCTATGCAACTAATCCTGCTGTGACTTCGCCCGGGCAGGGCTTCGATATCATTTCGAATAGTGATTATGCCAATGTGCTTTGCACCTGCAGCTCCCAGACTGGTGAATTGAGCGTGTGGAGTATTGAGCGACATCTTAAACTTATGTGCAGCTTTCATGTGCCCACCCTGCTTAAGGATGTTTTCGAAGAGACCTTTGAATGGGCACGAGTCACAGCAATTTGCGTTCTTCCTAACGATCGAGCCCGCACCAAAGTTAATTACGTCTACTCTTCGGCCAACTGCGGCGGAGGGAATGGCAGTGGTGGATCTGGCAGCGCCGGTCATGCTGGTCATCAGAATAGCGGAAAATATTCTCAACAGCATATTACCTCTACATCGACATTGCGTGCAGGTGTTGTGGGATCCAAAATTGTCCTGGGTGTTAGTGTGCGTCAGAGCAGCGGCGAAATGGCTTTACGCATGGTGGTGCTCAGTATAGTTGATGTGGATCGACATAGCGAGACATCGGCAAGTTTAAGTAATGATAGTGGCAGCGTCTCCAGCAGTACGGGTAGCCAACTAAAGAAAACGTCCTCACAAATCGGCACCAGTATGTATAACCTACATGTATTTCCATTTTGGACTGATTATAATAACTGATTCCCTTCTATATAGGTTCCAGTGATAGCAATGTGATTGTGACTCAAGTGAATCTCGAATCAAAAGATGATGATAACAAGGCGATGACACCATATGAAAAATTTGCTGATGGCTTTGATAGCAATGGTTTCGTATCCGCTCTTATGACCTATAATAAGAATAGTGGATTGGTCAAAATGGGTGACAATAGCTCCGTTCTTTATGACTTTGATCTGTCGACATTATCTCAGATTCTTGATCATAATTTAGAGGATCCAGCCAATGGGCTGATGGTATCTTCCAATACGGTTAATGTTACCCAAAGTATAATGGGCATAAGCAATGATATGGATAAACTAATCATTGATGATTCTCAGCCGAACAACAACAATAACAATAATAATAATAATATTGATTCCAACTCTTTGAGTGGTAATTCTTTATCTAATCACAATAACAACAATAACCACAACGTTATAAATAATGGCGTTAATAGCGGGAACAATGATAAACCCAGCGAAGAAATTGAATGTGTTGTGGAAAGCTGGACCAGTGTGAAACGCATGAATCCCTTGGATGGTGCCAATGGGACACCCAACGATGTACAGGAGATTGTGGAAATCGCAGAAATATTGCCAACTAGTCCTAAATGCAATCAATTGCTTGTCAAATTGTTGCGTACAAAAGTCCGTGAGGCGGAGGATAGTAAAATCATAATGGCCACTGTGGCTAAAGAGGATGAAGACGATGCTGAAGATAGCCAGGAGCAGGAGGATCCCTGTTGCATGGATGTAGACGACAGTAATGATGAGTGCAATGTGGCGGCCGCTCAGTTGCTACTCTTTGATTACGATGATACACAAATTTCAAATGATTATACATTGGCTATGACTTTCAGTCGCGCCAAGTGCCCCAAACAGTTGTGCATTTTACCCCAACATGCAGCGCGTAACTCATCATCTAGTGCTACTTCTGAACAGAAGGATCAGGGTGCTCTTTGTGTGGTTTGTGCCGATGGCACCGTTGAGATATTTTCTCTTTCTGATTTCCAATCAACTACTTTTATCGAGGAGGAGGGCGAGCACTTCGAGACTGTGGTCTATTGTCGCAATCTGGATCGGCTTTGTTGTTGCTCTCGCCAAGGTGGCATGCTCTTTTACTCCTTATGTGATGGAGACAATGACTCTGGCGATGAGCTACTCGAAATGGAGGACGATTGCAATGCTACACTGACGACACACGGTATCGATATGAGTGTTACCGATGGTGGACGTACTGGAGGCGGCCGAAATGAACAAACAACTGGTAAATTTTTATCGGCCGGCGATGCCATTTCCATAGATGTAGGATCAGATGTGGCATCAACGTCTGGACAAAGTGCAAATGTTCAAACTTCACCATCAATTATATCCCTGCTGGGGAATGTTACAAATTTGTTAGCGTACAAGACAACGGACTTATCTCTAGAGGATTTGCGTATCTTCTATGCCCTAACACAGTTTGATGATAAATTAACAGTTTATTCGGCCGAAGTGCCCAGCTGTTGGAACGATCTGGGTCAAGTACAGAAACAACGTAAACAATCGCAAAATATGCGAAATGGTGATGAGAGAGAGTTCACACGAACATGGAGATTGCATAATGATGCGTGAGTACCTTTGTATATATATATATTCGTATATTTATATAAAAATATTATTAAACAAATCAAATTTTATTTAACCCAAATAGTACCACCTGGGACGAGCATATCATTGAGCTTAATCTGGCCCAACCTGTCTCGTTGGGGCATATTGATTTGAAATTCACTGTGTATCAACAGTGTCCAAATCCGGCGGCTATACAAGTAACACTGCTTAAACAGAATACCAATGGCTTTGGTTATCGCATGAAGGGTCCTCATGCCAGCTATAAACCCAATGTCACTGACGATAACATTGATCTCTCCTATTGTAAGTACAACTGAAATTTTGGAAAGAGAAAAAAAAGAAATATTTAATAATCTCTTTTTGAAATGCTATTCTTTTAGTTGCCAATGAAAATCCTGTGCTAAGCGAGGAATATTTACTAGCCCACAATGCAGAGGTACTCGCTGGACCCATCGAATTGTCATCATGCATTGATTTATGTGATCAGGGCGGAACTGCTACACTTACGTCACCAAAACTATTTAAGACACGGACACGTAACTTTTTGCTTCATATTAAGACCGTGTCGGATCCATCCAAGGATGGGCAGAATAAAACTAGAGGTATGTATAAATAATAATTTATACAATAGAGTTATACCCCTTTCCATTTCCTCCCTGCCCTTTCCCAACATTTTTGCAGCATCGGCGCAACGTAAGCGTCAGCATCAAGTAGATCTTTCAGTTAATCACAGTCAAAATGCCGAAAGGAATCGCATGGCAAATGCCATTAAAATTTTAAAGACATCCACATTGAAAATATATCAATTGCACAAATCAAGATCTCTTAAAAGTTCAGTGGTTACACCCATTATTCCCATACCATCACATCATTCACCGTTAGCACCAAAACAACAACCATCACAATTACCATCACCATCATCATCGTCAGCCTCACCACCAGTGACACCCACTGCAGTTGCTCGGTCTGTAATACGCGAGGCAGAGCAAGTGGCAGGTAGGGAAGTTACTAACACCAAAGGGAGCCGTATTCATTCATCATTTTATAGACTTAATTTAATTGACTAATTTATATTTTCTTAATGCTTTTTAATTGTGCCTTTCCTATTATGAATCTTTTTCCAGGTTGTGATTGGTTGCATGAGATCTCGATTAGTGTACGGGCTGTGAAATCGCATAGTCGTATCAGCAATGGACGCATCCAGCGTATAGCTATGCTGGATAGTAATGTTCTTCTTGAGCAACTTTTCCGCATGGCCAGTGATACGGCTTCAACTCCTTTAATCAAAAATATGACACTCGATGTGCTCAATTGGATATGTTTCATTCGATTGAATCGCTTCCGTTCGCCCAAATCTGAGCGTCTCAAGGAACAGATCAATAAACAGACTGCAGCTAATATTCCCGATTTGCTGGCCCAGCAGTTTGAATGTATCTCCCTTTCTGAGAAGCATATTGAGCAGTTGATGCGTAATTGCATTATCTATAGCGATCGCAGTACGGCTCACAAGTGTGTCAAGTTGCTTATTATATTGACAGAGTAAGTGAAATTTTAACGGGAATAACTTTATGACCAATTAAGACTAATCGCTTCCCAATTTCTAATCCTGCAGGGGTGTCTCCAATCTGCCAGTTGAGCTGCAAAAGCATGCCACTCTGGATACCAGCATGAAGACAGCTATTGCAAACACTTTCCATGAACTACCGCGTGCTCAGTCCGGCAGTGTTGTGCGATGGTATACGATGCTGACATGTGCCACATCCACGGCCGAATCGCATAATAGTATTTCTGAGCAGGCTATAAGTTTGCTTAAGGAAATCGCAACTGAAATTGATAAGAGATGGGATCCTTATTGTGCTTTGCTTAGCACACGATTTGGCCTCTATGGTTATCCATTCGAACCAGAGATTTTCGATTTTGATTTTCCCAATGCCAACCGACAAGGTTCAAGCACTCCAGTGGCTCTGACAAATGTGATACGCAGCAGTGCAACCATTTTGCCAGTGACTGGCTTAGATATTAAACGCCTGAGTTCAATTGGTAAACTGGATTAATTGGGAAATGCATGCGTCATCGAAATTTAATTCTCTTTTTCTCTTTCCTTTACAGATGGTGTCGATTTTCGTACATTTCCCTATTTAATACGTGGAAAGAGTATTAGCAATCAATTACGTGGTTTACTTGAAGTGGTCCAACTTCATTTCAATTGCGTCCAGACATCGGAGGCCACACGCATTGATAACATTGATAGCGTGGGATCTACCGCTGCAGCCGCTAATGTGGTGGTCGTTGAAGATGTTATGATGATGCCCAAACTGGCGGCTGCCAGCAAAAAGGAACTAGTAAATAATGCAAATCTTTATATATATATATATATATAAATAATTTAATATTGATATTAATATAACAGTTAAATGACCTGGTCGACGATGTTGGTTCCTTGGTTGCCGAAATGACGGAGAACGATATGAAAGTGGCATTTGATACACTTGGCATTGTTAATGGCTTCAAGGATAAGCCTGGTAAGTACTGAATATCTCCAATATTTGACCCAACTCTTTGTTAATTCGTCTCTCCGTTTCTAGCTGACTCCTTTCTCACAGATTTGGAAAATGACATCAAGGAGGATGTTAAAAATGAAAAGGCAGCTATGATGGATAAAATGAATATCTCCAAATTATTACCACAATTAACAATGTGGAATAGTTATATACAAAAGAAATTGGATGGCTATGATGACTACGAAAAGCCAATTGATACCTGGGACGTATCAATGGGTTCGCCACTAAGTCTCAATGAAATGGTGGAGCCAGCTGCACAAGATCAAGAGCAGCAGTCGGACCAGCAGTCATCTTTGCCAGCCCAACAAACACAGAGTATTGCCAGTAGTGGAGGCGGAGAAAGTTTTGTCGATGATGCCACAGAGAGTGAGAAAATAATGCAACATTTGAGTGCCAATCCACCTCAACCCATAACTTGGCATAAGTTGCTTACGCCGCCACCAAAGCAAATGATTGTTATTGATCGTATGCATTCCGGAGCGAGACGTTTTGTGGTCCTGGACTTTGGACAACATATTCTTCTCACCGATCTGGTTATACCTGCCTGCGATGAGCTCACGTCGCTTAGTATTGATATATGGTGCTTCGATGAGGAGACCGATAGCACGCGGCTTGTTCAGGTTAGCGATATACAGACAAAGACATTAGTGCTGAGTGATATGCAACCACCGCCAATTTGCCGTTATTTGAAACTGACCATCATTGGAAGGATTGGCATGTCTTCCACCAAATGTAAAGTGCCATTGGGTCGATTTTTCGGTCATCCAGTTGTGCTTGAACATGATGGCTATGGTGATCAATTGATGCGATTTATAAAGCAGCCCGCATCAGCGCTTCAGGCACAACTTAAATCTCTGAATGCTCTCTATGAGGATGTCCATTGTCGCTACAGATTGGCCAGTTGTAAGCTAATGGAAATCCTGACACCCATGCGCAACAGTGAACTCTCAAATGTGGCTCATTTGCAAGCATTTATCAATAAGCAGCGTGATGAGGAGATTAGTGGCTTGGACAATAATAATAAAGTGGTGTCCCTATACGAGGAATGCATGCTCCTACAATATCAGATTAATGTCGTTCGAAATGTAGTGTTACGTTTAGAGCGCGCATTATCGCCAAAGTATATACCAACTGTACCACCACCACATACAGGACCACTGACAATAGATACTCTACGAGCCGCCTCAAGAGACAAGTTACGTGTGCTAAGTCTTAGCTTGGTCGAGGTTCTTTTGCATTTCTCAATTGAGTATGGTATTAAGAATATTCTACCAGTTCATCAACGCTTTAATGTGATCACAGCCAAAGCATTGTTCAATTCTCTGGTTGTCTATGGAGATGCTCAATTGCAATTGGCCACCTGTTCCCTGTTGGTACGCATGTGTTGCTTTCAGCCCTGGTGGGGTGATTTTCTAGCTGACACTTTCTGCAGTCTATTTTCGGCTCAGAATTGTAAAGCCTTTCCTCAAGATCGGTAAGTTGTCTCTAAATCAATTGAGTTGATATCTTTTTAATACTTCTTATTTTTTCCTTTAGCATTTTCTTTTTACTGACTTATTTGGGACGTCGTAGTATCGCCATGGGTGCTTGCCGTTCCATTGTTATTGATGCGGTCCTTAAAACGCTTGTCAAGCTATTGGCCCCTATTTCTCCATATTATAAATTTCAAACAGAACAGCCCAGCACATCGGCTAGTGCAGCTGAACGAAATGCAGCCATGGGGACTACATCAGATCTCCAATTGATTACATGGCTATTGCTATTCCTTTCGGTGTGTCTGGACGATAATACAGAGCGCAAGGATAAATGTAAGTTTGCTATTACATTGTCATTTCTTTTATAATTTTTTTCCCCTCTATATTTTAGCTGCCGCCCGCTGGGATTTCATGAGCTGCGAAAGTGATTTTACCAAGGCGCGTCCAAACAATGCTCCAAATAGCAAACAATTGCGTTGTTTTAAGAAACGTATGATTCAAACGAATAAGTATTCAGCCCAACCCTACACCGATTGGGGTAAAAAGATTTATATGATACAAAATGAACATCCTGGCATATTTATGGAATTGTCAACGAAAACCAAAGCTGGCGCAGCAGCGATTAATAAGGGAACATCAACTGGTGGTAAAATAAATATGGTCAGCTATACGGTTGGAGCACCGGGTGGTCCATCATGTAGCACTGCAACGAAACCGACAACCTCTTCCACAACCTCACCCAAACATCCAGAATACGCTGGCGGAGATGGTGATTGTAATAGTAACTTTGACAAGGGCCTAAAGACATTGCGCATGGCCAATATAAAGGTTGTGATACGTGGTTTATTCGCTTTATTATTGGAAATGGATTTTGATTGCAATATGGATCAATTTTTGCTAACCTGTAAGGTTATTGCCCGTCTTGTGGCTGCATGTCGACCATCAGTGCAGCTATGCAAGATTGTGACCAGTGCCCAACTGGAACAACTTATACGCTTAGCGGTTTGGAATGATCAGCAACAGCCTTGGGCTGTCCATGCCATCACTTGTCTGCTGCAGGTAGAATGCAAATCAAAGTTAAAAATGGATTTACATCTATAAGTATTTTTTTTATTTTGAAAAAAGGATCTCCTGGATGCAGATAAGCAGTATCGAGATAATGATGCAACGCCTACGAATGATCCACCTCGTACAATGGAGACAGCAGTGCAGGAAACGCGTGATCTTTTTGGCGATTATTCATGTAAGTTATTTCTATATGACTAGGGCCATTGGCGCAATTTTTAGATTTGAGGATATATTTAATTATAAAGATGTGGTTCAAACTTTGGGGACTCGCTATCCATTCAATTGTATTGCGAGTGTAATGTATTTCTCATCTTTTTAGCGTCTTCCTCCAACTCTTCTTCCTCCTCTTCTGCTTCCGTGGCACAACAGTCGGTGCTCTGTATGCCGACAGCAAGTGAATTTTATCAGGAGGGTAAACGGAGATAAAAATAATTATTATATAATCAATGCACCCCAAAAATCGCCTCTGGCATGGACGACAGACACTTTAATCATGTTGTTCGTCTCTGCTAGAGGACTTTTACCACCTACCTACCTATACCTATCCATAACCTTATATTTGTTTATCATATTCGATTTCTTTTTTAATGTATTTGTGTTATTTTTTTTCCAGCTGTTAAATATAATTATCTGCCCTCGCTGATTGAATGTGATGACACAGAATTTGATGAGATGCTGAATGACATTGATATGATTGAACGCACCAAACCAGTGACCAAAAAGGAGAGCAATGCTTTATGCAAGAATACCTTCAATTTCTTTTGTAAATCAATTTCCGTGGCACTCGACACACGCTTAGATACCGGACTTGAATTGCATGTTGAGACACAATTGCGTAGACTCACCAATCGTACGTCTCTCGATCTGTATTCTTCGTTGCCACAAGTTTTGACCAATGAGTTTGTATCCTCGCCACCCGAAGCTACGGCCTGGCCAGAGTATTTAACACAATTGTGGTCTGGCTCCGAGTATACAAGTCGGAATACCTATGTCATGTTTAAAAATGTTTTTGATTCTATACTGGCCGATTTGCATTATGAAGATACTTGGGTGCATTTAGAACAGGTCCTGCAAATGTGGCTCACATTGAATTGTGAGCTGTCGGAGAAGCCCTACACATCGGGCATTACACAAACAGATGTACCCAAAATTCCATTCGGAGCCAATGCAGTGCAGGGACTATTGTTGGCTTTGGCCTGGCATAATGACATCAAATTACGTACATGGTGTTTGGGTTTTCAATGCCTATTCCTTGCCTGCAATTCGCTGCCGATTGGCGATGAAGTAGCAGATTGTACACGCATCAATGAGGTTATAGTGAATGATGAAAACTTTGAGAAAATGTTGTTGCGTTTCTTCTCTGGTTACGGCATGAGCTCTTCCATAATCACAAATCGATGTGTATGTATATGATATAGTATCTTAAATTAATCATTTCTAATTATATATAATTTTATATTTAGGCTGGTGCCACCATATGTAAACATCTGCATGAGTTGCTACTCTGGCTGCATAGCAAGAGCGAGAGCAGTGGCGGACTCATTCCTTGCAAGCGTCGGCTAAAAGATATCCTTTTGCATGTTGTGCTTCAACTGGTACAACCAGGTGGCGCCATCAGTAATCAACAGGGACCGATTGATGCCCAAAATCAGCTTGTACGTGATCTACTTTGGATGCCCAATGATAAGGGCGATCTTAATGTAGCTCTAAAGATAACTGAGAGCGTTTGTAAGTATATATCAATTGTTGACATAAAGATACGATATCTTATATTATTTCCATATTCTGTTACAGCCTTCCTGGTCTACAACAACATATCAAATGGCGAAAAATTGCAGTGCCAGCGTGCCAATGAGAATAACAATACTGGGAATAACTTTAGCAATTTGTTTGCCAATGTTCTGGGTTCTGAGAATCCTAGCAAACCAAATGCAACCATTTGTGACAATTCGCTGATTATAAATCTATTAAATTTATGCTCGCATATGGTGCTGCCAGAGATGCCCCGTCAGCCAAGTGTATGTTTTAAGAAACAAATAGAAATGAAATTATCAGAATTTACTAAAAACAATATTTATTACAGGAGGTAACCATACCTGAAGAAGAAGAACTTTCGAATCAAAGTCAAACGGATGAAACGAAAGCCGAACAGCTTAATACAGAAGGACATCGCAGCAAAGTGCCTTGTATTGCTGATTGGGGTAAATTTAAATATAGAAATTGATCAATTTATTTTGATATATTTAAAAATTCCATTTCATCTACTTTTTAGTGCTGCGACAATTCCCCACCATGAAGCGATTGTTTGGTGCACTTTCGCAGTGCTCAACAAATTCGTTTAAATTGATGACATCCAGTGGATTCTTTTCTGTAGCTCCAAATATGTTGTTGGATAATCCTCAGACTATAGTGGATGCTGTTTTCAATTTGATGCGAACACTAAGCGATAGGGCATCCAATCCGCGTCTAGTTGTGGCTCCCATTTGTCAATATCTGGAAGAAAGTAAGTTTGGTTTGCTTGCTTTGTGTAAAATACTGGGAATTACTAATCCTAATTGATTTTTTTTATATAGCCACCATACAACGCAAGTCTACATTGCCGCGATTACAGCTGTCGGAGCCATTCCTCTGGTACATTTCAAATGTCTTGGAAGTAGCGCCAGCTGTCCAAATCTTTACCCAACTGGGTGGTATACAAATTATTTGCCATAATTTGGTGCGGCTAAATAAGACAATAATTAATATGCAGCCGGGTTTGGTAAGCATCGTGAGAATTTAGGGAATTGGAGTGAAATGATTTAATTTAATCTAAAATTGTTTCCACTCCACAGATTTCCCTGATTATGCAACATATGACAAGGAATACGCGTCTTAAAGTCAATAATCATGTGGCAAACACCAATACCTGTAAAAAGACTACAACTGGTACAGGCACCTCCACATCGACTGCAACTCAAGCACCTAGAAGTGGAGCACAATACGATGGATTGATTAATTTTGCTCCATTCTCGCACATTGTATCGGAGAACGATGCAGCTCAGAGTGCCGAGGTTCTAATCTCTAATCCCAATGCGACTCATAGACGTCCACGATCCCCTGCCTGGAGTTACATGTTCTATCCAAATGAATCACATGTTGATTTGACGATAACCCTGCCAACAGCGATACTGCTTAAGGAAGTCCAACTAGTTCCACACACATCCAGTCTGGCGTCATGTCCTTCGGCCGTAGCTTTGGAATTGTCAAGAGATTATGGCTTGGGTTCCATACCAGTGGGACCACCAATGGCCACCACAGGATTGACCTGCATTCGACTGAAATTGGCTAAAGCAGAAGTGGCAACCAGCATTGTCTTAAGACTTTACAAGTGAATAGACAAGAAAGATGGAGAAATGGCGGAAATGTTTATAATGCTATTTTTGTGTATTTTCAGACCCAAGGACTGTGGTAATGTGGGCCTTGTACAGATTGCCGTGCTTGGCCAGACAATTTTCAATAATCGTATGCAGGGGACTCGTTCGTGTGTAGATGGATTGGGTTCATGTTCCACACCGTTGCCAAGTGCTGCTCTGGCTGCCATGGATGCCGATGCTTTGCTTGAGGACGATTCCTTTGCCAAGACAAGCATTGGCTGGGTGCGAATATTGTCTCGTTGCTTCCACGTGGCTGCTTTGCAGCCAGATAGTAAATTGGCTGATTTAATTGCATCCTCCCCAGCAGTATATCCAGGTTTTCTTGAGGCCTGCTGTTCGCTGCTTAATATAATGCCCATGATTCCGAGTTTGGCCCAGCAACATCTAGAGACAATCTTACTTAAACTGGGAGCCTATAATCACGAGCTAAGTCTTCAGCTATTGCGGACTTTATTATGGCACACAACACCACAAGGTGAGTCTATACATTTTAATGGATTTAATGAATCGGTTTAATTTCTATTCATTTTACTCTTTTATAGTTTTCAAATTGTCCAGCGATGCTGTTTGCGATTTAATCCACGAAGTGGTCACCAGTTCTACGGAGCATTTGTTGGACAAATTGAGAGTTCTTTTGGATTGGATAATGCAGCTACATGATAATTATAGCCAACAGGCACGCAGCAATAATCCGCAGAGCGGATTTGTTAAGGTCATCGCCTCGATTCTTTGGCGTGTGCAGTCCCAGCAGCAGCTGCCTGAATTGTCGTTACTCATTTCCTCGAATCTGTTTGAGACCTGCTACGAATGGGTAACCACTCTGGAGCATGATGAGCCACTAAAAGCCAGTTTTGATTCTCTGATTTGTGCGTTGTGCTATATAAAGCCAGAGTTATTCAACCAGCTGCTGGTTAAGGTTGGAGTTAAACTGGAACCTCCGGCTCGTCGTCAGACAGATGACAGTAAAGTGCAAAGCGGTAGTGCTTGGTTCCGACGCGAAGGCACTGAGAATCTTACCATATTGCTCCAAAGACCGGCATTGTTAAAGACAGTTGCATTGGCGTGTCAATCCCCGATGGCCATTTACCAAATGTTGGATTCGGGTTTACCCAAGCTTCTCGCCCATGCCATTTATGAGTATTGCACAAATTTACTGCCCAGTACAGAGACGACAGGGGCAGCAGCAGCAGCAGCATCAGCAACTTCCCCAGCATCGCCGCCATCCGCTTCTAGTACTAGTCAGGCGGCTGCAGCAGCAGCTGCTGCTGTGGCTTCAGCGGCGGCAGCTACTCCAGAAAATTCCTCGTCATCTATGACAGACTTTGATAAGGCCGAAGCAAATGTTGCCCAGAGTACTCCATTGCTGTCATCATCCAATGTGCCCAAAGTATTGGATTTCTTCTCCGAGTGCTGTGCTGAAGGACCCATGAGAGATTGGCTGGGCACCATGCAAGGCTCTGTATTTTGGAAGCCTTTGCTTCAGTTGCTGTGCAACACACATTCAACACAATTAAGCAAAGCATTGCCCATGCAGCAATCATTTATCCGCTTAGAACGAGCCACCATTAACTTCTTTACACGCGTTAGCTCCTGCCATCCGGCCAATCAGGAAGTGCTCACATCACTACTTATTGGTGCAATAATATGTAAACCCATACGCTCTCCTTCCGGCAATCGTCCAACAATTTCGGGATTTACTCGTCAATTGGTGTTGCAATTACTGTTGGAGAACGAACATATTACAGTATTCGTTCGCAGTCAACAACCTTTACAGCGCAGGGACACCTTATCCGCCATAATGGCTGGCTCTTCCAATGGTGGAGCAAGTACTTCCCTCCCAGTGGCTGCAGTCAACAATCATCCAGCAAAGCGGAGTAGTGCCCATCAAATACTCTTCAATGTAACAACGAGTACAACATGTCAAGAGATAATGCAGAATTGTGTTAGCGGTGAGTTTAATCCTTATTTTAAAATTAATTATTGCTATATATATATAAATATATTTAGTATAATGATTGAAGTAATAATCGTTTCGTCAATATTTTATTTGGTATAAATGAAATCTAATTTAATTTTATTTTACTTAAAGTATTTACTTATTATTTAAATGTGTCTCTTTTTTTTTTGGTTGACCACTCCAATCCGTTCGCCATCTTTAGTATATAGTAACTTAGTGTATCAACCTACACCTACAGATCAGCGAGCTGGAGCAGCAGAAGCAGCTTCAGCACCATCTTCCAGCAAATCCGGTGATGTAAAACTGGATAGCAAGAATACATTTATTAATATGAACAATGTTGAACCTGGTAGTATGGGATTCCTTAATTTTGGTGCAGCAGTGGCAGCTTTGGACAAACGTATAAAGGAGGCGAAAAATCAAGCCGCTTCAGTTAACAAGGATAAGGAGACCCAGACCTCAAGTGCAACTATGAGTGGTAGTAAGTATTCACCCTTTTCTTAAAGGAACACTACACTCATCACTTAATCTACTTATTTGCAGGTTTTAAGGGTGGCTTCAATATGCAGGATTATGTCCTTCAATCGGCAAATGCTGTCAATGGGAATCAATTGATGATTGCCGAATATCCAGATATTGTTTTGTCACTGGATGCTACCATTTCGCAGGTGTTGGCTACACTCCTGGATGCAGGTTACTCGTTGTCAGCACCCTGTCTGACTCTGGATCTGGTGCCGGAAAAGCCTGGAACAGACGAAGCAGCCGAATCTAGAAAGATAAAAGCATCATGCGTTGAGCCATTACCATCGCCATTGCAACGTTTCTCCAGTAGCGGTGGTCTTTCATTATTGGCCCATTATCTGCCCACGGTTTATCCAGAACATTCTGGCCGCAAGGCAACTTCGCTTCTAAGTGAAAAAGAGAAAAGTCCTCCATTGTCCGATTGGGTTAAATTGGAACCAAATGATGAAATTTATGAGGATCTAGAGGATACTATTTGTGAACCGACAGCCAAACAGGCAACAGTGAGTTCAGTGCCACAGCATTCCCTAGCTGCATTTGGACTATTTCTACGTCTTCCTGCCTATTCAGATGTCCTGCTTAGAGATAAACTTCGAGCTCAATGCCTTTTACGTTTAGTACTGGGTGTTACAGGAGATGGGGAGGGCAGTAAGTCCCATATAAACAATAATCGTACCAAACCCTATCCTAATCGTATACCCATTTCTTTCAGATGATATTTATAGTCTATCGCTGGCTCCATCTTTACCAACGCTGCCATTTGAAGTCTTCCGACAGTTATTGGACTGCGTGCCCTTATTCACTGATGATGGAATGTTATTGCGCCGCGTTGTAATTGAGGTTGGGGCCATGCATCTGGTTCTAAATTGTCTGGGGATTTTCTCCCATCAATCGCATAATAACCGCATTGGAGCGCCTGTCAGTGAACAATCGCCCAGTGGTAGTGCTAGTGGTAGTAGTAGTAGTGCTAACGGTAACAGTTCTGCTGCAGCCAAAACCAATGGAACAACTGAGGAACCCACACCAAGTGGCACCACATCAGATGATAAGAGCCATATGTATTGGGCTAAGGGTACAGGATTTGGTACTGGATCTACAACGCAATCATGGAATGTAGAACAGGCGCTTCTTCGTCAGAAGAGTGAAGAGGAACATGTGACTGTGCTATTATTGGTCTTGGCCAGCTATATTAATCCAGGAGATTGTATACCCAGCGATATGAGTGGAGAAGTCATACTTGCCTATCATGATGTGCGTGATGTAACCGGAGAATTGCCACCCATATTCCAAACTCTGTTACAACAATCTTGCCTTATACCTGCTTTAAGTTCATATCTGCGTAATGATTCCGTGCTGGACATAACCCGACACATTCCATTATATCGTGCCATATTGAAATTGTTGCGCGCTTTGGCATTGTCCAAGAGTCTAGTATCCCTACTGCAGCCGGCGCCTAGCGCCTGTAACGAAAGCGCTCCTCCAATAGTTGAGCTGCTCCAAAACATGAAGACCTGCGTGGACACCTATGCCAAACGACTGAAGTGCGTTGATTAATCTGTTTAATTGCTGGATTGCAATTCGTATTTTATACATAATTTTATCTTCTTTTTTAGAGTCAACAAAAAGTCCAATATTAAGGGTCAAAACCAACAGCTGACCTTTAACATAGATGATGGAGATGATGAGGGCTTGGCTCTTCTCATACCAGACATACAGGATACAACTATGTTAGTTCAGAAGACCACCGATGCGGATGCTCTGATCAATATGTTTAATAGCAACGAAGAAGGTCATGCACAGCTCGAACGGCCTCTGAGTAAATCAATTGAACAGCGGTATCTGGAATTGATGAAGAAGCGACAATTCGATACATACGATATGATTGTGGAGGCCGATAACAATAGCTTTAGATTTGTGGTGTCGTATCATTTTGAAAAAATGGTGCGACTGGCTGGCGATCGATATCATCCTTCGCGGGTTAAGCGTTTAGCCCAGGAGACAGTTACACTGTCGACTAGCCTGCCATTAAGCTTTAGTAGTTCGGTATTTGTGCGCTGTGATACGGACAGATTGGACATCATGAAGGTAATTATTCAGAATCCAATGTAAAAAGCATTTATATTCATATACATATTTAAATTTCAGGTGCTTATCACTGGACCGGCGGATACACCATATGCCAATGGATGCTTTGAGTTTGATGTCTTCTTTCCGCCTGATTATCCCAACTTGCCCATGCTAATCAATCTAGAGACAACGGGCCGGCATTCGGTTCGTTTCAATCCTAATCTCTATAATGATGGCAAAGTGTGTCTGTCTGTGCTCAATACATGGCATGGTCGACCCGAGGAGAAGTGGAATGCACAGACCTCTAGTTTCCTACAGGTTCTGGTTTCCATACAGTCATTAATTCTAGTGCCAGAACCATACTTTAATGAACCTGGATTTGAACGAAGCCGTGGAACGCCAAGTGGGACGAACTCTTCACGAGAATATAATAGCAATATCTATCAGGCATGTGTACGCTGGGCAATGCTGGAGCAGATTCGCAATCCCAGTCCATGCTTTAGAGATGTGAGTTTAAGATTTTAATACCGCTGCCACAATCTAATAATTTATTCCTATTTAACAGGTTATACATAAACACTTTTGGCTGAAGCGTGAAGAAATTTGTAATCAAATTGAAGGCTGGATTAAAGAATTGAGCAAGCCGCAGTACACGGAGCGTGCCAGTCGCACCATATCCTTTAATTCCATGGTTCTCCGTCGGCACTATCGGCATTTGCGTGAGGAACTAGCTAAATTGAAACCTCCGCGCGGTCTTGAGGACTTGGATGCTCCTTTTAATCCAGTGGCTACGTTGCCGCCCATGGATGTATCTACGACATCGACAGCGACAACTACAAATGCCCAAGTGGGCACTGATGATCCTATGGTGCCAGAGCTAAATCTATTAAATGACAATGATGATACACCACCGGATGGCTTTTTCAAAGGCTTTGAAAAAGAGGAAGGAATGCTGGTGGGCGAAGAGGAGGTTGTGGAGATTCTCAGTGATACGGAAAATGAGAGTAGTGTGTGGCATGAAAAAGAGGAGGATATGCCATAAACTTAATTCCTCAATGTTGAGATGTTCTTACCCGCCTCCTCCGTTTTAAAATTTTTTTTTTATTTTATGCGTTGAATATTTTACACGGTCTTTATAAAATTTGTCATAACTTCGGTATTGTGAGAGATTGCAACAGAAGAACTTGGTGTGCTTTACTTAAAGGAAACGTAATATTGAAAAACTTTTGATGATGAGAAAAAGAGCTATATGCAATACAAATATATCTATATCATACACACACACATCTTTTATCACCAGCACAGCTTTATGAAATTTCATATATCATACACATCCGCACAGAATCATTATCACACTTACTATAACATACATAAATACGTACTCACAGAACTAACTTGATGTATGAATTATATTATATTGAACTTTTTATAACTGCTTGTATATGAATGGATCTGACAAGTTTATTATACAAAGATGAGTTAAAAGGAGCCATTTGTGTGTATAGCATATAGGAATGGTCACGTGACTTTTATTCGAAATCGTATCGAAACTATAAGATGAAAAACAAAAACCACCAAAACTAAATTAATGTGTATTAAACTATGTATGAATGTAGTGATTTAGTTAAATATTTACAGCAAACTGTGAAAAGTTAATTTTTCGATTGAAATAAAAAGGCAAAATACATTTTGTTTCCCCAAAAACAAATGAAAGATTTGTTTATGATTGTGTGTTTGTGTACGTGTTTATTTAAGTCAATGTCTAACTAAATGTACTATCGTACATTCTTATATATGTATATCGTGCTACCCCAAAAAGATATTCTACGCTTTATCATATTTATTATATGATATCTTTATAATGGTTATTTTGACACTTTTATAGGGTAGCAAGTTTATAACTACAAACTTTTTGATATCATTTAATTTCAATCAAGAGACCAAGAGAATATGCGTGTTATTTTCAGGTCCGCTTCTTAGATGCCAAAGGAATTCCTCTATATTTATTACTGTATTAGTATCGTATGATCAATAAGTAGATACGTACTCTTTAACTCATCGATGTAATCGTTCTCTATTAAATCTCAATTCAATGCTCTTTTAATTTAATGTGCTAGTTATTTATTGCTCTTCAAGTGAAGGCACACTCTCTTCGATATAACTGTACAAGGTTGAGCAAAATTCGACAGCTACAATGTGATAAATCTTTTCTCACATTAAGTCGTCAACCGTTGAGGCAAGTAGTTGCCCATTGTGTTCTTGAGGGATTTCTCCTGTTATTTTCCTGTGTGTTAAGTTTTATGACGAACATAAAGTGGATATAAAAACGTGATCATGGAGTTGAATAATGTAACCATTGAGGATTCTGGTGATTCTGTAAGTTTTCTATCCAAATACATATGTTGGTATAGTGTGCATATACTATATGTATATGTATATACATACATATATAATATATTTTCAATTTATGTGCATTTATTTGTTTATATAAGCCCCATATATCAGTGGAATTTATTTTAATTGGTTTCCTGTTATATTTTGATGCTTATCATTTTTTAAATATTTTTTTTTTTTGTGTATTTGTTAATAATGAAATTCTCAGTCTTATAACAATTAGTTAATTAACTGTAACATTGTAGGATAATGTGAGAATTTTAACAATAGCACATTGCAATTTGTCACATATTTGTGTACGCTTCAGTTAGGAATGGTTGCACTTAACAATATATTGATTTATTGACTAAGCCAACCGTTTAACTATTAATTTATGCCAAATATATAGATGGACCGATACTCACGCTCAATTAATCATGGATACCGACAACAGTGCCAACAAGTTGTCAGTGAAACTCGGATTGCATTAATATAAAATAATTTTAATGAAAAACAAACACAAAAAAGAATGTTTTAACTATAAAGTTATGTTAATTAAATCTAGAAATAGATTGTAATTCTCATAAACCAATAAAATAAAGTTCAGATTGGCTTAGGGGATAGCCAAGAATTGTATACTCTATAGAAAGTTAACAACATTTATTATGGTTCTGAAATTTTAATCGTATTAATTACATTTTGGGAAATATTGATGGATAAATTAAAAGTAGCATAACTTTTCATTATTAATAATCTAAAACGATTTTATTTAGCAAAATTATATAATGTATAGGCCACTTTTGGCATTTAGAGTATAGTTGAATGCTAACATTACTTTTCCATTTTAACTAGAATCAAAGTATGTGTATATAAATTTACATTACAAATTGAGTTAATTATAATTTTTGTATTATTTAATTACCTGTTGCATTTGCTCATCAATAAAAATGCTATTTATTTTATTTATTCATTATATTTTTCAGCCGAATGCAACCAAGTTGGGTATTAGAGAGACGCCAGTGGGCGGTGTCACAACGGCCATGCCCACAACGCTTCCAACACATACCGAGAAACCGAAACCGCAGTTACTTTATGCCATTAATGACAATCCACCCTGGTATCTGAGCATCTTTTTGGCCTTCCAGCACTATTTGACAATGATTGGAGCAATTGTGTCCATTCCGTTCATCTTGACGCCCGCTTTATGCATGTCGGATGAGGATGCCAATCGTGGCATCATCATATCAACAATGATTTTCGTCACTGGTATAGTGACCTACTTTCAAGCCACATGGGGCGTTCGCTTGCCCATTGTGCAGGGTGGAACAATTTCCTTTTTGGTGCCAACATTGGCCATTCTTGCCTTGCCCCAATGGAAATGTCCTGCTCAGTCGGTAATGGATGAAATGAGCGCTGAGGAAAGAGAGGAATTGTGGCAAGTACGAATGCGTGAGCTGTCTGGAGCCATTGCCGTTTCGGCCATGGTCCAGGTCATTCTGGGTTACAGTGGACTAGTTGGCAAAATACTGAAATATGTTACACCGCTAACCATAGTGCCAACAGTCTCACTTGTAGGATTAACACTATTTGAACATGCAGCAGAAACTGCCTCCAAACACTGGGGTATTGCTGTTGGGTAAGTGGAAAATCGTTGGATAACTTCATTGTAACATTGGACCGTATTCGATTTACTTTATAGGACAACTGCCATGTTGACCCTCTTTTCGCAAATTATGTCCAATGTGTCTGTTCCGATATTGGCATATCGCAAGGGTTATGGCCTGGAAGTGCGACAGTTTCAATTGTTTCGTCTGTTTCCTGTGCTATTGACAATAATGATTATGTGGGGATTGTGCGGCATTCTGACAGCCACCGATGTTTTTCCCCCCTCGCATCCGTCACGAACGGATGTACGCCTTAATGTTTTGATAAGTGCCAAATGGTTCTATGTACCGTATCCGGGACAATTTGGATGGCCATCGGTCACGTTGTCGGGTGTTCTGGGCATGTTAGCAGGTGTCTTGGCTTGCACAGTGGAATCTCTAAGTTATTATCCCACGGTATCACAAATGGCAGGTGCCCATTCACCACCACTTCATGCCATCAATCGAGGCATCGGAACTGAGGGCTTGGGAACTGTGCTGGCGGGCCTGTGGGGTGCCGGTAATGGAACAAATACATTTGGTGAAAATGTAGGAGCTATTGGAGTTACCAAAATTGGATCCCGACGCGTCATCCAATGGGCTGCATTGATAATGGTGCTGCAAGGTGTAATTGGTAAATTTGGTGCTATTTTTATACTTATTCCCGATTCTGTAGTCGGCGGAATATTCTGTGTGATGTTCGGAATGATTATCGCCTTTGGTCTGTCCACGCTACAGTATGTGGACTTGCGTTCGGCTAGGAATCTTTATATTCTAGGCCTATCCATATTCTTTCCCATGGTCTTATGTCGCTGGATGCAGGAACATCCAGGTGCCATTCAAACGGGCAATGAAACAGTGGACTCAACATTATCAGTGCTGTTGGGTACAACGATTTTGGTAGGCGGTTTTCTGGGCTGTTTGCTGGATAACTTAATACCAGGTGAGAGTAATCATATGGCATCTATAATTTCTAATTTAATGAAATTATTTTTCAAACAAAAGGAACCCCTGCGGAACGTGGCCTTATCGAGTGGGCCAACGAAATGCCACTGGGCGATGATAACATTAACGATGGCACCGCCACAGATTATGATTTTCCATATGGCATGGATGCCATACGTAACTGCAAATGGACATACTATGTGCCATTTATGCCCACATATAAATTGCAAAAGCAAAGCTGACCGATTCCTTAATAAAATATATGTATACATATGTAGGTATATAGAGAGATGGTACCATAAAAATATTCCATATTCCATATATATAATATATATACAAATGTACAATTTGGTTTTTAATTTATTGCTAAAAACCATATTTTTGTTGTTGTTTGTTTTCATTGTGACAATCTAATTACAATTTTGAACTCCGAATTCTACGAGAAAACACTAGATATTAAATTCGCTTATAGATTTTATTCAATTCTATTGTTTCAAATTTTTTTTTTTTTTTTTTTTTTACATCATTTTTGCGTTACATTCCTGCATACATATTTTCTATTATTTTGCAATAACATCAATATATAGTCCCTAGTGAACGAAAGTGTAGTTGTTTCATTTGTTTTTCCCTCTCTATATCTCCCTTTTTTTCGTTTAATAAGACAAAAATTCAGTTCTGTTAAAGCAAAAAAAAAAAAATTATATAAAAATGTTGTAAAAATTATAATTTTGATAATTTTAACGCATTTTTTTTGTTTTTTTTTTCTTTTTTGTTTGATGGCGAGGTTTGTTTCTTCCTCTAGCTTAATTTTAGTTTCTACTAAACTTTTGCATGGCTTACAGAATAAATCAACTTTATATATGTATGATGCACAATATGTCTAGGTATATATATATATATAGCTAAATGTAAGGCTAAACTCTAAAACCGGCGAAAGGAACCAAGGCACAATCATTTTAAAAATCGTATGTATATGGTAGCATTATGTTTAACCATGTTTGCCTTATTGAGTTGCAATTAATCAATCAATCAATCAATTGCTGAAACAACTATATATACTATTTTATATAATATATTTATGTAAATTGCTGGATCCACTACTGGACTATTACGTCTATGATGAGCTCTCTCTAACTTTAAACTTTGACTACATATAAAAAAAACAATTATCAAAAATTCACCCTATAACTAATTTTGGGATAGGGGAGAGGATACATAGTTATATATATATTGTAATTTGGATCTTTGGATCTGTCTATTCTACTGGAGCCTAGAACTTGTTATGCTGATGATGATGGTCTGTTGGAGCAGGCTGTAGTAGTTTTTTAATGCCACCACTGCTGGCCCTTGAGGATGAGGCCGATGCCGACGAGGAGGCTGTCGTATTTGGAGGCGTACTCAGGGTATGATTAGACTTTTTACGTTTGGAGTAGTAGCAGAAAATGCAGAAACCATTCTGCGGTGTAGAACATCAAATGTTTGTTGGACTGCGAGTGGCCGATGAGGTACGATAACGTGATCCAGATCTGTTGGTTGTAAATTAGATCATCTAAATTCTTTGTATACCATAATTAAATCTCTTTTAAAACTTACCGTGAAATGCTAGAGGTATAATCTCTGGCTGGTGTTCGACCCTCTCGTCTATGATAACTGCTGCCAGTGGCTCCACCGCTGCTGCTGCTGGTCGGTGGCTCCAGCAGTGACATTGTACGATGATCATAGGCTCGGATGGAGCGACGTCCCAGAGTGGCATAACCATCTAGATGACTACTACCAGACGCATGAGTGCTACTGGCTGTTGGTAAACTACTATTTAGAGTGTACGAGGAACGACGCTTTGGATTATAGGTATTGTAATAGCCACTGGAAACAGCTCCGGTTGCTCCATTGCTGGGACTAGAACTTGATGAGCTCTTGTAACGCATGGGCACTGAGCTGTAGTCATGTGAATCATAGCGTTTGCTTAGAAACGATGGCGATGTGTTCCGTATATCATTGAGGCTCTTGCGTGGTTTACTTGTCGCTCCAGTGGAACTAGAAGTATAATCCAAGGGCGACCGATAAACGGGTGGCTTTAGCTCTGTGCCGACAGGACTTAGTTTCAGTGGCCTGAAGAACTGTTGCGCAATATCGGGTGAGTGGGCACGCGTCTCCACCTCGGATGCATGTAATTTATGACTGGAACGTGCCTTAACAGCTGCCTGTTGTTCCCTATAGTAATCTCGCACCGCTGAAGGACCCACTATGCTACTGGTGCGACGTGGTTTCTTCTGCTCATTGAAGCGACTGTAAAAACTGCGACGTTTTATCCGATCGATAACACTCTCGTTGGGATCAGAACTTTCCGAACAGCGTGTAGGTGAGGATAGAGAGGCCCTTGATATACGAGAGACAGTGGGTGAGGGAGTGGCATGCAACATATAGTTATCCTCAGAGCAAATTGACCAATTATCAAAATATAATTCCGGCTCTTCGGTGGGTGAAAGAAATGTGGATGTCGATGCACAATCGTCTTGATAGCTACGCGAATCCGATGAATAGTTGGCAATGTTCTCAAAGGAAGGAGTTAACAGTGCATTATTACGATTGATCTCATGAGCGGATGAGGTGCGATAGCCAGATGTTTGGGAACTGCAATTATTATTATTAGTATTGGAGGAGTTATTATTTGTGGCATTCTCCATTGACTGTTGGCTGGAGCTATTATTCGATGATGCACTCTTAACAGCACCTGGATACGGTGGTAAATTGGAGTAAAGACCCAAACCCAATCCTCCATTGCCGTTGAGCAATGCAGGATTGGTGCGGGATCCACGATAACTGCTGCCACTTGTAGTGGTTGTTGTGGTCCCAGCACTTGTTGCTGTGGTTCCAGTTGGTGCACTTGCCAAATCTAACATAAGTCCCTTGCGCTTATCCTTATTATTAGTTGTTGCTGCGGCACTGGCGGTAACTAAAGTGCCACCAGTGCTAGAGAATTTACCAGCTTGTCCCTTGTTTTGTATGCAATCAGGACAGGCACTCTCACAATTACAATTCTCCTCCATAGTTTTGGTTTTCACAACATTCTGGTAGATGGGAGAAGTTGGTAGTGATGCTTCTTGTTCTTCATGGACTTGACGCTCAATATTACTTGTGGATCGAGTAGTTCGTACTCGTCTCTGTTCACTGCTCTCACGATCGAAGCGTCTTAGTAGGCCACCGAGCATTTTATTGACTGCGCCGCCTTGCTTTCCACTACCCCCTTCATCTGGTCCCGCATGCAATTCTTCTACACTTGCCGCCCTTTTGGGACTAGCACTGGATCTGGCACTATTATTACTGGGCTGTGATCGAGGCACCGAACGTTCCCTCAATGAACGCAACATACTATCGAAACGTGATCTCTTGTCTCCGGTACGTTTATCCTCATTTAAATCAATAACAGATTTCTCTCCCTCTAGAGATTTCTTTTTTGTGCGCAGAATTGTAGATTTCTCGGGTGAGATGCGTTCTTCAGGCGAACCAGATCCTTGTTTCAGTGTACAAGACAAAGCTGAATTTGGTGTTGTGGCTATCTTTTTCTCCTTGCTCATGGCCGAGTCTCGTAATTTTTCGAATTTCTGTCCAATGGCATAGAATAAACCCTTGCCGGATACCTTCTTCTCAGGAGATTTATCCTTGGTTTTAATCACAGGACTTGACTCCTTCGAACTGTCTACTGGTGTTGTAGTGGCCGTTGTTGTCGCTGTGGTGGTTGTCGTAGTTGTTGGTGTCACTGGTGTGGGTGGCACAAGCTTCGATTTCTTGGTAACTTTAATCATCTTTTTAATGGTTGTGGGTCGCGATTCACTCGAAGAGGTGCCCGTATCCTTGGCATCGGTAATGGCACTCATTGTACCCGTTGGCGTTGCCGATAAGGATTTCTCCTCAGATGTGGACTTGGAACTACTAATGGGTGTGGATGCGTTGCTTACAGGTTTCGTTTCCGTAATTGTTGCTATAGCCACACCGCTGCGAGTTACCTTCCTAATCTCTTTTGGTGTGGCCAACTTGGTGGCTGGATAACTTTTAGGACGCATTAGACGACTCTCTCGTGGCGCCGATGCTTCCGCTATTGGATCATTGCCAGCACTAGCAACTGTTGGCAATTTGCTAGGCAATTTACTTGGCACAGCGGCGACCGATTGTTCAGTTTCGTTTGTCTTTATCAGACTCAGGCCGACTTCTTTCATGGGATAGGATTTAGGTCGCTTCAATTTGGTCTCCTTGGTAGCAGTTAAGTCACCTGGAGTCAATTCTGAATTGGTATTAAGCGGTTTAATACCATCTTCAGATGATTTTTTCGGCACCTTTTTAACTTTACGTACTAAAGTTGTTGTTGCAGTGGTTGTTGCTGCTGTTGTTGTTGTTGTTGTTGTTGAGGAGGAGGCACCTTTAGTTCCATCTCCATCATTTTCCTTAGCCTTTACTCTCTTAATCTTTTTAATAGTAGAGGTTTCCTCCGTTTGAGCCGATTTCTGTTCTTGCTGTGTCCGAACGGCCGAAAGTAATTGTAGCTCTTGCAATATTTTATCTGCCAATTCATGCTTATCCATCTCCGTCTCTAGGTCACGTGGACGGGATAGACTGCGTCGTTTATTGACATCGGCAAATGTCTGCTGCTGTTGCTGCTGCTGCTGCTGCTGCTGCATTGCGGATTCCGAGGTGCCTTCGGTAAATAGTTCCATGCTCTTATTCCGCGCATGACGTATAGATGATTTGACTGATTGGGATTCTGTTTGTTCTGGATCTGCATTGGGCAAACTGTGCTTACGTCTTCGCAAATCTGTTTGTTCTTGTCGTTCCGCTGACTTTTCCCTTATATCACGTAACATGCTCTGAGTTTCACGTTCACGATCGCGTGGCTCATCAAAGAAGTCGGGCCGCAGAAAACGTGAGATTCGGCGCTGCGAGGTGCGTCTACGCAAAGAGCTGCTGCCATCTGTCAAGTTACTTGATAGATTTGGTAACTGCGGTGGCGGTGATAGGCAACCACTTGGTGGACGACCCAAAGCAGCACTATAACGTTTTTCCGGCGCCTCCTTCATTGTCGAACCATTTGGATTACCATTAATTGTTTTGTTCAAATATGGTGAATAATATTTGTACTTATCGCTAATATCGCTTGTGTAATTGGTGCTACTGCACAAGGATGATTTGCCATAATCATCTCGACAGACACTACTGCTGCGACTCTTATTTGTATTCACCTCATTTGGATTTGAATTTGGATTTGGATTTTGACTTTGCGACTGAGACTGAGGCTGAGGCTGAGACTGAGATTGTGGTTGAGTACGACTTAGACTGCGTCTATAAATGGCCGTACTGGCTGCTGTGGTCTTGGGTGCATCTGTTAGAGGTTTCTGATTCGTATCCTCCTCTTCCTGTAAATATGTGCCACCACGACCACTACTCTGACTACGTTTATATACCTTGCTAGAAGCACTCTCATTTGGTGTTCCATTCTGTACACTCAATGTGCGGGATAATTTACGTGCCTGGGTCGGTGGCAATTTGGCCAAAAGTTGTTCCTGAAAACATTTGGGCAGACCCGGTGTAATGCTTGATAATGTTTCCAAATCCTTTTTACTAAGACGCAAACGTGATAGATCCAAATCAGCCAAATCGAGAGGTTCCTCACTGGACGAAGGAGTAGCATTCGAAATTTTCTCCACATTGGCTGGTGCTGAGCTTGGCTTTCCATGATGATGATGTCCTGGGAAAAAGAAGAAAAATTTGCACAAAAAAAAACCGAAGTTGTAAATTAAAGTTTAATGGTAACTAATTAAATTTGAAAAATATTATATTAATATTTAATGTACTTACTTGTATTGGTAGTATATATGGGCGATATATGTATATATATATATATATATATATATTTTAGCTACTTACATACTTATCTTGCTGTTGACTCTCTTCATGTGAAATAATTCCTTGTAATCTGTAAACAATTCTTCATTTGTTTTTTCTTGCAACCAAAAGAATTTTTGTTTTGTCTTTAAATTTGTTGGGATTTGAACACTAAACAAACTTGCATTTAATAAACATTTAAAACATTTATAAAATCAGGGGGTGTGGGGTGGGATTAGCTCACATGCAGGATAAATTTGGGTAAGGATAAAGCCGAAAGCTGCCTTCCAAATATTTTGCCATCAAATTTAATTTATTGTTTTTCTTTAATTTCATTTCATGGTTTTTATTTCATTTTTCTTTCTTCTTTATGTGTTTGTTGTATATCAAAAATAGATTAATTTAGTTGTTTTTTTTTAAGCTTAATATTGCTTTGTTTCTTGTTTTTTTTTTTTTGTCTTTTTTGTTTGTGAAAGGAATGACTTGAAAATTGTTTCTTAAATAATTAATAATTTATAAGAAATAAAAAAATGTTTTAATCACAATAGATAACAATATGAAAATTGCCAAAGTAATAATATAAATAGTTCCTCAAATGCCTTTTTCAGTTTTTGTTAAATTTGATTTCGTATTTAAAATTATATTTTTTAAATATAATAATAATATTGATTTTAACTTTAACTGCAAATCGCTCAATGAAATGTTTAATTATGAAAAAATTTTCAATTTGTAAACAATTGATGTTAATTGGTTTTTGTTGTTGTTGCTTTTTTTGCTTTTGCTGTTGTTGTTGTTAAGCAGCTCATATTAAGGGGTAGTATTGGTAGAGGGGGAGGGTGGGTGAATAATATGGGGGAATGGTTTTAACTAGCCGCACCCACAGCCAGCAAAACAGCCACAGGCCAATAATGATGGCAGTTGATCATTTACATTTACATTTACATCTCTACCATCATCATCATCATCATCATCATT
Source organism: Drosophila sturtevanti (assembly GCA_018150375.1). Lineage (NCBI taxonomy): Eukaryota > Metazoa > Arthropoda > Insecta > Diptera > Drosophilidae > Drosophila > Drosophila sturtevanti. The sequence continues at coordinate 1,444,799 of JAECWJ010000356.1, read as the reverse complement.
ATATACATAATCATCATCATATTTGTTGTACATCATCATCAACTTTTTTATGTTTGAATTATGGCTTCTGTAGATTTCTTGTGGTGGTTATGGTGGCTGTTGTTTTGGTGGTGGTGCTTATATTTTTGCCTGGCTTGGGTGGTGATTGTTGCTGATGTTGCTGCGGTTGCACTTGCAATTGCAATTGCTGTTGGTGTTTAATGTTGTTGCTGTTGTTATTGCTGCTGTTAAGTTGCAACTGTGGCGAATTGCCTTTTGTTGTTGTTGTTGCTGACTTTGTTGTTGTTGTTGTTGTAGCTGTTGCAAATATGGCAGGATGCGTTTTGGTGGCAGTTTGGAACGGACTCTTGTTAATGGTTATAACATGCTTAGTGGGCGTGGTAGTGGTTAAAGTAGTTAAACCAACTGTAAACGAAATAAGTACAAAAAAAATGTGTGTGTAAAATGGGGCCAATTATAAAAATCGAAACTAAAAAATTATTCATAATTAATTCATTAATGCAAAATACAAAATTACATGAACAACAACATTATATACATATATATATATATATATATATATATCTGTTTTTAATTATGATATGTATATGTTTATATGTATGATGAGAAAGAAGAAAACGAAAAAGTAAGAACAAATGACAGCAATTAGTAGCTGGAAATCGTTTTTTATACAGATTATTATTATTATTATTATATTATTATTATATTATCGTATTCAAAGTTTTGGACATTTTTTTCTTTCGTTCCTTTTTCCCACTGCACTTTATAATTAATTAATTAATACAGAATTTGCTTTAAAATAATTAAATCAGCGTTATTATTCTTTTAATGTTTACATGTTTATATACAATTTAAAGTTAAAAAAAAAGCCCAGAACTCAGAAATTTGTTTTTGGTCTTCAAATGAAATCAAATATATTGAGGGAGATATATATATTTAATTTTGCTCAATTTGCTGTTTTTTTTTTTTATTTATTTATTTTATTTTTATTGTTTAGTGCCAAGTTAGTTGCATTGAGAACAGCGTGGACACAAAAGTCAACTACATTGAATAAAAGCTTCGAGTGTTTGTGTGTGTGTGTTGGTTGTGCGCGTATGTGTGTTGGGTTGAGGGTTGAGTGTTTGGCTTATTGTTGTTGTTGTTGATTGGCTGATTGGCTTAGTGTGGGTGTTAATTTTAAAGTACAACACAAAATTTATTTTATTTTTAAATTAACTAAAAGAAATTAACTATTTAACTCAAAGAACTGGGTTTTCTTTTTTTTTTTTGTTTAATTAAATTTTTTTTTTTTTTTGGTGTGGGTTTTGGTTAGCGAAATAGAAATTCTTGTTGTTGTTGGTGTGAGTTGGTTGTTCTTTTTTTTTGTGGTAAAAAAGTAAACTAAAACAAATTTAAGGTAGGCGGGGCCATTGGCAAAACTGTACAACAATCAAATTGAATAGATGTATGTATATATAGTAAATATATATATATATGTATATATACATATGGCATTTTATACAATTCTTTTGGTTGCAAAACAAATTCATTTTCAAAATTTAAAATAAATAAATATAAAAAAATTAAAAGAAGAAAAAGAATCAAAGGACAAACATAATAAATTTTCACATTTTCACATTGTTTGGTTTTCGCCTTCATATGTTTTCTTTAAAATATATTAAAAGAAACTTGTTTCGCTTTATTATCAATTATTTTATTGTTAAAATTTGACGCTTGATTTAAATTCGTTAAAATTAAGTACATTTGCTTAATGTCATTAACAATTGTGTGTTGGTTGTTGTTTTTCATTTTTTCTGCTATATATAGTAAGTCGCCTAACATACATATATATATCTCATTATTTTTTTTAAGCACAAATTTTAGAACTTTGAATACGATTTCCACTTTTACTCGAATTATTTCTTAATTTTTCTCTTTCTTTTCTCCTTTTTTCATCATTACAAAAAAGTGCATAACAATTTAATGCTAAATTAATGAAGAGAATTTTATTATAAAAAAAAAAGAATAATATAGAAGGATAGAAAACAAATACGGCAAATCATAATAATAATAATAACAGTAATAAAAGAAAAGTAGAGTGGAAAATATTTGAACAAGTAAATAAGCATAATTAACTCGGACTTTTTTGTTTGTTTTCGGAATTTTTTTTTGAGTTTTTGTTTTGGATATAATCTAATTGAGTTTACAAAAAAAAAAACAAAAAAAATAATAATAAATAAATAAAAGAAGGTTTAATTTAAATAATTATAGTAGCTACATAAAAATTGTAAAAGCTGCAGCGGCATTAAATAGTTAATAACATAAATCATAAGGCATAGTAGAAGATAGATTGGTAAATAGATAATAGATAAAATATATTTTAATATATATATATATATATATATGGAGATTGGTATATATATTTAGATAGAAATTGCACTGAGTATTTGATAGATAGTTCAAATTTAATTGAGAAAATTATGCTATGTATTAACAATTGTGGTGCGCACACACAGAAATAACGGTATCGAATCAAAATTGTCATACATTTATGTTTGCTTGGTAAGAATATTAAGTACAATTTGACAACTTATTAATGCTTCAATTCATTGATTTAAGGGTGAAAGAAGGGGGGCAGGTGGCGAGGGGTTGGGTATTTTTTTATTCATAATATTCATTCACTTTGCACAATATTGTTTAGACTATTAATTTACTAAATAGTAAAATTAAAACAAATAAATCTTTTGATTTATTTTTTTTTTATGTTGTTTTATGTTTTTGTTGGGGGTTTTTGTTGTTGTTGTTTTGTTTTGTTTTTTGTTTAGCAAACATCAATAACTACTAGAATTATGTAAGATATAGTATTATTATAGTACGCTTTGTTTTGTGTGTGTTTGTTGGCGTCTTCGATTGGATTTAGCTCACATCATTCATCTATATAAGTGTCTCCGTTTGTCCGTTTGTCTGACTGACTGTCTGTCTATCTCTTTGTTTCACTACTTGCGATCTAAATGTTTATTCTTAAATCTAAGATATTCACCTCTTGGCAACGTGGCACCAGTGCGAGAGAACATTGACTCCATATCGCTGCCAAAATCACGGGACATGCTGTGACGCCAAGGGGCACCAAGGCCGCTGCTGTTACTGCCACTATTCAAACGACTAAAAAAAAAAAAAAAAAAAAAAAAATTTAAGAATATGCATTATTAATTAAATTTTCAAAATAATTTATAGCATTCGATATTGAAAGACAACGTTATAACCAAAGGACTTGCACGCATTACATTAGCTTGAACTTACAAGCAGCCAATGCCAGGGCCCAGACAATTGCCCATGCGTCTTGTAATGTTCAGCAAGACCTTTAGAAAACGTTCTTGAACCCTACAAGAAGCAAGGTTAACGAATATGTTAAGATTTTGGATGATTAAAAGCATTTGAATGATTTCACATTTTTGGTATAGATTTTTGTGGTAATGAGAGAGAGAGAGCGAGCAGCATTATGGCCAATTCTTTTACGAATAGAAATTAACAGTTTTTTTTTTTCTCTAAAGAGTTTAGAAAGTGTTAAGAAATGCAGTGGGTAGAGTGTACTTACACTTTCTTCTTCTCAATCGTTTCGCTATAGCTATAACTAACTTGAGATTTAAGCACGCTAAGCATTAATTGTGTTAATTTATCATGTTAGATAGGAGGCAGCATGGAAAAAAAATGGATAACAAATTTGCATTTAATGTTAGGATGGATGAAATGGAAGTCAACTGCTATGATGACTTTGATGAGTCTTATTAGCTAGGAGAATTTTTCATTAAAGCACTCACCTGCCAAATGGACTGCCCTGACTCCAAAATGGACTATGACTTTGTGCCTGTCGCGAAATATCCGTGAGTAGGCGACTAGAATGACTGGGAAAACCAACTGACAGGTCACTGTTGACATTCAGGCTATTCGTAACGGCTCGCACCTACAAAATTAACAAGATGATGAGCATAATCAAAGTCACATTGAAGTGCAATGCAAACCCCTTACCCTTTGTAATAATGTCGAGAACAGATTCTCCGCTGTGAGTATCTCAAAGCCATCATCGTCATCATCCTCTTCGCCCGAGCTTTGTGAATCGTTGTCTTGACTAGTTTTCTTGACGGGTCTTGAGCTTCTGTGGGTGCAAAAATGTAAAAGGAAGAAACGGAAAGGAAAGGCAAAAAAAAAGTAGTAAAAGAATTTCATCATATATATATATATATATATACTTGTATTTTTTTTTTTTTTTTGTCACTCCTTATATAAAACTCTTCTTTTTTTTTTTTGCATATTACGTATACGGTAGCTGTATACAAACCTTAGTCTATGCGGAGTGAAGCGTCCTGTCTCATCATCGTTGCCTCCGCCATCACGTGTAATAGAAGTTGTGCGCATCGTTTGGAATGGCGAGCCCTCATCGAAGCCAGCCTCGCTGAGCAGTGAACTGAATCAAATGAAAGAATTTTTTTTTTTTTTCAACATTTTAAATAAATTGCACAAGTTTCTTCACTTTGATGCTTTTTCATACTTAATGCGACGCGAGGGACGAAGTCGACTGAATGTTGACCGACTGGAAGCGGTGGTATGACTCGATTCTGATGGTTCAATGCTGCGCTCCCTGGGAGTTATAAATCCGCCGCCCTCAACGGCAATTGGTATGATGAATTCTCGTGGACTCTTCTTGATGGGCTGCGAGGCACCAGTTACAGTTGATTGTGACATATTTGTGGCATTCGTAGTAGTAGTAGTTGCATCCGATTCAGATTCAACCGTGGATTGACGTGACAGTGAACCGGAACTGTATAATAAAATTCATGAAAAACGAAAAGACCAAAAAAAAAAAAAAAAAAAAAACAACCATTCAGAATCGATTGTTAAAACTATGCTAAAGGCTGCACAGAGAGATAGAGAGACATCAAGAAAGGGATTACTCACCGTGTGGTTGTATTGGAGCTAGTGCGTCCATAGGCATGCTGCGTGGGTGGCTTCTGTATGGTTATAATATGTTCTTTGGGCTCCAAGCTAGTGGCCCTTGTGTGCAATGACGTTTTAATCGGACTATATGGTATGGGTCCCTCGCGTGGCGGTGCACTACGCAAATCGGCCACAGGATGTTGCATTTCGGTGCTAAAACGCATAGCTGGTTGCGGTTGCTCTGGTATACGTGGTTTAATATCCAATTGCACTTCTGATTTACCAGCATTGATTTTCCGACGTGGCAATGTGGCCGATTTAAGCGTAATTGAGGCGGTTGATGTCTTCACAGCACCAGGAGCTGTTCCATCGCCACCAGGTGAAGCTATTTACAAGAAGAAAAATCAAAAAAAAGAAACAAGTCAACAAATTAATATATATATTTGATACGTAACAGTTTATCGTATTTTGGGGCAAATGTGAACAATTAAGCCATAAAGCATACAAAAACAATTTAATTTTAAATTGATAATGAATATATATATATATGATATATTCAGTAAGAAATTGTCAGGCCAAACAAACAAACAAACAAACAGGAGAAAAGGTTAACTTTTGTTTATTAAATTTGTTGGATATTGGATCGGTTAATAATAAGCCATCGGCAAAGGCAATGAACAGCGTTGGCAGCGTCTACAGATACCAAAAATAACAACTACTTAAACAACAACAACAACAACAACAACGATAACGACAACAACAACTGCAACGACAACAACAAACGTATAAAAAATAGTAGTATCTACGATTTTTTGTTTTCTTTTTTTTTTTTTTTGGAAATTTTGATGTGGAAAGAGAGAGGGGGATAAAGCAGAGAAAGCTGGATATTGAAAGATTCTGATAAGCAGGACTTTGTGACACTAATTAAAACTATTCAAGAAAGTATTGAACTATGGCAATAATAAATAATATATAGACCAAAACGTTTTCAGGAAGCAATTTTAAAATTAAAGCTCAAATATATATTTACAAGTTTTTTAACATTTTAAATTGCGATATTTGAATTTTCGTACTCTTTAACGCCAGAACTGGTTGAGAATTAAAACAAAAAACGGAAAATGCACCATTTTGTTCATTTTATACGTCACCGACCACTATATAAATGTAAGAAACTTTTCTTTTAATCACTAAAACATTTTTGGATATTTTTATACATATATAAATATATATTTTATACAGCATGAATTGTTAAAGAAATCTGATACATATATCAACCATACATATATCTTTCTAAGTTATATAATGCTTGCAATTGTTACGAATTACATACGTTCGGACCATCGGACCTTATATTATTATCACTATTTGGACTTGAAAATTATTCAATATTTCTGCAAAAATGATTAATGAAAAACTTTAGCTTCAATCATCAGAACATGTAGTGTCATATAGCCTGAGATCAGTAAAATAATTGTAGGAATGCAACAGGAACGGGATAACGGATAACAATTTTCTTTTGGCATAGGCTGGCAGGCAGCTGGCACACACAGGAGGCACAAATGGTATTTATTATCCTTCTTGTTTGCTTGAGGTTTATGGAGCTGCCGCCGCCAAGACTTACATTTCAGCCACATGGACGCAGGCATGGCAGAACTAGTAGTAGTAGTAGTAGTAGTATTGAATGTGTCTTGAGCTTGATTATGAAATGGTCTCGTGCGCGTATGGACATTGTAATTGGCATTAGGCATCACAATGTGGTTGTGGTGGTTGTTGTTGTTGTTGCTGTTGCTGTTACTCTTGATGCTATTGTTGTTGTTGTTGCTGTAGCTGTTGGCATGGACTTGGGCATGGGCATGGACATGGGCGTGAGCTTGACCGTGGGCATATTGCGGCGATGTCGGTGGCGTAAACATAACTGAACCCGCACCCTGACGTTGATGTTGTTGTTGTTGTTGTTGTTGCTCCTGGTCTTGACATTTTTGTTGATACTGTTGCTGCAGCAACTTAAAGGGACTATTGTTAATGGTACCCATTTGATGATTGGTTGGCTGGAATATACTGGATGTACTATAGGCTGCCTGTGGTTGCCATGTGGCTGGTCGCTTAGATCCTGTCAAACCAAGTGTCATAAGACGTTGCTGTATGGTCTGTTTGGCATTTGCCATGGCGCTTGGACTGAATAATGCTGGCGGAGCTGTTTGTGGAATGGATACTGGCGGAGATACTGGTGGTGATCTTGGTGTATTCATTTCCGTTAGATAGCCAATAAAATTGTTGCCTCCAACTCCTCTAACTCCTCCTAGCCCGCCCCCGGTCATACCCGTGCCTACGCAGCTGCCGTTACCATTGTTGCTGTTGCCGATGCCATAAAATGGTGTTGGCCTGCGTATCACTAAAATTAAGATGATGAGTCAATGAGTATGATGAGCAGGTATGTATGGATGGATGGATGTATGTGGGTGTAGATGATATGTGATTAAAGTTGAACCAATACTAATAGAGAGAAAGACTGAGATACCAAGAAAGTGACAGAGACTGAGAGAGAGAGAGAGAGAGAGAGAGAGCAAGAGAGAAGAAGAAGGGAAAGTGGTGACGTTGAGATGCATATATGGGGGGCTTTATGATTCTGATGATATATATTTTATATGGAGCATTTGTTTATACGAAGGACTGTGAGGGAGCATTTACTATGTGTATTCATTTTTCTTTGTTGTTTGGCCAAGCGAATTGCAATTTAGGTATAGGGAAATTCATTTTTGGTTTTTTCTGTTTTTTTGGGGTGTATTTTTATATTGATATGTATAAGAGGATTTTACTTTGTTTTCTATTTGTTTTGGGATACGTTTTGATTTGGATAAATAAATATATAAATATATAATATATATATAAATATATATAAAGATATATAGATATATATGTAGCCAGATTATATTTTCAAAAGCCAAATATAATCCATGCAGCACTCGGCTTGCAAAACGTTTACATACACATTGAAAAATTGTAACGAATAAAAAGATAAGAAACAAGACGATAGAACAAAATTTTAAGCTAAGCACAAGAATTGAGTGGTTGATTGGGGGAAAATTACAAAAATAAACCAAATAACTACATTTATATAGTAGATATATGAAGAAGTCAATTTAAAACATTAACTCTTTAATCATTTACAGCATACAAACGAATCTGAAACGAATTGGCTTCTAATTTGCATAAATTGGTCTATAGATTCTTTTAAACTTGTTTTTTTTTTCGCGTTTTTCTTTGGTGCAAGAAAGGAAAGAAATTCTTTAGTAACTTTTCTTATGAGTTCAAATTCAGTTATTGAATCAGTTCAGTTTCTATTTAATTTCAAAATATTTGAATTTTCAAATTTTTAGTCATTTCCCAAACTTAATGAATTCTAAATCAGCTTTAAAATAATCCGGGACAAGGTTAATAAACTTTTTGTAAAATCTTCAATCAATAATAGTCTAATACTAATATAAAACTATAAAAAAATAAACAATAGAGAGTATAAAACTTTAAATTAATCATTTTAAATTCAAATATTCATTCATTTGAAAACCCAATTCCTCACTCGGCTTGTGCTTGGCCCATGGGTAATGTATATATATATATTATATAGTCCAAGTGCTAGTAGTAAACTTGAAAGCGTCGCATATTTGTTTTTATTATTTTTAAGCTTAATCTATTAATTAAATTTAAAATAAAACATGCTTTAAAGATTGCCCACTTACCCGGCTGTATGGCATTTCCAATGATGGCGCGGGCATTCTTTAACTTACGCTCCCGCTCTTCTGCAATGGGCGATTGCTGATCACTGACACCAATTGTTTCCGTTTGGGCACACAGCTGGTCCAGTTCTTTGTTGGATTCGTTCTGTGCCTGCTACAGTAAGGCAATTGAATTTTCCATTGAGCGTCGTGCCTCATCCAATGATATGGAAGTAACTGAATTCTTTGAATCGCTGCCCTCGAGGGTTTGTTCTAGTTGTTGTTGTTGTTGTTGTTGTGCTAGTGATGGTGCTGTTGCTGTCACTGGTGAAGCTGGTGGCGTGGCCAAAGCTTCAGCTTCTTGGGCAGCAGCTGCAGCTGCCGCCACCTGCTCCTGAGCACGCAGTTCACCAGGTGTGGGCCCCACCGTAGTTGGCGGATTGGTGGCCTTCCTTTCAAACTCCTTCTTGAAACTGCCAACACTTACACCGGGAATGCTTAACTTTTTGGGCTTCTCGGGTACAGTGGCATTGGCAGGTGGCGGTGGCTGGAACTTTTCAGCTGTCTCCAGTATACGCGATTTTCGTCGCTCGGCATTAAATTTATTGAGCGTGGACTCATCCTGCAGACTACATTTGCGCACAAATGGAGGCACTGGAGCAGCAGCAGCAACTGGAACAGCAGTTGGTGATGGCGTTGCTTTGGCATTATTGGCACTCTCATTAATGGCATTGACCAGATCGGCGGTTTTATGTTTACTAACAAACTTTTTAATCACTTTAGTTGCATCCTTTTCCTCTGGAGTTTCCACAACGGCATCTAATTTGCCACGTGTTGGTTGGCGGGGCACCGAAGGAGGACCAGCAGCAGCAGCTGTGGCATTGGCAACAACTGAAGCATCACTTATTAGTTGTTCACATAAATCGCCAACTGCTTGCATATCCTTTTGAGAGAAATTTGTTGCTACAGCCGATTGTCGTTCCTCATTTACACTCTCTGTTTCCATGGGCATGGGTGTCTCAGTCAGTGGTGCTAGTGGTGCTTGTGGTGGTGCTAGTGCAGTTTTATCACTGATCACAAATGAATTGTTAGCGGGTTTCTCCTTCTTTTTAGCTGCTGCAGCATTCTCAGTGGAAACAGTTGGCTGAAGTTTACGTTTCGTCTGCACAGGACTCTGGGCGGGTGTAATGGTTCGTGTGGGTGAAGGCATTAGGGCTGCCTCTCCTCCAGCTAAAAGAAAGCATTGGGCGGAAAAAGAAGAAACAGAAAGAGAGAGAGAGAGAGAGAGAGAGAAAGGGTAGCGTGGTTTAATGAGTTTGGTTAAATGACTTTGACTTCCAGTTGGATCAGTAAACTTGAGTGTTTGTATGTAAGTTCGATATTTGGTAATATTTTTGGTAGGCGTGAGAGGTAGGTGGTGAGACCGCATATGAGCAGCAGTTAGTTGGACAGTTAAATGGTCGGATATGTAGGCCAAGTTAGTATCAGAGCTCAATAATATATACAGACCAAAGACTGGCATTGGAACATTTCTTTCTACTTTCCCAACTCAAATAAAATAAGTAGGCAGAAAAAGAAATGTTTCATGATTTGAAAAAAAGTACAGCATTCTATATCTTATTATCTTTATATTAACTTTAATATAATTTAACATTTTGATTATTTATTTACTTTTCTTTTTTTTTTGTTTTGTTTTGCCATGATTTTCCATTGCCAGTCTCGGAACGAACATAAGAAAGAAAAATAAATGTAGGGAGAAAAAGAAAACTCTGCGCGGGATATTCATATTTTGGTTTTTTTTTTTTTTTTTTTCTTATTTGGGATTCACTCAAGCAACTGCCATGATTGTCTTGTTTCTCAACTCACCAGCCACCATGTCTAGAATGCGACGCTCTGCCTCGGTATTCGGTTGTACCTTCTCACGTATTGATCCCACCGAATGGGAGCGTGGTACCCGTTCATTGGCCGCCGCCTTGGCAGCTGCAATACCTTCAGCAGATGGCACAACCAACTGATCTGCCGTTACGGTAGTGGGTGTCAATGAGAGCAGGACATCTAGACGAACTGGCGTTTGATTGGCCAAGTCTTCAGCTAAATCCAAACATGATACATTATCGTTCTCATTGACCCACCAATGTGAACAAATTTGCTCAATTGTGGCCCTTTTCCTTGGACACACAGTCAGCATGTCTCGTATTAGTGTGGAGGCACGTGATGGCTTGCGCGGTTCATAGTAATCACCCTGACTGATTTGTTTGACAAGTCTTTTGAAATTGGAGCCATCAAAGGGCATGGAACCATAGACCAAAGTATACAGAAGAACACCCAATGACCAGCAATCTACTTCAGGTCCCTGATATGGTGTTCCCTCGACAATTTCAGGAGAAGCATATAATGGAGAACCGCAAAATGTGCCCAATAAGCGCTGATCATCGAATACATTGGAGAGACCAAAATCGGCAATCTAAATGCAAGAGAGAGAGAGAGGGAGAAAAGATATAGCGAGAGTGGGTTAATTAGCAAAAAGGGAAACATTTAAATCCTTATTCTTGTCCTCACCTTGGCATTACCCTGCTCATCGAGCAGTATATTCTCCAATTTTAAATCACGATGACAAATCTTATGCTTGTGACAATAATATACAGCTGTGGCCACTTGACGAAAGATTCGTCTGGCCTCTTCTTCGCTAAGAACTTTCCTTTCGGATAGATAGTCATAGAGTTCACCGCCAGCGGCAAATTCCATAACTAGCACCATTTTTTCCCGATTCTCGAATACTAAAAAAATGATATTTAGATAATTTTAGTTACTATATAAGATAATGATTTAGCTCCTTCGTATTAAGAGCATACCTTCGTAGATGTGTATAATATTTGGATGTTGAACAGAGCTCATTATCTGTACCTCTCGTCGTATGCGTACTAAATCTGCTTCGGCTTCAATTTTACATTTCTTAATGGTCTTGATGGCCACCTCTTGACCCGTTTCCTTATTAATACCTAACTGCACTTTGCCATAAGTGCCTTGACCTAATTTCTTAATAATATCAAATCTAGCAATTAATGAAAAATGAAATACAAATATATTATAAATTATTTATTAATTTAAATATATTTGCTTAAATTATATTATTGATTCTTTTTTTTTTTTTTGATTTTTTGATTTTTTTTTTTTTGCTGGTTTCTCACCTTTGTCGCAGCTTTTTACGATGATTGTTCATTTTAACATCGCCGGTATTGCCAATGCCGCTCAATATATTGTCTATTTGATCCTGTGGTATGCCCGAGGGATGTGACAAACTGTTGCCCGATGCATCAAGGGCAGCAGTTGCTGTTATATTGCCACTCGTCGCCGTTGCCCCGCCGCCATTGGGCGGTGCATCAGGTTGACTTATCACCATGGCCGCGGCTGTGTCTGTGTTTGCCGATTCAAATTACTGTAAATAATCCAAAAAAAAAAAAAATGAAATTTTAAATTGTCAATTGGATTTTTCTGCCACATATCTAAGTGTGTACGACACACTGGTTTTTCGGTCAATTTTGTTAGTTACAGCAGCAGCAACCCTCATCTATCAAATGGGCAATCAATCAATTATCCATAGAATTGCATACATAAACACACACACACCCACATTATTACACACACATACACACACCCACACACACATCAAAAATACACTCGTTAACCTAAAGGGATTGCAGATTGGGGAAAGGGAAGACATATTGCAACAGAAGTCTGCACTTGACCTGGTACTTAATTATGCCCAACCCAATATGAGGATCCCCCCGCAACCGAAACCACACAATTCGGAAACAGTGAAACATCAAAATGTATATTTAAACATTATATAGAAATATTTAATATTTAATTCACATACCTCAAAATGTGTCATTTGGTCTTTAAAAAATAATAAGTAAAACGAATATGATTGGATGAAAAATCATGACATACTTTCTTTGTCTTTTTGAGATGAGTATAAATACAAATTAATAAACATACATATATCGGCGACCAATTGGAACTAGACTTGTTCAGAATAATCGACAATAAGTACTAAAATGATTTATTTTGAGAAATAAAATACATATTAACAAATATTTGAAAATCATTTTAAACACTTCATAATAAAGATGAACAATGATTAAATTTGTAAATTTACTAAAAACAAAACAATTTGATATCAAAATTTCTGGCTTAATAAAAATAAAATCGGATATTTGTATACATATATTTGGAAATAGGATAATGGGAAATTTCTTTTGTAATCGCGTAATCTCATCGATTAAAAACTCGACTTTTAAAAAACTGAGCAGATTTTGATGAAAGTATAGTGGGAATTTCACTGTATGTGCAGTAATAACAAAATGAAGAATGATTCTGTAATCTCAAATATTTAAATCATTTTCAAAATTTAAATAACAAAGTGGCTTAGTTTCTTCTCCTAACACACATTTCCGAATCCACAGTTTAATAATCCTTTACCAAAGAGAGAGGAGCATAACATAATCTTTCAATTTGTGTCTAACATTTTTTTCTTCTTCTTCTTCTTTGCTTTGACATTCTCTAATTTGCAGCCTTCTCCTCCTACTCCTCCTCCGCACCCAAGAGATGAACTGGCTTAAAGTGGTCACTTGTGTTGCCACTGTGTGCACCACCTCCTTCAACCATTCCTATACAATTCTATCCATTGTGTAGCTGCTTTTAGAATGAGACACTATTAGAAAACTAATCTATCAGCATTGTGCATGAGAGGAGCCATGAGTTTCGAACATTTTGCCAGTGACAGTTATGATCAGAAAGCGAGATAAAGAGAAGGAGAACAACACACACAGACAGACAGAGAGCGAGAGAGCGAAAGAGAGAGAGAGAGAGAGAGAGGGTGGGGAATGTACGGTAACGTTTCTGTCTCCCTGTGCTGGCAATGCTCCAATTATAATTGTGCACTTGATGGATAGTAAATTAAAGTGTAACCACAACAGACAAACTAAAAGTAACTCAAAAACATACTTGAAGTGGATTGGTTGGGGGTTGAGAGGCATACAGGCGTGCATGTGCTTGGCACGAGCCACATCACAATGAGTTACATACATGTATGTATATAAGTATGTACATATACATATGTATGTGAGTGTGAATGTGCTTGTATCTATCTATCTATGTATGTATCTATCTATCTGCTTGGGTTGCAACTGTATCTTTAGGATACAATTACATAGATGCATAACAAATGCACACTGAACGCGTGCTCAACTCAATAAAATGAAGAAATTAATCTTTACACGCAATTATATTACACGCCCCTCCACGCCTCAACATGGTTGTGTGTATGTGTGTGTGTGTGTGGTATCGGTTTCTCTATCTGTATCTTGGGGCATCTGGTTAAAAACAAAAAAAAAAAAAAAAAGAACAACAAAAAATCAGTGCAACGAACGAACTGTTCTTAAAGTGCGCTGAACTTGCCAGCGTTGCCTGAAAAAAAATAATGCCTTCAATTTTGGTTCTTTTCTTTTTTTGTTGTTGTTGTTCATTTTAAGATACAATCAGATACAATAACAGTGCCGGTCGTCCAGTCTGTTTCAATTCTTTTCTCGATTTTGTTTTTGTATTTTTCTTTTATTTTCTTTCTTTTTTTTTTTTTTTGCACTCAGACAAGCACATGTCATTGAGCAGCTAGCAGCGAAACAACTAACAGTGAAGCCGGCTCCGCATTCCTGCCGCCCCTTGCCATCACCTTACAACAATTCTCAACCATTTTGCCATTGCCCATTGCCTTCTGCCTGCTGCCTTCTGGCAAGCAAAGTTGTTGAAATATCTGCGCTTGCTTTTCCGTCAGTTTGGAATTTTCTCGCATGGTTGTCTTTTACGTAAAAGGGAAAACATTTTCCTTATTTATTTTATTTCATTCTTGTCTAAAGATAACCTCATGTAAATATGCAAATGAAATGTTTCAACCATTTTCTGGGTCAAGTCAGAGGGTAAAATTTTTTTTTTTTTTTTTGGCAAGTTCATAAATACATACATATGTATGTATATATGTACATACATACATATATATCTATGGGAATTTTTATCTTACATTAGTTATAAAGTTTTCTTTATGCCAATTATGTATCTTATTTTTGTTTTTCTTCTTCATTTCCGTAATAGTTAGTTTTTAAATAACTTAATACACACACACAACTTACATTGATTTAATTGAAGCAAGCAAATCTTCCACATAAATGAAAATAATCGCATAAATTAATCAATAGCCATAAACTGATGATAAAAAATTATCGTTTGCTATTTGTTGTTGGTCGATTGGTTGGTCGGTTGATTGGAAAAAGGAATAAAAAAAAAAAAATTAAATAAATTCAATTCCATGACATAATTGAATTTTGCAGCAAAGAGAGAAATAAATGGCAACAAAGGGCAACTGCCAGCAATGAGAAATTATTCATATGTCATATTGAAATTACGTAAATATATATATAGACATATATGTTCATATATGTATGTATGTATAAATATCAATCTGCCGGCATATACATTTATATATATTTATATATATTATTTCATATTGTATAACACCTCAAAGCGAACTGAATTGTAGATGAAACATATATAACTTTAGTATATATATATTTTGAATAAAGTATGTATATCCACTGATAATACCAATGACTAAGAAATATTGTTCAAATTGTATATATGTTTACACAAAGGAAACTATTTCTAAGTTAATATTACTGGACAATGTTATACAAGAAAAAATCCAATGATATTTAAACCAAATATAGATTAAGGCAGTCGTATATATAATATATAATATAATAATAATATAAAAGAAGGCAATGTCTGATATATTATATATAATCAGTCATGTTTTGTCATCATCATTTAAAACTTGCTTAATTAAAGTTTTTAATCTTGAAGCAGGGTAAAGAAAAAGGAAATGATTAAATTATATAATCAAATATATCCTATATAGATTCATAAAAAGGGATTATTATACATATATTAGCTATATCGTTAAAACCATGGAAATATATCATAAATTTTATATATCATGTCATCACATAGTCAATTAAAAAATCGCATAATTGCCAAAAATACAATCTATATATATATATATATATATGTATATGCATGCATATATAGTACATGCATATATACAATGTAGGTATGTATATATATGTACAAATGCATATGTATTTGTTCCTCTGTCTCCTGCAGTAATTAAAGCAATTTAATGTGTCAATAAGTCACGAAGAAAAGTTTGTATGCCTTTGCTTTGGCTTTGGCTTTGGTTCAACAACCCGCAAAAGTCAAACCAAAATCAACATGAACATTAATTGTGTTAAATAAATCGGCCAATTTATGGTTGTTATTCATTTCCAGTCTGTCTGTCTGTCTATCTGAGAGTGTGTTATTATTATTATTGTTGTTGTTATTGTGTTGCCTGGCGCGACATTTTTTTTGACAAAATGAAAATATTTCTATATTTTTTGCAATTTATCAAATTGCGCTAGACGGTCGGTCAACCCTGAGTCGAAGAGGATAAAATATGACAGGTTTGGTTCAAGGGTGAGAATTTAGTTCCCCAGTCAAGAAGCCAAAGCCGAAAAGTGAACGGAAAAAATAAATAAAACACTCGAATACAATAAAGAAGAAAAAACGAGTAAATAATTAAAATTGTGAAAGAAGGGAAAATAAAAAACTAGGAAAAAGCACAGGGAAACAAGACGGAAAACATACATACAAAAAACTCACACACACACACAACAATTTTATTTGTTAATGCCAGTGGACAAAGAAACGAAAATTTTTAAATGAAAAACAAAAAATTAAGGAAAAAAAATAAGTAAACCAGCAAAAGGAACAAGACATGTCAAGCATTTCCTTTGCCTGAACAAAAGTTGGCCCACCAAACAAACCAAACCGAGGGCAAAAAAAAAAAAAAGAAGAAAACTCATCCAAAAGCAACGTGCAATGAGCTGCCGCCGCCATATGCTGAAAAAAAAACTTTTTCTAGTGCTGTATATAAACCAACAAAAGCAACAAGAACAACAATAGCAACAACAACAACAATAATAATGCCAACAACTACAGAGGAAAAAGCGCCGCCCCCATCTGTTTTCAGTGTATACAAATGTGTGCGTGTGTGTGTGTGTGTAAGAGTGTTGTGCGAGTGTGGGAAACAAAAATTTTACGCTCTGCTCTTTATGCCGGTGCAAAAAAAAAAAAAGTATCAAAAGTTTTCATCATCACATACCCTTACACTCAGTTTGGGTATAATTCGATTTGCGAAGATCTTTGAAAAATAAATTTTTATTTTGACAATCAGATTTTAAAATCGATAAATCATCAATCAACTTTACACTGTTTAAGTAAGTTAACTATACTTTTGATTGACATTTAATATAAATTTTTAGCTTTGCTAAATAAGTTTTTAAGATTCTCAATATTTCATAAATATATATCTTCATTTTCTTGGTGTTATTGAATATTAAATTTGACCAAGATTTAAAGAATACTGTATACTATATTCACTATGCCAATAAAATCTGCTTAACAGAACAAAAGATTACAATTTTCAAAAACTTTAATGGGCGTGTTCATCTAAATTAAGAAAACCTTTCCCAAACGGCTTCATAAAAATGCTTCGATTTGGTATTATATTAATCCTCAATTATAAGACATTCTCAGTTAATATTACAAAGGAGATCTATACTATAACCGATCAAAATTGTATATAGAAGTATATACAGTAATATCAGATAACATTCTTATAGCCTTAACAATCAATAAATGAAATCAATCAATCAATATCAATAATCGCAATGTCGTCAGTCAAAATATACAATACATAACATTCATATATATATTTATATTATAATAAATATTTGTATATATATATTTATAATAAATATTATAACATTTATAAAACCAGACCACAAATATTGTTTAAAAATAAACAATCGTACTCCATTAATATTTTTAAAATTTTCAACAAAATATATAATTATTTGAAAGAATTTTAAAAGGATTATAATAAAAATTTACAATTTCACAATAATTACAATTTTGATATTCAAGTTATATAATTACAAGATATTTAAAAAAATTTCCAAATTGTTGCTAGACTTTTACATATTCCAAGGCAATTACAAAAAATTTAAATTTATGTAGGCACATATATATGCATATCTTTGTATATACGTATATATATATATATTGATGATTTTGTGACTTGATATACAGAAAGATGAACTGAGATCCGTTACTCAAATATGAAATTCTTAAAAATAAAAAAATATTTGAGTCCTATTTTCGTCCTTGAAATCCGATATTATATAGTGAGTAGGAGGATGATTGTATGTACATATATATATATATATATCCAAATAGTTCTGAATCGTTATGTATGTTGTTGTTGTCGTGTAAGTTTTTGCCCTTGTTTAGCTAATCATCATCAACTGGAATTGCGAAACCATCCTCAACGGCATAGAGAAGATTCAAAATCTTTCGAATAAATGGCTGCATTTCAATATCCTCAGTTTTTTCACATAGTACTTCAATGTTACGCAATTTTGAAAAATAAAAGTCACGTTCCTTTTGCCGGCATTCCAATTCGTATTCATCCTCGATAATCGGTTCATTTGGCGTTTTGTCTATTGGCTGATTAGAATTGGGTTTCGGACTATTCTTTTGATTGGTTGTCACTTTTTTTGATGGCACTAAAACATCATTTGTACGTGGCTGGACTTTGGCGACAATATCCTTAACGCTTCCCACCATATTTGTAGAGCGTCTGGTCAGAGATTTTGAACCAGTCTTGGAATTAGTATTTGAAATTGTCACTGTACTATCGCTACGTGTAATTGTTTGAGATTTTTTTAAATTTGCACCAAAACCCATGGCAACACCATCGCGTGCGGCGATTGCATCGTAACTTTCACCTCCATAATTGGCATCAAAGAATTTTTTAAACCATTGTAAAAATTCGAAATTATCTTGAAAACGACCCTTAACCAATCTATCAACCGGTATTACCTTATCCACACATAATTTTTTAAAACTGGCCTGTAATAATTTAAAATTCTGTATATATTCATGCTCCAGATTTGTCGTATATTTGATCCGTTTCATTGGTATTGTATTGGGGAATAGCATATCCATCAACTGGCAATAGGATGCTCCCGTACACAAATGATCAACTTTGGTGAAATTCGATTTTAGAGTCTTATTAACCCAGGATAGCATCTCATGTCGCGATAAATTATCAGTGGATCCATTTGTGGTATAAACATTTACAACCATTTTTGACATATCCAGATATCCAGAATTCTTGTATGTACACTATTTCCCTTTTATATATTTATTTTTTTTTCACCGATTTACTAGTTTTTAGTGTATTAGTAGTATGAGTAGAAAGGTAGTGCAAATCGTTCTATGAATATAATGAAAATGTTTTATCTAGAGTTTATGTTTGATTTATAGTGTAATGCCTATATGATTGATCAATTTAGCCTGTTTTTGTTTTCAGGGGATATTAACAAAGGTTCCTAGTTAAATTTAATTCATGTTCAAAATTCTCAAATGAATCCTTTTCATTATTTTATTTTAATATAAATGTTATTGAAATTTCTTATTACTATATATGTATATTTAGATCCTCGATCACTAATTTCGAAAATTCTGCTTACAAGAATCAAAGTATTGGACAATATCTATAACCTATATCATATAAATGAATCTTTTTTAATATTTTAAATTGAGTCTATATAAATTCGAAGTCCTTATTGAGATCAATAGTTAAGACGAGCTATTTATTTGTCTGATCTGTATACTATATATATATATATAGATGTGGTTCTGTAATTACTTAATATAAGCTATCTCTCTCTCTGTCTCTCTTTTACCAGGCCAAAAATGTATGCAATAGTTGACAATGATCATTATATTATCAACTTGGCTAAATGACTAAAATTTAATGGTTTATTTTGGTTTAATTTAGTTGTTTATTAAGTACCACCCCCCCCACCACTGACACACACTTCCTCTCTCACTCTCTGTCTCTCTCTCACTCCCTCTCTTTCTCTCCGATATCTCTGTCAATTTTGCTTGTTTTGCATTCTGTTTTCGCCATGGTCGTGTCGTCGCCTTTTGTTTGACACTTGAGTTGTGACATTGTTGCCATTGTCAGACAATGTTCTTATTATTGTTGTTGTTGTTGTTGTTGTTGCAGTTGTTGGTCTTGTTGTAGCTGTCCACTTTCATGGATATTGTTTTCGGCAGTCAGTGGCAGTCAAATAAATGCTTTTGCCTAATTGCCATTTTGAAAACGTTTGCAGAACACAAAAGACATATAGACAAAAAAAATAGTAGAAAATATATGTATATATACATAGACTAAGATATAATCAAGTTTATTTACATATCGGACAAGGCAATAAGGCTCACAGCCAACAAGTCAAGTCAAATCAAATGAAGGATAAATTTATGAGGCCAATACAGAATCAATTAACTTGATAAAATCAAAAACCCATCTAACTAGCGCCAATTGGATGACATGACAATAATTTAACATGCCCCCAACAAGGATCAAGTAATTACTTAAATTTCTATCAATTTTCTATGCTTCACTTCAAAATTTGCAACAAAATTTTTCCACATAATTAAACAAATATTCAATGGAATATAAAATTTATATATACATATGTATAAAGATAATTCTACTGAGGAGTAAAATCCAATTACAGATGGATTATAGCTGAGCTGTTGCCAATCGATTTTATACAATATCAAATAAATTACGTATACGTAAGCCGGAAGTTAAATGTATCTTATATATGTTATTTGTATCTTTATAGCCAATTTTTAAATAACTTACAGTGTTAATTATAGTAATTATAAATGTATGTGGATATATATTAAATTAGTCTTTAGATCAGTTTTTATTTCTCTTCAGAAAATGCGGAAATGCTAATGGAATAACGAAGAATGAAGAAATTCACTTTGGTTGAATTTTGAAAATCTCGATTCTTTCTCCTCTCTCTCTCTCTCTCTCTCTCTCCTTATTTCTGTCTTTCTTTCTCTCTTTCTCTTGTGTGTATGTGCTGGCAAAAGAAAAATTGTTAAAAATAACTTTTAGCTAAACACGCAAGAGGAATTTTTATTTGAGCAAAATGAGTAGAAGAAAGCTGAAGAAAATGTAAAAGACGTTGGGAAAGCAAAAAGGAAAAGTAAAAGCGACGACAAAAACATACCCCAAAAAAATACTGAAAAAAGGCACACTCACAGCATAGACACACACACACACACATATAAACACACGAATTAGAAAGCCGAGTCACTTGAAGGAAACTAAATAAAATGTCGCAGAAACTGAAACAGAAATGTATCTACAAGATATTGAAGAAAGCAACGAAAAGATAGATTTCTCTCTTATTTTTTTTTTTAAATTCTTGCGGGATAATATAACATAGATACACACAAATATACACGCGAAGGCGAGCACACACACGTGTGTATGATATTTGGTCTTTACTTTGGCTCTGTGATTATGAATTTAATTCTTTTATTTTCATTATACATATGTCTATAAAATTTATGTATATATGTATTTTGTTGCTCACTTTTATGGCTTGTATTGTGTAGTAGTTGTTGGTTTTACTGCAATTTTCATTACCAGCATACACACTCATACACACGGGTACGGATACGTTTACACACACACACTCGCATTCGCAGTCGCACTCACATATACTTGCACTCAAGGCAAAGACTTTTTGGTGAAATTGAATAATTCTTCACATTTCCCCACATAGTATATAGTATATAACTTTTTTTTTATATATAAATTTTTTCTATATACCATGGGCTATATTCACAAACACTCACGAATATATTTATATATATATATATACATATACATATATATATGAATATGTATATATACCTTTATATGTATATATATATATATATATATTTATAAATACATATATGTATATGTATAGTATCTAATAATTTCGCGCACTGGCCTTTTAGCCGCCTTGCTCGCGTTCCTCTATGCGCTCGACTGACAGCCACAATTTTTCTCGACTTTTTCCCCCAAATAACCAGCAAAGAAAATGAAAATCCGCTGAATATCATCTGCTGGTGTGCTGCTGCTGGTGCTCCCTTTCTCTATTGCGGCATTGTTATCCTAAAAATAAAATTTTCTCTCACCAACACAGGCATACACGCACAATCCTCTATAAGTATCTTGATCTCCATATCCCGATCTATCTCTCTCCCTCTCTCTCTTTCTCTCTCAGTAATGATTCCCTCGCTCTTATTTTCTTCTTTTTTTTCTGTTTTTGTGCTCACGTGCGTGTATTTTTTCTGAAAAGCTTGGAGCAGGGCGCGTGCCATGGGCAATGATAAGTAAGTAGTATGTGTGAAACGATCGCGATCACGATCGAGCATACATATGTACATATGTGTATGTGTGTATGTCGATGTAGATTTTTTGGGGTGTCTATAAAGCAAGAGGATAAGATGCAACACAAGTACGTATGTGTGTGTGTGTGTGTCTGTGTCTATATATTTAGTTATACATACATACATACGTACATATATACATAGATGAACTATGTACAATGTAAACATCAAGAGAGACGTCTACTCTAGTGAGTTGTGATGCAGCAAATGAGCCATTGATTTATTTAGATATCGTTTATTGTAACTATGTATATAGTACACACAGATCAATGCAACTAATATACATTGATGTGTGTATATGTATATATATATCTATGTATGTATGTATGTATGTATATACATATGTGTGTAAAGGTCAGTTGAGTGCTATAAACAAGTGCTACGCAAATAAATAAATGCAGAAAATCGAATTGCAAGTTAAATCAACAAAGAATTAATTCATAGGAATCATAAAATAAAGAAATATATAAACAATATATAAAAGAATAAACATTCTTCATTATTATTATTTTAAATAGTCAAATGACTTTGAAACGGATTATGTATGCGAATAAAATTCTGTTTTCCATAATTTTTTAAAATTTGTTTTATATTCATATTCAATAACTTTGGATAAAAGATAAATAAAACCGAATCCTTATTCGCATTCAAAAGTTCTCTAAATCTTTAAAGGTTAAATAAATTAAAAATTTATAGTTGAAAAGTTTAAAAAGTATAACTGAACTCAATCTTTCCAAATCAATTTGTTCCTAACTCGATCTGTATAATTTAAAGTTTGTATAATCGAAGTTAACAAAAAAATATACAAATTGAGAAAAAGTTTTTTAAAATCTCGTCACTTACTTAGCGTTAAGTCATCTATGATTAAATTTCAAAGTTTATTCAAAAAAATAAGTTTACTTGGAGTATATTCAATCAATCAACATAAAAGTCTAGCTATATTTTCCTTTAAATTTAAAGACAAAGAAAACTACATATATGAATGCAAAGTATAAGGAAAATTGATTGGTAAGTTCAACATTCAGTAATCAAAACTCAGTCAGACATGGAGAATGAAACTTTGTGAAACATTCTTTAGGCCAAAAAAAAAAAAAAAAAAACAAATGACAAATACTCAGCTCAGTTGGTCTATCTATCACGCAGAGGTTGGGCTGCTCACTGACTGACTGACTGACTGACTCGCTGGTTACCCCGTTTCTATCTCCACTCTCTTTACAAGTCCAAGAACATTAATCAACAGAGCCAAGCTGGTAAATACACACTCACACACACATACACACCAAGAGCAGGGAGGAGCCAACTATCTATATATGTATATATACACATATATATGTATATATTGTTCCATGGATGTCTTTGGGCCTACTCTACGTGCAGTTTACATTTGCATATGCAAAGGCGTGCAAAATATTTCAAAGCTTATCATCGTTAGGCAAACAAGATGAAGCCATACTGACTCTGGACCCTGATGATGATGATGATGATGATGATGATGATCATGATTGTCAAGATGATGATTACAATAATGATGATGATGAGCAGAAAACTGCATTATATAACCTTTTTCAAGTGCCTGTTCAAACACTAAATATTGCATTATGCCAAGTTTATCACCTTTTAGTTGAAGCCAGAGCAAATATTTGCCAGACAAAAAGAAGGGACAGACAGGAGGACAATCTGAAGAAAGGTACCCAACCAAACAGTATGTGTGTGTGTGTGTGTGTGCCCCTTGACTATTTATCAAATTGTTGGCATTGACTAGCCTAACTCAGTTGAAGCCCATTTCCGTTTAGAGAACTTGGAAGTATAGCATCGGAGGCGACGGCGGCAGCTACGGAAACACCAAAGAAATGGAGCAATGCCAGAGACAGTAAGAAGGGTACATACATAGATATACAGAGAAAGAGCGAGAAAGAACTAAACAGGAAAATTGTCTGCAAGTCAATCCTAATAGCATAAATTGAGCTGATATAATTTCCTTGCACGCCATTTTCTAGTTGGTAGTATGGCTGACTTTATAATCAAAAATCGGACATATGAGTAGCATATACATATATACTATACCATACTATGTATTTTTATATTCCTCTAGTCATATATACCCCACATCAAAACAATCGACCTACTTAAGATGCCAGACTTGATGCACATGCAACAGCAAAAAGTCGCTCAAAAACTAAGGGAAAGTGAGAAAGCAAGAGTTGCCCATGCCAAAATACAAAAAATGAAAAAAAAAAAAAATAAAATAAGAAAAAAAAATTGTAAAAATGTGAAACTTGTTGGTGGGTGGGTGCGGTATGAAGAGGAAGGGAGGAATGCGGTATTGCTATACATACATATATCGTGGAGCCAAAAATAAATGCGACATTGCTGGAATTTTGCACCAACCGGAAATACCATGTTTTTTTTTCCATTGCTGTTGCTCTTGTTGGTTCAATAATAATGTGCGGGTGTCTCCATGTGTGTGTGTGTGTGTGTGTGTGTGTGTGTGGCGTGTGTGTGTCGGTGCTCATAAATCGTAGAAACTTTCGCTTGAATTCACCAACCACGCATAACTTAATAGTTTGCCATAAAAGTGAGCCTTAGCCTTTTTTATGCCTTGCGTTTATTAAAAGCTTAACTTTGAACGAATTTGAAAAGTTTTCTATCCAACCACACCCCTACCCTCCCTCCCCTGCCCACCTCTTCTTTATTCCTTGCTACATATGTACATGTAGACGGTAGCACAACTCTTTTTGCATGCCTTTCATTCCATTCATTTTGTTGCACGTGGCAAATTTGCTTACACGTGAATGGAAACCGACTACAAAATGGCCTCTGCACATCTGCATGTATGTGTGTATATGTGTATGTGTATGTGTATGTGTGTCGGCCATTTACACGTAGTGATGTAATTGACTTTACTTGATGTAGCGTGTTAAATATGTTGTCACCCAACATTTTCAATTTAATTTTCTCTTTCTTTTCCTTTTTTTTTTTTTTTAGAAGCTTTACTAATTACCTTCTAGGCAAATGTCCGAGTCAGGAATATTTAGGATAATGGATTTAATCACAGTTTATATATCTAAATAGTAACAATGTTTATAAGTACCTATCTAATCGCTGCTATTTTATTTAATGACATTAAATCAACTATTTAACAGTTGTAACTATAACAATTTAGCTTAGATTTGTTACTTCTATAATCCAAAGAAAAAGTTGATATTTCAAATATATATTTAAAAGATATATTCTATTTGTTTCTTCATTTCCTGTTTGATATTCCTTGGAATCTTAAAATGTGTCCATATATGTATGTATGTCCTAGAGAACAAAACTAAATATATGAGAGATCATTAATGTTTTAACTAGAGAAAACTCTTCTTGTTCTTCTCATCAAGATGAACAAAGTATATTTAATGTGAAGATGTCCGCACTTCATTATACCCTTTAGCAACTCATTAAAATCTCTGTAAGAAGCAACAACAACAACAACAATAGCAGCAACAACAACATCTGGTTTTCAGTCATTTACTTAATTAAGTTGTCGTTGTTGCGCTTCATTTTGTAGCGCCTGTTTTATGTATGTATTATTTCTCTTGTGGCCAAGTTAGTGTCGCTGGTTGGCAACCACCGTCAGCCAAGTGAACCAACTTTTGCGGACCATTCAAGCGGTCCACAAATGTGGGGCGTGGCATGGGGCATTGGCTTTGTTTTTATTGTTGTTGCTGTGGTTGATGTTGCTGGTGCTGCTGCTGCTTTTTTGTTGGCATAATTTACGGTTGTAATTGTCGTACGTTGTTGCTTTTTTTTTTTTTTTTACTTTTCTCTTTTTTGCTGGCTGAGTTGTTGTTACTTTCTTGTTGGCCTAGGTTGGATTGGGTTGGGCTTATGGGTCGTGCTGGGTGGTTATAGCATTCACTGTACTATGTGACACATGTTGAAAGTCACGCGCTTCACTTGACGTAAATTGCTTGCGGCAACCACTTAATCAGCAACATTTCTACTCCTTCTGGCCAGCAGAAGAAAGAGCTTTAGCTTCTTGCCATATATATCTGCACTAAGTAGAAATGAAAAGCGGGGGGGGGAAACGGTGGCGTATACGTTATATTTGTGTAGGGAGTTTTTTATACACACACACACACACAGACAAACACTTTTGAGGTTAACCAATTTAGACACTATTAAAGGCCAATAAGAACGAAAGAAAATAAAAAGATATATAATAAAAAATATATCATTATTGAATCTAAAAAAAGTTATAACACTGTAAATATATATAGCAATAAAAATATATAATAAATTTATAAAAAAACTTTTTAATATTTTATTTGAACAATATAGATAACATTTAAATAATCAAATCATAAAATTTAATGAATCAAATAAATTAAATAGTATATAAAATAAATGAATATTTTTAAAAAAAAAAAGAAAAATTTTTAAAATAAAAAAAAATTAAAAGTGAATAAAATGAAAATATTGAATTTCAGCAAAATTTTAATACATATAATGCCTCGATTTGAATAGAGTAGAATAGTCTAAACTTAAGACTATTTTCTACTCTATTCCAATAAGTAGAGAATAAAGGATAGGCTTTTTTATTCCACTTACGTACATTGAACATATAACATATATAAAGGTATATATTTCACTTATTGTTACAGTTATTGAGCGCTAAAAACAATTGTTTTTTTTTTGGAAGGATATAAAAACTTTCATACACTCACTTCTGTATTTAGAATGCGCTTTTTGGCTTTTAAATAATTCTGATGTTAAAACAAAAAAAAAAAAAGGAAAATAAAACATTGTGATTTATATGTATATATATGTATAACGATGGTGCAATATAAATGTGCACAAGAAACAGTAAGCATAAAAATTTTCTGTGAACAAATATTTGTATTTATTTTGATATAAACAAAAACATAAAACATTGCTTTCCAGACAGACGTGGCGCCATCGTGTCCAGTACAGTATGGGGACACAAACATTAATAAAAAAAAAAAAAAAGGGGAGGAGGGGAGAAAAACTGTTTAAAAATGGTGGGTTGGAGGGGGAGGAAAATGAAATAACTCTCAGGCATTTTATATAGAGAGCAATCATGGCATAGTTTTTACGATGCAATTTCACATATATATATATATCTTCATATATATTATTGCTTATTGCCATTGAGTTTTTTGGCCAAAAAAAAAAAAGAATAAAATCAGAATGAGAAAAGGAAATGGCGAGAGAAAAAGCGAAAAAGTACAATGTAGCACAAATGCACAGTCGTTCAGCTGTACAGTTATTTCTTGTTAATTGGAAAAGTTTTTTTTCTTTCGTTTTTTTTTTTTTTTAACTACAAATTGAATTTGCATGCATCATTGATAAAATTCCTCATTAATTTTAAATTTTCATTTGCCTTTTGCCAATTAGTTTGAAAGAATCTGATGCACGCATTTTTTTTTTTGTTGAAAAGAGAGGAGGAGGAGTAATGGCGGTGAGGGAGGGGGTGGGGAGAAAGGGTATGAGAAGCATTGAGAGTGAATAAGAAAGAGAGAGAAAGTCAGAGAAATCAGCAGAAACAGAAAATGTCATCCTCCTGCATTTTGTGCGTTGTTTTTCTAGCTGTCTGTCTTAATCGAAGGTCGTTAAATGCTGGCATACTTAATTTTTTTTTTTATTTTTATTTTATTTTATTTGGCAAATTGCAAATTGCCTTATATTTGTTTTGCTTTAAGTACATTTAAACGAAAGCCCCTCAATGCGTTTAAGTCGGGAGGGGGAGGGTCCTGAAGATGAGGGATAGACGGACGGATGGATGGATGGATGGACGGATTCATGCCACTAAGATGCATGTAATTAAAATGCATTTTTAAGTTGTTTTGCGCTTTTCGTTCTCCTTGTTGTTCAAGTGCCCCATGCCTTTACTCTACCATTTCCGTGCTTTTGCCCCCACCCCCTCCCCTTTAAAAGGTTCTGGTGGTATAGGGTAAAAAGCAAAGGAGCGTGCACACAGTTTGTGCAACTGTTGTTGCCATTTAGTTCTGTTTTTTTTTTTTACGCCAAAGTGCCTTTTCAAAATATATATATATATATACATACATATATATTCATACATATATATATACGTATATAAATGAATAAAAATATGTATAATAAAAACATACTGAGAAATGTTGTAAAACTTTTTTGTTTAAGCCTTAAGAGATGTGCTCTAATGCTGATGATTCTGCCTTCCATTTTGGTTAAAAGAATTTTAGTAACAAATACTAAGCAAATCTTATGCTATACAAATCAAATAAAGAAGCAACATTCATCTAAATATTATATAGAAAGAACCCCTTTTTAAGGCATAAAGATATTGAGTCAAAAATTTTAAATTCCTAACATTTCAATGTTCTTAAGTTTTTCTTTCTCTAAGCGTTTGTTACAACATTCGATATTTTTATATATGCTTTTGCAT
This sequence comes from Drosophila sturtevanti, assembly GCA_018150375.1. Classification (NCBI taxonomy): domain Eukaryota; kingdom Metazoa; phylum Arthropoda; class Insecta; order Diptera; family Drosophilidae; genus Drosophila; species Drosophila sturtevanti. The sequence goes on along the minus strand of JAECWJ010000356.1, from coordinate 1,416,278 downwards.
ACACATATCATTTCATTTAATTTGCATTGCAGACTCATCAAATAAATACTAATTAAAATAACAAAAATCTTTCACGTCCACAGACGGCAAATGGGGGAAAAATGAAATATTTTTGCAAATAAATTAGACAAATGAGTGGCAGTGAAAAATTTTCAATTCAAATGAATGAATGAATGCAGGGAGTGTGGGCGTATGCCAACACATCCTTATCCTAATGCTGTTTGTTGTACCAACTGCACCTTCTCCTCCCCTCTTGACTATTGTGCAGCACCTTCACGTACTTATTTAATAGCAAATCGTGGCACTCGGTAAATATTCTATTTAGTAAAATCACAAAATTTTTCAATTTCTAAAATTATTATGAAAATATTTTCACAAATGTTTTATTTATATGCTCTTGCTGGAAGGGTATATTAGTTTGCAACACAAAGAATGTACATATATAGATACATATAAGGTATTTTCTATATAGTCTCGACTTGCAAAACAAATTAAGTTCATATACCCATGAGTCTCGGTCTTATGCATTTCGGAAGATTCCTTTTCCTGCAGATATTCTATATCTTATAATCATCCAGATCAGGCGACCATAGTATTATATGGTTACCATAGAATCCAATAAATTAACTTTTAGTTCAATAACTTTCATATTTTAGTCCAAAACGGGTAATAACAAAATACTTTTAGCCATAAACAACATTAACTTTAGATTTGGCAATTGATTAATTTTTTAGAATTTCCAACAACGTTAACAAACTTTACAAAATGAGTTCCAAAATTTATATTTGTTTAATCAATATTGAATTTTTACTACTAGCTAGAAATTTGCTTTTGAATTGATGTAAATGTTTTTCAAATCAGCTAAAGGATAAAATCACTCGATCCATGATATTAGAACTGCGTGTGGAAAAACCTAAGGAATATTGAAAAGGTATAGAACAAACGATAGTTTCATTTGTTATAAACTATAAACCATGAAACGTTGAGAGAATTTCAATTTTCATCTGTAGCATCTAGGGTATTTGATATTCGATACTTGACTATATCTTTTTCCAGCACGTTTTCATTTTGGATAAAATGGATAAATGCAAATATTGCTACATGTTTTGAATTGAAATCAATTGAATTACCCACTTATTCTATTTAAATATGTATTTTTTTATATGATTTTTTATTTTGATGGTACCTATTGAATGCTTTTTGATCAATCAATTACTAGTAAATAATTCTCGAATTTTTATTTCAATTATTAAGTATGATTATCAGCAAGAACTTAATTAACAAAATGAATATATTAGTATGATGTTGCTTTATTGCTACCAAGTTTATGGGAGGGATGGTTGGGTGGTTGATTGGTTGGGCAGTCATGGCATTTTGCATACATACTTACATATATGTATGTACATTAAATGTTGCTCGTTTTTGCATAAATTTAATATGCGATGCAATATTAATTGCTTAAAAACCGCTAGAAAGAAGTAAAATAACAGCTGCTGCGGCTTTAGTAAATTATATGTATACTATGTATATAAAAGTAGATATATATACATATATATAAGCATAATTAATTGTTGAGCAGGTCAGAATATATCTACATAAATGTATGTATCAGCATATAAAGCTAATTTACTATAATAATAAAATTAAAACACATTTTAACTATGTACAACTTTTGTTTTATCCTTAATGTGTATTAATTATCATTAAGTGATAGTCTTATGTTGGAATAAAATATATTATGTATATACATATATTTTTTCTCCCGTCTGTAAATATGATAAATAATGGAATTTAATGCAAAACTTTTCATCATCTAAATATTATAACTTTGCTCATTATGTGAACTTTGTTTGTTTGTTAAGTAACTAAATTAAGTTTTGTTATCTAAATGAAAAAGAAAAAAAACCTTATCACTGAGTTTTTAAAATATTATGCTTTAAGCTTTAAAAGTGAGTCAAAAGTTGGGAATTCTGTCTATTCATACATATGTATGTATATATATATTCTGACTATACATACATTTATATTTTATATGAATATAGTTTTCAACTTGTCTGAAAAATAACGATATCATTTATTTCTTTGTTTGCACTAATAAATCAATGCAAAAGAGCATCAATTTCAAATCGTTCAATCTATCAGTCTATCAATACACGGAATAGGAATATTGCATGTCAATTCATCCATAGGGGGAAGAAAAAATAAAACAAAAACATGAAAATCAAAATGCTGAAATACTGGCCTAAATTTCAGATAACCCAGTCGCGTTTAGAACAATGAGATATGTACTATGATGATATAAACAACGACCACCCAACGTAACCGTATACCCCAGCTAAAATAGAAAGAAAATTTGTTTCGTTTGTTTTAACAACAAGAAATATGTATATATATACTATATGTATATGTATGTATATAGTTCACATAAAAAGATGTTAATTACCAAGAATGCGAAAGCCAGATGGGATACCATTATTATTGAAATCAAAGCAAAATGAAATGAAACGAAACGAAAAGACAATATCATTAAACTATTCCTAACAACCATAACAACCACCAAAAAAAAAAACAACAAGAATAAAAAAGCAACCACACACACACACAACAACAACTAAATCTACGACAATTTAGCGTAACAAAAACAAAAAAAAAATAAAACAAAATGAAATGAAATCAAAGAACTAAAACGAATTCTTAAAGATATCGTATACCCCTCTAAATACCCTCACCTTAAATTTTCATTCAATTAGAAGATATTTCATATGCTATATTAATTATTATATTTGAACATTAATATTAAACTGAAGCATAATATATATATATTTTTCTTTCATTATTAATTATGATAAATGTTTAAAAATAATTTTATAAAAATATATTAATGTTTGTTATCTATTAAATATTAATCTGGAAAACCATTAAATTGTCAGTTTCAATATAGAGAAAAATAATTAAGTAACTTTAATACAAGTTTATATATAATAATATATAATATACAACTCTATACGATAAATCCGATTGGATTCTAGACAATATAAATATGCTTCATTTGGTTAGGGTATAGAAAGAAAAAAAAAGAAATAGAATTAATGGATTTTAGTCGGGGGAGTGAAGTAGGTTGATATGGCAGCAAATTTTCATATTTTTGGCGCAACGCAGGAAACGGAAAACAGAGTGCAGAGAGCACCAGCAGCAACAACAACAACAACAACAACAACACACAGATAAAAGACAGAAGGCAGAATTACAGAGAATAGAAAATAAAAAAAAACAGAAAACGACAGACCAAAACCAAGCAAAACATAACAAAAGCCAAAAAGCCAAGAATGAGAAGGTGAATTGGACAAGGCGGAAAAGTTATGTTGGTTAGCTGGTTGGTTGGTTCTTTGGATTGGTTTTAGTTTGCTTTGAGTTAAGTTGAGTTGAGTTGAGTTCTGGTTGAGTTGTGCGAACTTTTGCTGCCGGCATCGACAGTTTTTCCAGCTGTCCAACATTTAGAATTATTTCAATGTTATTTTTAAATAAAAAAAAAATGTCTCTAGCTCCATAGCAGGCAACAGCAACAGCAGCAGCAGCAGCTGTGACCAGAGTGTCGCCTCATTGACGTTATAATCAAAAATTATATGACGTTGCTGTCTGTTGGCCAAAGCCGAAATACGTTCCAAGCAGTGTAGGAGAAGATATGGGGAGTGTCAGGCAAATAGAAAACATAGTCATCAATGTAGGTCAGTCCGAAAATAAATGAATGAAAGAGGCAGAAGAAAAAAATGAAAAAATTGAATTTGTAGCAACTATGAAAGATCAAAATAAGTAAAATAAAAATCAAAGAAAATGAGTAGAAACATCGTAAAGAGTATATAAATGTCTTAAAAATTATAATTTACATATTTATAATCTAAATTAATTATATGTTTTTTATAAGAAAGCTATTTTTTAGCCATTTCTTTTTAAATGTTTATATTTAATATGCAAACAAACAGGAAGAAATAATAAAATTCGTTTACCAACATTGTTGGCCTTGTTTTCAGAAGAATAAGGAATTGTGGCCAATTCTGAAAAGCCATAAAAAGCGCTAAGCGATTCGTTTTAATAATAAATAATTTTGTTGTAAGCACAAATTAAATGCAAAATTAAAGGATAATTCAAAATCACAGTTTACGTCTGTTTACCAGAGTTCTGTTGAAATAAAAGACTTTTCAAATTTGAAGCAACTGTTAAAATATATATTTTAGTCAAGATTAACTGTGGCCAATAAAAAAAATATTTATAAATTTATTGATTAGGAGCAGTATCAAAAATTTTACATAGATTATATCACATATAATATTTCTAAATATTATTTCACCAGCAATTCGCATAGCTTAACTTGTCGATTTTATTAACAAATACATGTATAATACTTAGTTACGCTAAGACGCTTTTATTTAATCTGTACTAATCCTATTTAAAATCTGCAAATACAGGGTGTTATAGAATGCAGATACATCACGTTTGTCACTCTCTGTAAAAATGCAGAGCAAGTGTACTATAAGAAAGTTAGTGCCTTCAGCAAAGTAAAAGTTTTATTGCCATTGCGGCTGAATATATATATACTACATACTATATATATACAGATAGAGATCTATATATATATATATATATATGTCGGTGGGCGTGACTGGCAGCAATGCAGTAAATGGATTAAGACGACGTCGCCGTTACTATAGCAATAGTAAAAGGAAAGCCAAAACCCACAATAAGACGACAAATGCGTTTGCTTTGAATGGACCTGGGTTTGGTTTATGCCAGGCAGGATTGAATTGGATTGGACTGCTGCGTGACTCCTTTTTGCACTCTTCCTCTCATCTCTTTCTGTATATACAAGTGTTGATAAGTTCTAGACCAGACCAGACCAGAAGCAAGCCAAAAGCAACCCAATTTACTGTTGAAAAGCAGCTTGCTTAAATGGGATTACATGAAAATTTTGTGGGTTTTGTTTGCTTGTTGTTGTTGTTGTTGTTGTTCCTGCGAATCCTTTTCAAATAGCTCAATGATAGTTGATTTTGTTGCAACTTTCCACCCTTTTGCTGTTGAATTCAGTGATTGCAATTTGTTTTTGCTTGTTTTTTTTTTTTTGATCTTGTACAAAATTCTAAAGCTAATTATAATTTAGCTATCGGTACACCACAGCGTATGGGTAATTTATTTAAGTTTTTTTTTTTGCATAAATTTAAGAATTTAAATTTTGTAAATATTCAAATTTAAATAAGACATTTACATTGATGCAGTGCTAATTGATCTATAATGTCAATTGTAAATTGAACTGCTGCAATCGTGTCTCATCAACAATGTGAGAGAACCACCCATCATTCAATCACCACACACTCTTCCACACGCAAACTTTGCTTGGTGGCAAGAAGAATGCATTCCCCCCTCCCTCCCTCCGCTCTCTAGAAATAGAAACAACAATAACACGCAAAGTGTATGTGAAAATACCAACGACTTTGGTAGACGTCCAGGAAAGTCTTTGGGCACTTAATCAACAGTAAACGGAATACCACGCCCATGAAACAGGAGAGCGTCTCTCTCCTCTCTCCCTCTCTCTCACTCTCTCTCTCTCTCTCCTGTATTGCATGCCGCATGACTTTACCTAACATTCATTCATATCCTTGACCCCAATTTTCTGATGTGTTCGTTCCGTTTTATGTTAACATTGTTTTAGTAAATGAATTTTTTTTACTTTAGGGCTGTCTGGATATTTAATTAATGCTTTAATGTTTGCACGTGAGTGAGTGAGTGAGTTAGTAAGAAAAAAAATGCTCTTTGTCGATTTAGTAGCATAAATATTTTAACCATAAATGAGACAACGCTACCTTAACAGTGCACCAGCTAGCCAAGCAACCAGCAGCAGCAGCAGCAACATTGCTAGCGTAGCTATATAGCCTTGACCGATATTTAAGTACTAAACACCAACATACAAATACGCCCCAGAAATGACGAAAAAGTGGCAGAAAATGTAAGAAAACTATGTAAAGAAACTATAAAATTTTTAACGAAAATTAAACACCCTAAGGAAAGTGTTGGTAAAAATAAATAACTAATTAAATATAATTAAATACATTTATTTATATATACAAATATATTTAAATATAAAATAATATATGTATAATAAATATAAAATAAATAAATTATACAAATATCAACAACTTTGAGTCATCGATACTTATTAAAAATCTCATTCAATTCAAAGATTTTAGATTTATTTTTGGTTTTACTATAAGACATGTCCAGATAGTTGGATTTCATAATCATATAATCATATAATGACTCTTCTCTCTTATAAAGATCTTCAATCTTCTAATCGTATAAAGTAGATTCCGAATAAAACTCTACTACACTAAATCCTCTTCAAATCAGTTTTAAATCAGCTCCGAATGTCAAGGACTCAAAGTAATTCAAAATTTTTGTAATGTCCTTTTTTTAACTCGGATTTATCGGGAGTTACAAATTTATAATTTCAACTAATATTTGCAATTTAAAATCTTGAAAATAGGCAACAAAATTCATTCATAAGTAAAAATACTTTGCGTTAGATGGTTAGTGTGCAATAGTTTTGCTCTTAAGCGACCTTTTTTTCTCTCAAAAATGCATCGTCATATTTTATGCACACTGTCACAGACACACACATACATACATACATACATACATATATACATATATATACTCATACAAACCTTTTTAACAAATGGCATCAAATTGATTTTGCCACGCTAAGCATTTTAGGATTTTTAAGCCAAGAGGCAAAAGCAAGAGGCGCATCCGAACTTCTCCTCCACCACCTAGACCCCCCCCCACCGTTTCTTCTTTCTATATTCCCGCCACAAGCCACAGAGCAAAGGCAAGTGAGTGCAACGGTGTGTGTGTGTGTGTGTGTGTGTGTGTGTGTGTGCGTGCATATTTACTGCATATGTATATTCTACCCGTATGTTACAGGGCCCATGCCCATGCCCCTGCCCCTGACCGTTGTGCACTATTTTTTGCATTATTTTATTTATATTTATACAACCGTTGGCGTTGTTCCCTCTACCCACTATGTAACCCATATATGTATATAGAATATATGTATATATATATATATATATATATATATATATATATATGAATGTATATATATATTTTCATATATCTATGGCACATATATTTCGCATCTTTTTTTGATGAGCGCGCACGGCAAAGTGGCTGCATTTTTGTTGCCCAGATTTAAAATGATTGCATGTGATGGGATGATGTGGGAGAAGGAGGAGGAGTATGAGGAGTAGGTGAAGGAGGTTACTGATGTTACTAAGGGAAGGAGGAGCGCCGTATATGCAGATTTTTCTTTTTTATATATATTTTTTGGTCTTGGCGTTGCGCATTTCATGTTTATAGCGTTACTGATGATTTTTTCCTCCATTTTCTTTTTACCTGACTTACTATTTACCGCTTATTATGATGTCACATTTAATAACAATTTTCACCGCCCTTTTTTTTTTACTAAGTAGTAAAAGAGTCCTAAATTGACTTACTTGAATGGACTAAGCGCCATCACAAATTACATGAATGAATGAATGAGTAGATGAACACACACACACACACACACGGCATGTGTAATAGATTTTTAATGTGTAAAATGAATCTTTAATTCAATCCAATAATAGAAAAGAGTTTTAGATATATTTTACTCTTGTATTTTTCTTATTATCTGTAGGTACTTTCCAGATTTTCACATTTTGTTTTTAGTTTCTCTTTAGCATTTCTTTTTACTTTTGTTCAGGGTACAAAGTTATCCGAATGACAATACAGCAAACATGTGCATTCTTCAGCATGCTTCTCTCTTCTTATTATACTTATTTTTTCATTCTTTTTATGAACATTATATATATACATATTTATGTAGGTATGTACATGCCGGCATGAAGAAAATTTTATTTCAACAATTCACAATAAATATAAAGTTCTCAATCCTTAAGTCAAGTCTATGCCAACCTAAATGAAAGCAATTTCTCTATTTTTTGCGGCTTTTCCTAACCGTTATAGAGAGAGAGAGAGAGAAAGAGACGGATACATAAAAAGACAGAGATAGGCAGACTTAATAATGCGCATAAAAATGCATTGCAAGTGCTCCAAGCGTCCAGGTCTAAGAAAAATACACACAATTCCTGTGCAACTCCTTGAACTTTATGCCCAGGATAACGGCTAGAGAGACATAAGGGCAACAAAAGGATGTCGATGGCTTCAATGCACACACACACACACACATACAAACATACATATACTAACTCACACACAGGTACAAATATACAGCTCAACTCATTTTATCTCTCATTCATCGTTGCTTGACTGACAGGAGGCTGTGGTAAAAATGCATTTAGAAAAGAAAAGAAGAAAAATACAAACAAACTTTTCTTTATTTTCTTTTTATTTTTTTTTTTTTGCTTATTTGAGGAGAGGCTACTCAGGACTATATGACTCCCCCGACACACCTTATGGAGCTAACAAAGTGCAAAGGATGATGCCGGTGCTGCTGATTCTAGGTGCAAGATACTCCGGAGACCTGCTGAAAGCTCGCAAGTGTGTTTGTTTTTAGTCGGTTTTATTTGTGTGTATATCTACATACATATATAGTATGTGTGGATGTATGTATCTCTGTGTGTGTGTGTGTGTGTGCCACTAAAGACTTTAGGGGTAAAGAGGATAACAGAAGACGAAACGAAGCCAAAGCAATGCATGCAAAGTGCTTTCTTTAGCATAGTTTAAATAAAATATTTCTCTCGCTTTTTCTATTATTGAAAAATTCAATTTATTTTAAAGAAGAGCGAGCGGGAGAAAGAGGGGGAAAACGCAAGGGAGTCGCGAGAATAACGTTAGCTGGCAACGAGTAGCGAGAACATTTTTTATCAAAATAAAATGAGAGAAGAAAAACGATGATGACTTTGGGCAAACAAAATTCACTTAAGGCAAATCAAATTAAAATCAATTAAAATTAACAAGCAAAAACCAGGCAGCCCACAGCACCCTACACCACACCACACAACACACCCACCCACCCAAACATCCAACCTCAACCTCTACACCACCCCCCACCCCAGAATAAAGCGAATTCAGCAAATGACGACGCCGGCGTCGACGTTGACGACGTCAACATGCCAAGAGCATGAATCATGTAGTTTTTTTTCTTCTTTTTTTTTTTTTGCTGTTAAAGGCGCAGGGTGAAGCGGTACTAAGTAAATTGAGTCGCTTGTCAGTTGATAAGCGCAGACGTACAGGCAGCTGCAATAGCAATAGCAATAGCCCCAACGCCAACGGGAACGTCAACGGTCTTGCTCTAGCAATTAATGAACGAACGAACGAGCGATTGCAAATGAAAAGAGTAAGAAAAAACTACAAAGAGAATGAGACAGGTATAGAGACAAAGGCAGACAAAAAAAGAGAGGAGGGGGGGTGAGAGAAGCACATACTCAGGTGAGGCGGCATTCGGCACTCAATTGGGGTTATTGTGTGCAAATATTTAGCACTTCTTCTTTTGCACCTTATCGGCATTCATACACTTACATACATACATACATACATACATATGTACATACAAGCACACATGTACGTACATACATATGTACATATTTCGAAGCAATAAGAACAACAAAAAAAACTGACAGGTGCGTAGGTAGATACGTATGTATATTTATTTGCTTACTGTGGCTGTCTTATATTTAAAATTTCTATTAAGTAATTAGAGATAGAAACTGAATTTGTAAGAAATTCATATTTTAAATTTACTTATGTACATATGTATATATATCAATATGTATATATGTAATACGAATTTATCGATCCCTTTCGACATTATTCATTTATACGCCACTGACTAATGAGTAAATGCACGTACCCATACACACACACATACATACATAAGTTTATATGCATTTACCGTAAGTCACAATTGAATGCCGTTTTGCTATTCAAGCGTTTCATTGAGCTTCCCAATACGCCTTTATGGGTGTGTGTGTATATGTGAACATGTGCTTTGAGTCACCGCAGTACTTTTAAAATGAATCCACTCATCATAAAACACCAAACCAAAAGCCGCCCACATATGAGTCTCATACACACACACATATGTATGTACATATGTATATGCATATACATACATACAAATGTACATACATACATACATACATATATACAGCTTAACAGCTTAATTTGGGTATGCAGCAGATCGCAACGGCGATTCTTAGTTGGCCGGTATAGCAACTGCGACTTTTTTTGTTAAGAAGAGTACATTGTTCGCATATGTAGGTATGTATGTATGTATGTATGCATGTATGTATGTATGTATGCCTATAAATTGTATGAAAAGGTGTAATGAATGCAGACTGAAAATGAAAAAAATTAATTAAAAACTTGGCGCCAACATCGTCGTAACTCATCCATAACTGTTTTTGTCTAGACCAAAAACAAAATTTAACCACAATAATAAACAATTTGTTTCTTTCAGAAAATGAGAGAATGCAAAAAATGTTATTGCTATCTATTAGTAATGTTTATTTCTCTTCCGTTTTTTAGAGTTCCGTGGGAGTTGAGCTCCCGCCCCCACAAAATGTTCTAGAAACCAAAAAAAAACCTAGACAAAGTTAAGCCAAACGTCACAAAGCAAGCTATATTCCTCGCACGCACAGCTGAGCATATGACGCGTTTTTCAAGCTCGACTTGAAAAACATTAGCGTAGGCGAACAGATACACTAAACGAAAGAAGAGAGAGAGAGAGAGACGGAGAGGGAGAGCTATTTGATTCTCATGAGCGACTGGCTGAGCTGTTCACGTCATAGTTGACGACGAATCGCGCTTTTAAACGCACACAAACCACACCGCAATAGCTTTGTGTTGGTGTTGCTGTTGCTGTTGGCGTCGAAAATGTCTTTGCTCTCGGGGGCTGCTTTACAAATTTTTTGTGTGGTCGCGCTGCTGCTTTAGTTGCTATCGCTGCTTTTGTGTGGGTGGCGCTTACAAGGCTGTTTGTTGCACATTCACAATAGACACACACACACAGCCACACAGACACATAGTCACAGCGGCTATGCAGCTGTTGCTTTTGTATTTGGCTTTAGCAACGATGTTTCATAGAAATGCTTCGTTCCGTTCTTTGTTCATCTTCTTCTACCGCCCCCGTTTCGTGTGGGCCGACAGTCTCATAGAAAACTGTAACGTAAGAATGTCGCTTACCGTTAGTTAGCAGGGCAGTGACAACCTTGTAAAGGGCAAACAAACAGTTGGCAACAAAACAAAAATATTCCTTGCGGCTTTAAGCAAACAACATCGACTTTAAAGGTACTCTCTATGCCCCACTCAATAAGTAATAGAATGATGATGGTATTATTGTTATTTATGCACTTAATACTTAATATACCCTTTTATTCAAATATTGTTAAAGGGTATGATTATAATAATAATAATAACGACGAAGGCCAGGCAACAGTGGACACTAAATAACTAGCGAGAGTCGTCATCGTTGACTATGACAGTAAGTAGCTTAGAGTCGTAATAAATAATAACGATTCAAGTAAATTCTTTACATATACATATGTATGTACATATGTATGTACATACATTCACACTTGCGCTGCTGATTTTATGAAACTAATTGCAGGCAAATGGGTAGCATAAATTTACATCTTACGGCCGAAACTGAATACAATGTGCATCCATATACATACATATACACACATACACTTAAATATACAAACGATTAAGCTTATACATATATTTGTAAAGATGTGTATGTATGTATATGTATGTACATATATACATACATACATACATACATACATATACATATGTATCTGAATAAAGTTGCTTACGTTTTAATAGTACACATGCGACTAAATATACATACATACATACATACATAAATATATAAATACATACATACATACATACATACATAGTTCGTTAACGTCAACGAGCCGCAGCACTCATACATACATATGTATGTGTGTATTTTAGTTTTGGTCAAAATATTGAAGCAACAACAATAAAAAACCCCAAGACGGTAGAAATCGTTGTTTCAATACCCTTACAAATTATGTTATTATAATATAATTTTGACTGATCATTTTTATTCCCTCAAATTATGGATAATAACATAAGAATTTTTTCTAGCCAACATTTCTTTAAATTGCATATATTTTAACCAAATTCATAGCTCGTGCAACTCAAGGGTATTCAAAAGGGGCATCAAATTAGCCAACGATCGTCAGAGAAGTGGGTGAGCGAGAGATAGAGAAAGAGAGATAATAAGAAGAGCGGCAGCGAACGAGTGGGCGACGCTAACGTCGCCGCCGGCGTCCCATAAAAATGTGTTGTTTATGCTTTTTGGCCAACTGCGGGGCTGCGAGTAATTTTCGCCTTTAAAACATTTTTACATAAACAGCTTTTTTTTGATGATGGGGAAGCGCAGCTGCAGTGCTAGTGTGAGAGTGGAGGAGGTGAGGGAATGAAGATACATACATATATACATATATATGTATATATATATGTAATATATATTATATATACATGATGTACATGCATATGTACATGTATGTATATAAGCTGCTTTTTTTGCAGGAATTTCTTCACATTTTGATTTATAGCGAGAAACAAACCCAGCAGCTGAGCGTTTGTATGGACAGTATGTATGTATGTATGTATGTATACATGAGGGAATGAGATAGAGACATTAATCAGACACAAAAGCAATTCGCGCAACTGGTTTACGCACCACACTGTTTTTTGAGAGACACTGAGACCGAAAAATCAAATCAAATTAAAATGTATGCTTGCAATTAATTTTAATAATCTTCATCATCTTACCCACTCACTCATTCATAAATAAAACAAACAAAAAGGCAAGAGTAGATGAAACTGGCTTAGAATTTCAAATAAGAAAGATAAACTGAAAGAAGACACAACGAACATCTTTCTGAACTTGTGGCAACGGCTTGTTAATACCCTGCGTTAACAGCAAGCACATTTAGTAGTTTTCCAAAAAAAAGAACCTTCTGGAACATAATTGATTTCAAATCCGTTCTTGTTAGCAAACTATGTAATTGTAGATTTAACTTTTTTATCTTATCTTATTTAATGTTACTTATTTTATAGCGCATAATGTACAAAACCCAATATTGTTGCCTACATTTTGTCTACATTTATATACATACTTCCTTGCCCGTTGGATACTGGGTAAAAGAAAAAAAGAAACGCAAGAAGCCGCTTGCCATACTTTCGCTTTCACAGAAGCACAACAAAAATTATGTAATGACGGGGAGTGCGTGCTACTTAAATAATAATAACAGTTAATGCCAAAAAACAAAACTGTAACAACCGCCTACACACACACATACGCACACCCATAGATATTCATATACTTACATACACACATATGTACATATATGAAGCCAGAGACACCGCTAATTTTCCCATCTGCTTGGGAGGTGCGGCCCCCTAAACACACACACACTGTCAAACAGACAGACCAGACACACATACATACATACATACGTACGCACTTACCTTCCAATGTGTTTGTTGTTGTTGCCGCCGCTTTACTACGTTTGTTTTGCTCCCGTTCTCTCTCTCTCTCTTGCTAGCTCTCGTTTATTTTAGCTGCCACTGTTCCTTCTGTTGCTGGTGTTTTTCGTTTCCATTTTACAATTATCCTGCCATCAGCAAGACCAACAATTACCAAGGTCTAAAACCATCATCTACACATTCACAAAAATACACACATTTAATAATTATAATGAATATTTGACACTTTTTGTGTTTACGTGCTCGTGTGGGTGTGGTGGGACGGGTGAGGGGCGGTGATGGCGAGTCGCGGCTCAATGTCTGAGCGTGAAATTGCTGAATTAATTTAAATCATTCAAAACACAAGAAGCACTGCAATTGCCGGTATTGACACCCACACACGCACATACACATACTCATATAAAATTGCACTTTTTAGTAGGCGGGTAGCTTTAACAACGGACCACGATTTGAACGAAACCGAGAACCGACCGCACGTCCTCTTACCTTTAAACCAAAAACAACACTGAAAAAAATGCAACATTACCCAGCAAACAACTCGTTTTGAGGTAAACGAAATCATAACCCAGAAAGCATTCTTAAACGCTTATATTGAGCTAGTGACTAAATTATTTAACTATCGTATGTTTCTCAACAACCATGCAATTAATTCTGTCAATATTGTCAATTCTAAAAGATGCAGAAGGATGCGATGGGAAAGAGTCAAGTTAAACTATTAATTTATATTAAAACAATTTTAATCTGTTAATAGAAAGTATTATTCAGTAATTCACAATTCTTTCATTTTATAGAAATTCCTTTCGAGGACATATATTTTAAATGTTTTAATGCGAAATTACAAGGTATCATTGTTTACAACATAAACTTATTGTTCTTTTCTGACAAGTGCTTTGACGAACGCTTGGCATCCAAGAAAAGTGAGTGGACATCTTCAATATCATCCTTGGTTATTTGATTACGTCCATTTACCTTACACATCTGATGAGCTGGTGTTAGGAGCTGAACAGCATAGCGTAAAGTGGAATTGGTGCCTATCTCACTTAGACGAGCAAAAGCTGGATCCTCTAGCTGCAGTCCCTCAGTTTGGGCACGTAATTTAATAATCTGCTCCATATCAGAAGTGGAATAAAGCAAAGTGCGTATGATAAGCAAACGATCCAACAGATCCAGAGGAATACCATGCGGTGAGATTATGTCAGTGGTGCCGCTAAAATAAATAAGAATTTAAAATTAGTTACTGTTGACTCGCTACTCCATTCACAGGTATCACTTACCGGATGACGCAGCGACCGCGATTGGTAGCAAAAATTACGATTGGAGCAATTGGCGACTCTAGAGACTTGTGTAAATATGTAAATGTCTCCAAGTCTAGCATGTGAATCTCATCAATAAAAAGAACCCCTGGCACCAATTCAGCTATGCCTTGATCTATATATTTGTTGACCACTTTGTTAATTTCCATGCGTAGTTTGTCTAGAATAGTTTGAAGATTGTTGAAAATATTGAAAAGTATTTTCGATTACTACCCCTCTTATACCTGTTATCTCGGTTTTTTTAGGTTTCATAAGCTGTCCCATCATGGAGAGTACATCCTGGCCACCCTGCGGCCTTGCATTGGCTACATCCAGATCATGTAAAGTGACATCCTGTATAACCTCCTTCTTCTTATGGACATCACCTTTGGGTAGCGGAACATATTCCTCCGTTTCCAAATCAAATTCAGTGGCAAAGACATCGCTGCGACCTTGACGTTTTACTGCGCCACTATTTGCTTCGATATATATAACATCGCCCACTTCAACCTTCTCCTTTTGCAGTGCGTCAAAAATACTTGGATCAAGTTTTAATTGTTTTGTACCCTTAGCTGTCTTGAGGCCAATGACTACATTGCTTATGGTCTTGCCATAACCGCCCATAGGATTTTCAGTTTCTACTGGAGTCAGCTCTGTGACCTCGCCTTCGTAAACTTCTTTAGTCTCCCTTATGCGCAGACCAATGGACCGACGAAAATTCTCCATTAGCACTTCTGTCTTTTTAATCTCGTTACTGAAAACCTCTGAACCCACCATTGGACAGAAGGGAACCTTGTTGCCAAGTTCCTGGGCTATAGCCAGAGCGATTGCCGTCTTGCCAGTGCCGGGTGGACCGGCGAGGAGCAGAGCACGGCCGGCCATTTTTTTTGACTTAATCAAATCCACCACTATTCCAGCCGCCTCACGTGCCGCCTTCTGACCAACGAGTCCGGCGGCACTTTGAATGGCTGCTCCATTCTCATCCAGACCCAAACCCTTCACGTGACTGTGGGCGGCAATGCGTTGAGTGCGCACAGTGCTCTTTACCTCCTCGATTTTCATTTTTTACTGGGCCTGAAAATTTCCCGGCGTTGTTCTGATGTGAATTCAAGAGATATATTGATTATACAAATCCAGAAACAATAAAATTTAAGTAACCTTGGCAATCTCAAGTACCGGTTTAGCATTCACCGGCAATGGGATTTTGCGAAAAGTGCTATAAATATAGGAAAGGAAGGTTTTTTATATTTGCAAGTTTGTTTCCTAATAAATTAAAAGCAAAAACTAGATAGTGCCAGTTTAAGCCTTCACTTAATGCAAGCAAGAAAAGAATTACAAGAACTAACTTACTAAAATAACTAACAACAAAACACACGCGGAAGTTTTTGTTTATTAACACTGGAGATTAACACTATCTATGGTATCCCTATTAGAGATTGTTTAACACTGGTGCTATTTAATACTGGTAAAATACTCGTGAAATTCTATGGCATTAAATTGTATTGGAATTTATTTAATTACATTACAATACATCAAAGACAGATACATTTTCACGTTAATTGCTGTGACCTAGGGATGGACAAAATTAAAAATAGTTTAGAATAAAATAGTTGCATCAGTAAAATGTTTATATATTGGAAATATAAATATTTTTTTTAAATCGTGTTGCACTAAATCACTTGTTGCTCTTATGAAATTCCCAAATATTCTTGTGATTTATCTTCCCCAGGAGGTGATTTGTTACAACTGATGGACCGTGAAAATGTTTAATTATCGCTCATCTCTAAATTTGGCGGAGTTTTTTTTTTTTATTGATGCAGTTTGATCGCTTGGGATTTGGATGTGTTCGCTGCGCCGTTATTTGGAGTCCAAGTACAGCAATATTAGAGCATTATGAAATTGAGTGGGACTAATAGGCACTCAGAAATTGACATTGAAGGCGCCCAAGCGTATAAACCAACAGAGGCTATGGATAATGACAATGCGGCGGTTTCGGATGCAAACTTAGGCAATCCAGAACCTGTCCCAATACTAGATAGTGACCAGCGAATGGAAACGGAAGGAGAGCATAGTCAAACGTCAACGCCAACGACGACGCTTGTGGAAAAACAGCGCTCCGCTGTAGCCAACAGTGAGTAATTAATTATTTCAATATGTGATGGCTATATAAATGCGCGTGTGCGTGTGTGTATGTGTTGTGCCTTTCAGGAAAGCGGGATTTAATTAATTTACAGTCATCGCTAAGTCCTAAGTATATTGGATATTCAAATGGAAATTCGCCCATTCTCTTTTCTGACACGGATGACTCGCAACGCTCAACGCGTCGTCGTGCATTCAACAGTAGCATCAACAAAGAGCCCAAAGAAAATGAGGTGGCAGCCGTGACCACGCCAAAACCTTTAGTTGAAGCGCATCTCTTGGATCGGAGTGGAGGAAAAAACTACTTAAGTCCAATTGACAAGCTGCTCATTAAGAATGGGGCCAATTCACCAAATAGTACAGGATTTGAAGCAGACGCTGAGGATGTGGCTACAGTAGCACCACGTAAGTCGGTCAAACGTAAAATAAAGCGTGGCCCTAAAACAAAGGCCGCAGCAGCAGCAGCTGCAGCAGTAGCGACGCCAGTCACAGCTGACAAGGAAAAAGTGGAATTGCAAATCGAATTACAGGAGAAGATTGTGGAAGTGAAAGATATAGATGTGAAGGATGTGGAAGAAGAAAAAATAATTCAAATTAAGCAAGAGCCAGTTGGGACAGTTCCCGATGTTGATCATCGGGAGGAGATCAAATCAACTGAGTCTATGGAGAAGCCTAAAGATTCTGATAGTAGTCATTTGGAATTACCCGTGACTAGCAATTCTCCTCCAATCGATCAGCCTGCCATTAAACTTGAAGCAACTAATAGCTTCATGAAATCACCATCTTCCGTGAGCTTAGACAGTGCAAAGGGTTTGTCCATAATTATTGATCCGGCGTGGCCAACCTATCAAGTGGGTGACCTTTATTGGGGTAAAGTGTTCTCTTTTTGTTTCTGGCCCTGCATGGTGTGTCCAGATCCACATGGGCAACTTATTAGCAACATTCCGGCACTACCGCAACATCAAACCACGGATAACGCTTCGTTGCGCATCCAGGTGCACGTGCGTTTCTTTGCCGACAATGGACGACGAAACTGGATCAAACCAGAGAATTTACTACCATTTACAAATCTAAAGGCATTCGAGGAATTGCGTGAGGATGTGCGTGTAAAGCAAGGACCAAAGAGTGTAAAATACCGCCAAATGATGCCAAAGCGTAACAAGATGGCAGTCTGGCAACAGGCAATCGATGAGGCCCAGCAAATAGCCGAATTGCCCTTATCGGAAAGATTGGAGAAATTTTTTCAGATGTATGAGAAATCAGTTTTGTTAAATAGGCAAAAGCGAGCCAGTTCCATGCTACAAGATACTTCCGATATGGGTAGCAGTCTGTACGATTCCACGGATAATTTGCATGCGCGACCGCAGGCGGTTCTTCAGCCACTGATGGCTCTGAAGCGTGAACGTTCTGAATCGCCAATGAGTCCAGCCTTTTCGCCGGTTAAGCGTCACAACGAGAAGCGTTCCAAGCGGCGAAAACTTAGCAGTGAAGCGGAAACGGAGACAGGAGCCGCTAGTGTTGTCTCCAGCAATGATAAAACAACAACTCCTAGTTCGAGCATTTATGAGAATACGGAATTCGGACAATTATTTAATGCCATCAAGGAGTATGTAATGGGTTACCAACAAGATGAGAAAGTGGAAAAGGTTCTACTATCGGTAGTGACCAATATCTGGTCACTGAAACAAATCCAACTTCGTGAACTCGAACGTGTTGTATCAAATGGCGGCGAGATAAAGCAACAGCATCAGAACAAGCACCAGCACCAGCACCAGCTGCAGCATCAGCATCAGCAACCGAATCAGCCAATTATAGATACTAACCGGAGTTCCGGCACAAATTCCGCTACAACCAAACGGTTGTCCAATCGACTGAAAACAATGATGCTACAACGGAGCATCACGCCAGTTGTGTCGACAGATAATGTTGAACCAGAGACTACTCGTCCCTTAGAAATACCCAAGCCAAGGAAACCAGTTAATCGACCAATAGAGGAAGTTGTAAATGATATTCTCCAGTTGGATCGTAAATATCTTTTTCGTGGCCTTACAAAGGAACCAGTTTGCAAGTATTGCCACGAACAAAGTACCGAACTTCAACGTTGCTCTCGCGGATGCAATACTTGGCTACATGCTGGTTGTCTGGAACGTGAATTGAATGGAGCGGGAAACACAGCAACATCCAAAGGTGGTAGGGGAAGAAAGCCAACAGTTACTGCTGTGCTCGAACCAATTACTTCATCGACCCCCAATTCGGAAACGGAAATAGTAGGGGTCAATAATGCTGAGACTGAGACCGTAGAATTGGTCTGTCATGAGTGCATCACGGGTAAATCGGATGCTTGTTGTATATGTCATAAAGTGCAACCACCTACAATATCCCCACCTGCGTCACCTTCCAAGGAGTCGGGCGAACAATCAATTATCCAATCCCAATCTCTGATCGTGTGCAGCCAGCCAATGTGCACAACAAAATTCCATGCCAACTGTTGCAAATATTGGCCACAAGCGAATGTTAGTAAATCCTCATCACGTTGTCCCATGCATGTGTGTCACACTTGTGTCTCGGATGATCCCAGCAGCCGTTATCAACAGTTGGGCAGTTCCAAACTCTGTAAATGTGTTAAATGTCCGGCTACCTATCATCAGGATTCGCATTGTATTCCAGCCGGATCTCGTTTACTGAGTAGCACACAACTCATCTGCCCCAGACATAATATCGCCAAGGCTGATGCTCATGTGAATGTCCTTTGGTGTTACATTTGCGTACAGGGAGGAGAACTTGTCTGTTGCGAGACCTGTCCCATTGCTGTCCATGCCCACTGCCGTAACATTCCAATTAAGACAAATGAGAGCTACATCTGCGAGGAGTGCGAAAGTGGTCGTCTACCGCTCTATGGTGAAATTGTTTGGGCCAAATTCAACAATTTCCGATGGTGGCCATCTATCATTTTGCCACCAACAGAGATTCCCAGCAATATACAAAAGAAATCTCATGGACCGAATGATTTTGTGGTACGATTTTTTGGTACTCATGATCACGGATGGATATCTCGTCGTCGTGTCTATCTCTATATCGAAGGGGATACAGCCGAATCGTATAAAAGCAAATCTCAATTGGTTAAAAATTATGCCACTGGTGTGGAGGAAGCATCACGATTTCTTAAGATTATCAAGGCCCGGCGCCAGGAGCAGAATATTGGACGCTTGAGTGGAAATAAACTAATGCCACCGCCATACATTAAGATTAAGGCAAACAAACCGGTGCCTCCTGTTAGATTCGTTTGCAATCTGGACGAATTGAGTGTCTGTGAGTGTCAACCGGATTTAGAGCATCCGTGCGGACCTGAATCTGGCTGTCTAAATCGCATTCTTTTTAACGAGTGCAATCCGGAACACTGTCGAGCCGGTGATCTCTGCGAGAATCAAATGTTTGAAATGCGCAAATCACCACGTCTTGATGTTGTCTACATGAATGATCGTGGCTTCGGTTTGGTTTGCCGCGAAGCCATTGCCGAGGGTGACTTTGTCATTGAGTATGTGGGCGAGGTGATCAATCATGCTGAATTCCAGAAACGTATGAACCAAAAGCAACGGGATCGTGACGAGAACTATTATTTCCTCGGAGTAGAAAAGGATTTCATTATTGATGCTGGTCCCAAGGGTAATCTGGCCCGGTTCATGAATCATTCCTGCGAACCAAATTGTGAGACCCAAAAATGGAGTGTGAATTGCACACATAGAGTCGGCTTATTTGCCATCAAGGACATTCCAGCGGTATGGTATATAGTAAATAAAAATAATATCATAAATTTTACAATATCCTCCCCTAAATTATTTTAGAATACGGAGTTGACTTTCAATTATCTGTGGGATGATCTAATGAATAATAGCAAAAAAGCCTGCTTTTGTGGCGCGGAACGTTGTTCTGGACAAATTGGTGGCAAACTAAAGGAACAGAGCTTAAAGGTAAATTTACCAACTAAAAGCAACAATGCGCACTGGTAACGAATTACTCAAATCTTTCAGGAAACGAATAGTATGACATCTGGAAAGGGCAAGGGTAATAACAAAATGAAGCAACTTCAACGTAGCAAGAGTATTTCCGGTTCTCTGCGCATTCACATTGTTGAAAGTACGTCCAAGAAGACCAAGAAGATTAAGCCTGCTTCAAGTGTCAGTTCAAAAACGAAGGAAATCGTCTCTGTTGATACTAGTGTGGAGCAAAAATCGCGAGATGATTCATAGTTCTTATATATATATATATATATATATAATGGTTTTTAAATTGCACTGCTGCTCGCTGCCTAACCTTATTTATTATTAATTCCTAATACTTGAAAATGATTTAATAAGTTCAATTTGTTTCTAATTTTTTTTTTTTTTGCATTTGCATTTGACTGCGTTATAAAAAATATTGTTAAAACAAATTTTTAATATCAAATTCATCAGTTCAGTAAGGTATTTTTAAACATAATTAATGGTTTTCGTTTTGTTTCTTTTTCATATTTTGGGTGCTGCTGCTTTCATAGCTCCTGCGCGCACAAATATTGAGTAGAAAAATATATATATATATAATTTGTAATTTATATGAGGAGTTTTTCTCGAGTTTCTTTTGTCTTTGTTCATCTTTCATCGCTTTGGCATATTGTACATATTTTGTATGTTTTTGATGAAGCCGTAAAAACTACAAACTAAACTTAAACTGTAGGCGTGTACGTTCTAGGAGTATAAACTTTAACATTAAGTGGTGAAGAAAGAAGGCAATATATATGTAGATATGAATATCAAAAAAAAACAAAAAGAATCATAAACAATTACGGATTAATGGAGTCTGGCTTAAAGTAAACCGTATTGAACTTTGGTACCACTGCCTCAATCTTCTTGACTATCGTATTTAGTGACTCCCGCGACATCTCGTACAGTGTGTTGAGTGAGATCAGACGCAAACCACGCTGGTTGCACACTTCAATCACAGACCATTTTTCCAACAGTTTTAGGCAATTGCGCACCGAATCCGTTGAAATGCTTTCACCTAAAATAAGAAAAAGGAAAAAGAAGTTATCCAGTGTGCCTCCAGAGGGAATAAAAAATTACTAACCATAGGCACATGTGCCTTGCTCGACCCTTTTGGACAGATCATTGATCACAAAACTAATGAATTCGGATTCTAGCATTGAGTTGCGATTGAGTATCTGAAGTGCCTGCGCCACAGCCAGATACGTCCAGCCAAATGGAGCTAATATTTCACATATATATCGCTGTTGTGGCAATGTATCACTGGCAAATAGTAGATCAATGATTTCCACTTCATCGATTGGACCATCAATATTATCATCATCATCATCGCCATCCAGGTAATAGGAAATGTTGCGTGCACGCATTTTAGTATTATCTATTTCATTGTGAACCTTAAGAATGAAAAATGGCAAGCATACCAAGTTATAATATTGATGAAACTATTAAATATTAGGAAAATTACCTCCAATTTGTTGAGGCAACCACTTAGGAGCAGCTCATCCAAATGTTTATATAACAAATTTTCCAATACTTGTGTCGGTTTGTTCAATATGAACTCATAGCGATAGACCTGACAATTTTGCAGAGCGGCCTCAATTAGCTTCTTGGTAGAGACGCCAGAAACTTGTTTCTGGCCTGGTTGTGGTAACATGGCATGGAAAGTGATCAACAGAATCGAGCTAAGTGCAAAGTGAGGTGTAAGCATGTTCGAGTAGTATGCCAATTCAATATAACTTTCCACCGATGGAACAGCACGTATAAAAATGCGACCTTTATCATCGCGTGAGCGTGAGACGAGACCTGCGGGATAGGTAAGAGGCCAACATAAAAATCTTTACGCTAAATTTATTTTCATTTTATTTCTTACCTGTGCCAAGTAAATCGCAGGCATAGGCCAATATGTGAGAAGATTCACCAGAAAAACCAATATCCTTACAGCCAGACAATGAGTTCCTTAGATCATCAAGGGCGGCGGCTAAGGTCTGCTCATCCGTACCGTTTCGATAACGTGTGAGTAGTAGAAAAGCCAAAGCATTTGTTGACATCACCGATGTGGCAGCGGCACAATCAAAAACCACCTGACGTGAGATGCTATCGATTAGATTGCGATGTTCTTCGCAAACAACATCAGTGCCATATAGGGAAGACGTGGATTGATTGTGCTGCAGTGTTCTATACAGAATAAAGGAAAATAGCCAAAAAATTAAAATGGAATGATACGATTATCGTTTGATCAAACATTTACCTGGAGGCTGGCTTGTACACTTTTGATGTGCCATCTTCGAGGGCAATTTTATTATACGAATTGACTAGCTCCCGTATGGAGTAGGGCTCATTGAAATCAATACGCATCAGACCATAATTTGAATTCAAAGCCTTCCAAATACCCGAAATGGCCTTTGTAAAAGATTCGGGTATCTTCTTTTCACCCTTCTGTTCGCGTACGAAATTTCCATCGACGAGGCGTTCATAATTTACAGAAACTGGTACAAGAAGAGCATCTGGAATGCTGCCATCCATAAAGGCATTCACAATGACAGACAAAATGCCACCCTTGGGCATACAGGGTTTTCCAGTACGGGTCCTTCCGCCTTCGATAAAGAATTCCACATTGTGACCCTGCTTAAGGGCATGGGTCAGATATAGATGTAAAGCAGCACGATATAGTACATCTTTTTTGCCTTCCACAGGATCGATTTTGCGTTTAATAAAAAAGGCACCCAGTCCACGTAAAAGGGAGCCAAAGACAGGGATTTGCAAATTATTTCCAGCTGCTACCAAAGGACTGCGTATATCATTATTGGTTAATATAAAGGTGACCATGATATAATCCAAATGACTGCGATGTAAAGGCACGAATATCAAAGGTGTTCCTGGTGATTTTTCCGCAGCAGTTCTTAGCATTTGAATTTGTTTCGTATCCGTCACTACGCCCGACAGAAAGCAAGGCAATAGTTTGTACAATAACCATGATGTGAAAGCTAACAGAGCATTGTTAAGGGTGGAGCCCATATCCTTGAGTATGCTAATAGCACGCTTCTCCTGTTTGCTTAAAATATTCTGGTATGAAATACCCGCACGGGCATCCTCCTCTTCATCCTGATCGCCACTTATGCTACGTGTGAGCAGACGATGTCCATTTTTGGCATAACGCTGTTCCCGCAGCGTCTGTTCTGCGGCCTGTTTAATAGCATGCTTCAGGACAACATCATTGTGTACAATTCCAGTGACCTATAAAAATCATATAGATCGATTATAAATGCAACTACAGTGAGATATAGTGTATCTCTCACCTGTGGATACTTAAATTTCTCGCTGCGCACAACCTGGGCTACATACGGAAAAAGCACACCCCAATCGAGAATGCTTTGATAGGGATGTCGTCCTGAGTGGGGTGTCAGCTCCAGCATATTCTGAGTGCCAGTGACATGCTTCACATAGGTTTGTGGTTTCGAATCCTAAAAAAATATATATATATGTACATTCATTTATAGAAGGTGAAAAGTTAGAAAAATAATTATGATGCAACAATGTACATCTTCCTTATCAAAATAAAATGTCACCTCAAACCAACCGCGTGCTTGAAACTCTTTCGATTCCATTATATCTATGAGATTCGCTTACACTTAATTATAGATTAGTTTACATTAATATTATACTGAGATCACAGTACTCCTTTTACTGATTCGAAAACATCGCTTAAATACATGCGGCTTTTTTTGGAATTGAGATTAGGCTTTTTCGCAACTTTCAGATGGCAACTCTGGCAATCGGGTCAATTGCGATTGCAATTATCGATATATTTCCAATTTTTGAAATTCTTTATGAATGGAAAAACTTGGATTTGGCTTATCAGCAATGCACACGCGCCATATAATAGGTTGACTTAGGGACTAAGACTAAGGTTAATAATTACAGATAAGCTAACAGATGTAATAGGAAACTTACATTGGATTTACGCAGCGTGACCAAAAGTTCGCTGCGTATTGTACTTAAATTGCTCAGATTTAAATTAGGAAACAAGTTGGCGATAATAATGGGAGCCCTGCAAACAAAAGAATATAATATAGAATTAAATGATGAGTGAGTAACTACGAATGCTTATAATGGGGAGAAAGGGATGAGGTGAGTCACAAATTACATATATACAAAACTGCATTACATACTACATATATGTGTGTATTTGTATATAAGAAAGCAATTAACGACACCTCTTTCATTCAATCTACTACTACAAATTGCTTTGTTGGTCTATAGTCCATCTAGATTTGTTTATGGAAGTTCAATAGCCTGACCATACATTAGTGTTCATATGTTTGCTGATAAGTTTTTTTAGTTGCTTAGAAAACAAAGCGTTCGAATGCACTTTGATCGTTTCTTAGTTTCATCAAAAATCAGCTGATTTATGAGCATTGGCTTCTTAGTTGGTCTTACTAAAAACATAGATAGGCTTGGACTTTTAAATCTCTCAAATTGCAATTTAAAAACCATTTTATATAATACTATATCCATAGATCTATTCACAAGTATATTTATATAGTGCTTACAATATACTTAGATAAACTTTAGCTTCAATATCAGTCGTTTATCACGACTGTGATGACTTTCGTTTTTATAACAAATCTTCTTAAATAATAAAAATTCTACTATGTATGATATAGATACTGCAATATAGATAGCGGAACAAGTATTCTTTATTTTACAAAATGTTTATTGTACTATTATGTGTATAACATAATATATACACTAATTCACTGACTTTTTACAAAATTCTTTTCCTTATAAATTACGTTTTATTTTCCTTTCACATAAAATAATCAAGATCAACACTATCGGTCGGCTAAAGTTCATATAATGTCGCGCGTTGTCAAATTCTAAACAAATGATATGTTAAAATACACATTAAATATTGTATTGTTTCCCACAATTGTTTTATTCATGATGTGGAAAATTTTCACTAGGAATAAGCCCGAACAGCAAGTGTTTTTGATACTAGTTTAATTCCCAGAGGGAATGGTTGGTTGCTGCTCGATCGATCTGGCGTGATGTTTTTATTGCATACATACATACATACATACATCTGTATATGCATACATACTTTACGGCTATTCTATTTCTGTGTGTATTATCGATCTTTTTTATGACTCAAATGCGAATTATGAAATGAGCTTTGACTTCTATACTACCGATTAAAGCCATATATCTTGATTTTGATTAACAATGTACGATTAAATTTAAAGCCTCGTTGGGTTAATTATGTGCTAATTTAACACTTACTATCTGCATATAAACGAGAGCTTTTTAATTACGATAATTGTTGCCAAGAAAAATACTCTGCCAAATCGAATGAAAACAAAGTGTACTATTTGTTTTTGTTTTGTTATCAATTGCAACTGAAGGTACAACAAAAATTGTACATATATATATATTCATATAATAGATAGAATAGAAATCGAATTTGCGTCATATATATGTATTTATATACAGATGTACAATGTATGTATGTATAGGGCTCATTGATATTATGTTACAGCTAGCGACCTTTTTGCACGTGGATGCGGGATGTGTCTAACAGGTAGCACTATATACAAACAAACGTATAAACATTTAAAACAATTTCCAATTCATATACATACATACATATTTAATCTATTTTACATTTGAAAGTTTACGTATGTGCATAATTAATCAATATTTGCTGTTTACAAATATTTCCTAAATTAGTGCAATTTGAATTTTCTTAATTTCCTTTTTCAAATGTTTGCTAATTTTAACCTAAACTCTACAATCGGTTAATGAACTCTTCTAAAGCAATCTTCTTTTTAAAGTCGTAATAAAAAAAATATTAACATTTTTTGGTATTAGTTTTTCTGTCACATTAACGTAGTTTAAAATTATAATAATTTCCATTTAATATTAATTTTTTTTTCATCAGATTTACGTTCACATCTACAAAGTTCAAAACCATAAAAAATAAAAACGAAACTGAAAGAACTTTTTAAACTTTAAGAATAATTAAAATTAAAATATCTTAAAAAAACTCTATAAAAAAACAGATAAGCTCACTAGAGTTTGAGATATGTTGTAAATTTTTAAATATAACATATTAATATTGTTAATAAAACATTTAAAAATCGAATTTACCAAAACATTTTTGGAAGTTTAAACTTGAAATATATTTATAGACCAGAAAACCTTCGAAAAAGTGGTTTGATAAATTTGAAAATAAAGTAACTGAAATCTTTAGTACATTAAACAAACTAAATAAAGATATAAATTTTGATATTGTTTTCCATTTTTTGCTTCGGCATTATTAACTTACTTTAACAATAAAATTCCAATAAAAAAAATTGTTAAAAAATCAGGTAAATAATACCAATTCAATCCATTCCTTAGATATATTCCTTTCCGATTTTGATTAGAAATTTCGATAACTCAAGTTCATTCTTATAGAATGTTGAAATTTAAAAATCTCTCGGAAGTGTGAATTTTCCATAAATTGGAAGTCAATTTTTAAGCGTGACACTTTGACAGACGCTAATTTGAAATAGATAGGAAGGCATATCATTATATAGAATTTGCAAGGGGCCATGGCCTGGTCGTGACTCACAATAAAAATCAAAAAACACCTGTGCATTAACAAAACAGCAATATAATAACTAAAAGAACTCATTTAGTATGCGTTGAATAAGTTAAATTTTGTACGTGTCTAAATATATCGCGCACACACACATTCGGCTTTTCATTAATTGGTGGACTTGTCCATGCCAATGGGGGCCATAGGTGGATGACTATGGCTATGGCGATGTTGTCGATGTGAATGAGATGTAATGGATCAAGGTATGGGGAGGTAGGTGGGATTTATGCGGCTTCCACATACCTTGTTTTGGCAAATATGTAGTAGACAATAAGAGCGACTGATGCAATCTCTATGCCGCCAAGCAAAGAAATCTCAGCCACGCACTGGGCAAAGTTCAAGACAGTCGATAGCATGATTATGGTTAAATGTTGGGGTTAGCCTTGGTTTGGCTTCCCTTCGCACTGTTGGATTAATGATGATCAGCCGTCTGTCAAGTGATCGGAAGTGCGTGTATATGGCCCTGGCCTGGCCGTTATTTTTTCTTTTTTTTTTCGGTTTTTGCTTAACAGCCACCCCAAACCAAGATGTGATTGCTAGTGATGGATGCTGTGACTGCTTTCTTCCTCTCCGATTTATTTTCTCTTTTTGTTTTCTCTGACTATGTATGCTCCTACTTGGTGACTGCTGATATGACAATGTCTTTGTGCTCTGGGCTTTACGCTCTTTGATGGTTTTTTGGTGGCTATTATTGCGTTTTACTCAATATAACCAGACGACAGTGCCCGCGTACCGTACAGCCGTGTCGCGACCCGCAAATTTATACATATAATAATGCGAGTACACATATAAAATATCGTATGATTCTGCGCGCGTTTTAGTTGATGTTTGGCTTTAAAAGATTCCAACTTAGATAAGGTTAAGTTT
Source organism: Drosophila sturtevanti (assembly GCA_018150375.1). Classification (NCBI taxonomy): domain Eukaryota; kingdom Metazoa; phylum Arthropoda; class Insecta; order Diptera; family Drosophilidae; genus Drosophila; species Drosophila sturtevanti. The sequence continues at coordinate 1,387,743 of JAECWJ010000356.1, read as the reverse complement.
TGCTTTTAGCATCCACAGCCACTTTAATGTTTTTGTTTATTAAAATGTGTCATAACAATAATCTAAGATCACTTAATTGAATCAAATTTACATCCTTTGTTTTGGATTACTGAATTTATGTTTGCACATATACATATGTACATACAATTTCTTTCTAAGCGCGACCGTCCACATCCGCGCGGTTCAAGCGCTCACAGCGAAATAAACGTAGCCGTCGCTTAATTAAATGCCAATTAACGTGTGACAATAAATATGTATTTGTGTTTGTGTACATACATCGTGCGCTCCATACATGCATACATACATATGTATAAACAGAGGAAGATCATGACACGAAGAGTAACAGCAAACGATTCTCAGAGCATCCGATAGACAGTACAACGGCTGTTATCACTTGATTCGAAAGTGCTCTGATAACAGTCAATCGAACAGCAAGAGAGTAAGAGAGCGAGAGAGTAAGAAAGCATGGCAATGCGTAGGCGAGACGACCTTTTTATGTTTGCATATTGTACTCCCCCGCCCTAAGATATTTGCAAATTTCCTACATAGAGAAAAGTATTTCTTGTCGCTATTTCTTCAAGTTTCCGGAGTCTACAAAAATCTGTATTTTTAAAAGAGAAATGTCACAAATTTTGTAGAATTTCCATTAATCATCGCAGCCCTGACGTCACAGGATTGGTCGCCTGCCTCCCTGGTGGCTGCGCTTATTCTTCTATTTGTGCCATGACAAGCTATAAATTGTTGTTTAAGTAATTTCACTTTCGCACTGTATTATGAATACAATTCATACAACTTTTGTTATTTTATTAATATAAAAGTATCTCCTCTCTGTGTGTCTGTTGATTACTTCTCCGTTTACTTCTTGGGTGCGGGCTTCTTGGCGGACACCTTCTTCTTGCGGGCAGCCAACAGTTTGGCGCGATTTGCTGCTGCCTTAGTGGCCACATTGGCAAAGTGCGACTTGGCCAACTCTACATTCTGTTTCTTTGCCTTGGCCAAGACCTTGGCAACGGTGCGCTTCTCAGCAGCCAAAGCGGCACGACGCTTCAGGACCTCAGCATAGGGATTCAGCTTAATCAGTTGACGCACATTGGTCAATGGGTTAAGGCGACGCACGCTGCGGAACACACGCTTGCGTGGATCACGCAGAACCTTGCGGATCTCCTCAGATTTAAGCAGACGCGACAGATCCGTGTTAGCCATCTTAGGTTGTGGCAGATTGTAGCCCTTCTTCAGGGTGGCGGGCTTCTTCCAGGTTCCAAACAGATCATTCAGGCGCGAGAAAGCAGACTCGGTCCAGATGACGAAGCGACCAACATGACCACCGGGTGCCAGCTTCAATAGATTCAGCTTGTCCACATTAATGGTCTCAATGCCGGGGATGTTGCGGAATGCCTTACGCAGACCCTCATCCTTGTGGTAGACCACCAGGGGGCCACGACGGGCAATGCGGCGACGGTCGCGCATGGTACCACGGCCAGCACGGAAGCGCTGCGACTTGTACACCTGTAAATAGAGAAAAAAGTAATTAAGAGTTAGTAATGGTTATGAGTCTACTTCTGGAGAAGAATAACATAAATCATTGATCGTTCCTTCCCAAACAAGGTGAGTGAATAAGATGAGCTGTGGCTCTCCACTGCAAACGACTGCAACTTTGAATCAGGTTGCAAACGTAACGCCTAGGAGAGCAGTCGTTCTAGCAATGCCAATTGGAGCTTCTCATAAGAGGAGCATATATAAACGTGACTGGGTCACTATAGTAAGTGTAGTGGTCAGTCGTTTAGACACTGCTACTGTGTTGGGTGGAATCTATACGAAATCTTTGTACACACCTTTTGGATGTCAGCCCAGATCTTGAGGCGACGCAAGAAAACAACGGCCTGCTTGGTCTTCTGCAATTTCTGCACCTCATCGGAGACGACCAATGGGAATTCAGAGACACCATCGATGACATGACCCTTAGATTGGACAAGGGCGGGCACACCGGAGGCAGCGATGGCCGACACCAGAGCGTAGCGACGCTGGTTAACATTCACCTTGCGGTGCCAGCGGCGGTAGGTTTTGGTGGGGGCGAACATGCGTCCACCACGGCACATGTTACCGAAAGCACCCTGGCCAGAGCGGTGAGTACCACCACCACGAACACGGGGAATACGTGCCACGGCGCGACCAGTACCCCAAGATTCAGCAGAGGTTTGGTGGCCTAGTGAAGAGGGTTAATTTATTATATTATTTATTATTTTTACTTTGCATCACCAATCCACTACTTACCAGCAAGTTCGCTCACGGCATAGGGCTGACGGTTGTTGCGGCGCAGCAGCTGGTGCACCTCGTTAACCACATCCGGGCGGATAGGCGCTTTGAAAACTGCAGGCAGACAGATGTTCTTTTCCTTGACAGCTTCATTCTTTTCCGTGTAGACGGAGACCAATGGCCTGGCGTTGCCTAAGCTCTGCAAGCGATAAACAAAAATAGCGGGTTAAAACGTGTCCAAACAAAATCTACTCTGCCGCGTCCCCCTTTCCCATTCAGCCGCCGCACACTACAAACACGTGGAGGTTAGAGTGAAATTCATTTCAACATTTTTAATGTTTTTGCCACTTTTGAATGGTATCCACCCTTGTTTTGTAGTTGGCAGTTGCACAGGTATGATTTGTGTTCAGTTTCTTACCATTTTCGTTGATTTTCAAGCCCAATAAATGGTGTTAATTATTCTGCAAACGCAGATACCGTCCTCTTTTTGTTAAGAAGAACGAAGAAAGAAAGAGCTGCCGGAAATGGTAAAAAAGTGCTGCCCATATTTTTGCAGACACCAGTGTTGCATTTGCGACAACATGTTCATCTGTCAAACGCCAGAGTTGCTTTAACTGTTAGACCTCTGTTAAGCTACCGTGCGAATGTATATCGATATTTTATTTATCGATTGTGGAATTGGCAAAATATTTATATTTGAGTAACAAATTGTATTTATATAAAATGGCTGGTGAGGTAATTGTGGACGCTTTACCGTACATTGATCATGGTTACGATGACGTTGGTGTCAGGGAATCAGCGTTGGCCATGGTTGAAGAAGAGTGCCGACGCTATCGACCAACCAAAAACTATTTGGATCATTTACCACTACCAGCGAACTCGCCATTTGAGACGCCGCTAATGGTGAATGAGTTCGAGCGTATTCAAAACCGTCTTCCCATGGAAACGTTATCGATGAAACGATACGAACTGCCGCCACCACCTTCAGGAAAGCTTGCCGAGGTATCCGCTTGGCAAGAGTCCATTGAGAATTCGATGGCTCAATTGGAACATCAGTGGGTACGTTCAATCAATCTTGAGCTGATGTTGGAATATGGGACGGAGGCTTGGAAATCCTACCTGGAGGTGTTCACAGCCATGCAGGCCAAAGCGCAATTGCAGCTGCAACAGCTCAAAAAGGATATGCAGGATGTCAATTGGCAGCGCAAACAGGCACAAACACAAGCAGGCGAAAAACTGCGCTCTCTCGAAGCTCATTGGGTGTTGTTGGTGTCCAAGAATTATGAAATCGAAACTGAAAGTGCCGAATTGGAGAAGCTAGTGCAGGCAGCACGAGAACAACTCAAAAAACTTGCTCCTCCAATAAATAATACAGCACCAACGCCAGAGCATACCAATGGATATAGGAATGAGAATATCCAGAAAGAAGAATTGTCGCCACAAATCCATGAGCACCAACAGCAGCAGCAAGAGTCAGATAATGAAGAGCAAAAGGAGGAGAGAGAAAACGAGGCCAAAATTAATGAGGGAAATTCAGATGAGAATAAAGGCGAAAGTAATGGTGGATCACAAGAGGAGGAAAGTTCCAACGATTCGTAAGTTAGTTTTAGTTTAGTTTAAGAATTTATACAATTTCTGAAATACATTTATTTTAGAGTTTGAGTTACATTATAATAACAAGCAAATTGCGAATATATATTCTATAAATATAGGATTCCCATGTATGCGTAGTGAGTAACTATGTAATTATAATTGCAGTGGCGGCACCATCGGTACACTTTTAAGATAACCCTATGGTGCCATTAGATATATGTATGTATATGTAGTTAATACAGCTTGATTCGTCGCATGGCACATTCGTGATTCCTCGTCTGTTTCCTGGAGCGAAGGCGGTAATATAAATGTTGGTGGGAGCGGCATCAGCGGGGAGATATGTGAAAGGCAAGCTCCGGCTTCGCTCCTATATCTGCTTTTCTGCTTACATCTACAGCGTTGTTTCAGGAACATTTGTATTGGGTTGTCGCAAATCCAGAATCTTTTGCTCAAGTTTTCTAATACGCAACTGATACTTGCGCTTGCTGTGATCCAACATCTGCCCAAGATTGCTGTAAAGAAATGAAATTAAGTTTATAAATATCCTTTGGATCAGTTAATGGGTTAGACTCACTGATTTGATTTATGCAATTCCCGTACATTATGTTGCAGTTCCTCATGCTTCTCATCGGATGCCTTTTGTATGGCCGTTACCTTGGATAGGAGTGTTTGGATGCGGGTTTTCAGTTCCGTTTCTCTTGTAAGAGCCTCCACCAGTTGCTGTTCAGTAAGGGCAGCATGCTCAGCCTCCGAATAGGAGACACGATTCGTCGTGGCCTGTAATTGCCTAAGGGCCTCCTGCAAGATGGCAATACGCTCATTGGCATTCTGCCTCTCCCGTTCACCCTCATCAATTTTGGTCTGTAGTTGAAGGTTCTGATCGCGCAGTTCCAGCAACTCTTGCATGCTTACAGCCGTCTCAAGATCCATAAATGACTTCTTCTCCCCGTCATCGTGTCGCAATTCGTGCTCCTTTTCCAAAGCCAAACGTTTCTTATCATATAGATCGCTGAAAGGTGATTCCAGATTTATAATGGTGTGTTGCAGCGTCGAGCGTTGTCCTTTCAGCTTGGAAACATGATAGCGTAAGCGATTGTCATCATCCATGGTCCAGGTGCGCGCACCCTTAAGAGAATCCTCAGATCTAAGATTGATATTATGCTGCCAGGGTCCTAGGCTATTCTCACAAACATTTTTTTCGCTCTCAAGGCGAGCTAAAAGATGACGAGCAACTGATTCAACAGCTCGTCGACTCTCTTCAGTTGCTGTTGACTTGTCATGAATCAAAGCCATCCTGGAACAGATCAATTATGCTTAGTTTCTTTATCATACCGAAGGAAATCGTTAAACTTACCTGCTCTCAAGAAGCGCCAACATTACATCGTAAGCTTCAATGGCTCGATCACTGCAATTGACTGCCAACTGAAGGGCCACTGCATTGGATTCATATTTTCCACAGAGCAAATATAAGTGCTCTGTATGTTGGCGAGATTCATCGAGTGTTAGAGCCAGCATGGTATTGCATACCTTTAAATGTTCCACTTGTCGTTGCAAACGTCCAACTTCCATAAAACTATCCACAAGAGAATTTTGTTCTTTTAATTCAGAAACCAAATGTTCCACAAGATTGATGTCCTCCTGACAGTGATAGAAACAGATGTATGAAAATGGTGAATGGATTCCATAAGGTATATTAGAACCTTACCTCGTGGCTAAGTTCTGTGTGTGTGCCCTCATCCTCTTCAGGTTCAGTCTTGCTGGCGCAGCGCAACTTGACCCGTTCCGCCATTTTGGCCACGGCAGGAACATGTTTTTGTGGACTGGTTAGCGATAGACCAGCTGTAATAAAGAACCTCGTAAGACAGGAGCTGAAGTGATAAAGAAAACTTCGTTACCTTTATTCAGATCATTGAGCCGTTGATGGCCGCTCTCGTTTGACTCTGGATCACAAGCAAAATAGGCTACATTGGCATGCTCCTTCACAATGTCGATGTCTTCATCTTTGGTTGCCATCTCCGCCTGCAGCAGGGCTATTTGGGCTCTTAAATGTAACACTTCCTCTTGTAATGCCTCCATCTGGCCCTTTTGTGACTTGAGGCATATTTTTTCTACACTGGAGGCTACCTCTAGATCGTCCAAGGGTTCAGTTTGACATTCGGCATCGGCATCCGGATTTGTTAGGTTCAGTTCAGAGTTGTATACCGAACCTTCTTGATAACTTAACTCTGGAATAGAAAATACATACATGTAAATGTGAATATACACATAATTAAGTTACAATTCATTTCCCTACCACTAAACGCATCCGGCTCCTGTTCCTCCACAATGATATGTTCCTGCTTGTTCCTTAATTTCTTACTCAGCTCTGCTATGACACAGTGCATTTCGGTGAGGCGACATTCGTGCGCCTGGCTGACCACCTCTAGACGCTTATGACACATTTCTCTCTCCGCATTGCTCTCGGTCACCTGGCGTTCAGCCTGTTGCAGACGCTGGGAAAGTTCACGGACTCGATTCTCCAATTGCTGTACCGACAACTGTTCCACCTGGAAAACCAAAAATTGGAAAGAAACCAAGTTTTTAAATGTTAATTGATTTAGATAATTAATGGAATCCAGTCACATTGATGGGACGTCTTCTGGCCAATGGCTGGGACATTAAAGTGTATTCCCAGCTACGTCTTTTTTCGGCCACAGGAGGTGTATCGCTGCAACACAGGCAGCTCATGCTGCGTGGCAGCAATTGCTCCGCAATCATTAGTGGAAAATTTTTGACTGGTTACGTCGTCATCCAACTTCGTCTCTTATTGCACTCTTCTCTTCCCTTCCCAATCGTTTAGCCTTGCTGCAACTTGACCCTCACTGGCACGCACCTGCGCAGTGTGTCCATTATCATGCAAATATTCTATGTACCGCCAAAGCCAAAGCAGAGAGTCACTTACTTTGTTGACAATGTCCAGTGTCGAGCAGCTGGAGATGTTGTTGTCACTTTCTGTGGTATCGCGTTGAGTATGTTCCGATGAATCCCATTCCAAATCATGGGAACTAATCAGATGCTTTGTTCCTCGTGGCGAAATGCTACCAAATACAAAGTCTGGATCATCGCCTGAATTTTTGGAAACTATCTCCCGTTCCCATTGCTGTTGTTTCTCATGTCCTTGCCTGGGTCGGGTTATCTTAGCGACGCGCGCTAATTGAACATCATTGGACATCATGCTCATTATTTTTATAATCAATTAATTATATTAATTTCATTTGACTTTGAAAGCATATTCCGACATATGTATTTTGCCGAACGAACAATTGAAGTTACAAATAAAGCACTTTGTCAACCAATTCAAATACTTCTGCCCCGAAATGCAGGCAATGGAAAATGTTAACTTATGTTCTTATGAAAACTTTTCCTTGTCTTGAATTGTTTTTAATTTGTGCTTTTTTCTTAAGCATCTCCACATGAGGAGTGCACTACTTGGCACCTTTTAAGTATATTTTAAGGCATTTTTAATTAATTAAATTAATTTTAATTTAATTGATGGTTGGCGTTGTTTTGGGAGTTGTTGACTTTTGTTATTCTTATCAAAAAATGTATACCAAACAGAGTTGCCAGAATCAAAATCAGATCAGACACCGCTAAAACTCCATCCTTTTTGTGCTGACCAAAATAAAAAAGCCAAAAAAAAAACGATAAACGATAATTTTTTTGGCGTGTTAAAATTTAAAATATTTATAAATCTACGTTATGGTTTTGGCACATTAAAATTGAAATATTCATAATTGTATCTTCACATACATCAATTTCTTTATTGTACGATGTTACAGACACAGATACAGATACAGTCTAGATGAGATATGGCTATCTATTTCTTTTTTCTCTTTTTGAAAACTCCTCCATAAACAAAGTACAAGATTTATATTAAACTATGCTTGTTATTGCACTGATGTTATATTCTCAGCTTGTATTGTCACCATTGCCTCGTAATCCCTCTTGTCCAACTCATGCAGTGCCTTCTCAACCAATGTAGCTAAATGTGGCGGTAAGTCCTTGAGATCCTCCATTCGCTCGCGGGCCACAGCACTGGAAATACGTGGTGTGACGTTACAGCGATTACCGAAACCACAATTGCCTGAATCTGTGGTGGCCGACGATGATTTATATACGTTTCTGCCACTGTCAATGATATCGATGCCGTATACGGATGAGTCGGCGGACTCCGATGAAAACGAAGACATGCCATCGTCAGACTGTTCCGGTCCACAATTGGTCATAGGTTTGTGTTTCTCTAGTTCTCGTTCATCGGGTTCCGATAACATTGTATCGCCCACATCATCTGGAGCAATGGACGGTGTCAAGTTAATATCCGCATCATCTACCATCGCGGCACAATAACCATTTAGCAAAAGTTGCGATGGGGCATAGCCATATTCATCCTCATAACCTTCCTCGCCTTCTGTTCCTGTATTGTCAGAGTCACCAGAAAGCAGCTGTTGCCAACGTTGCTCCAATTCCGTCATTTTTCCGGCGAGTATTCTAAATGATCAACAATAAGATTAAGATTAATTAAGATTACGATCTAACTTACTTGTTTGTCTTCTTTTGATGCGTTAGCGCTAAATTCTTGTCATTGAGATTATCGAGAAGAGCCAAACACAACGATTTCAGATCATGAATAGTTTCAGTTTTTTTTGGTAAATCGATACCACTTTCTAGGATATTTTTGACTGTAATAATTGAGATCGTATTACCAATATGTCCATTGAATTGTATTTTTAATATAATACCTTGCCTAGGACTCAATATAGTATCATCGTTACTGTTGCCTCCACCCAGTTTAACAATTCCTTTTTTACGCTTTGCTTCCAACATAGTCTAGAAAACGAAGGTTGAAGATGAGTATTCCACATAATTAAGAGTATAGTGTTTACCTTGTATTTGGCAATAGATTGCTTGGTGAGTTCCAGCTCGCTCTCTTGGATCTTAACACGTTCATGCAGGTACTTGTTTTCCAACAACACGCCATCAATGTCCAGCAACTATGAGAAGGATTCGAATTTATCATAAAATCAGGATTTCTAATCATTCATTTCTTTTTCTCAAACCTTAGGATGCATTTTCTTTGCCCTGAGGGCTACGAATAATTCGTGGTTCAGGCGATGGGCCTTACATTTGTAGGCATCCCTTTCTGTAATCAATTCCTCCTTCTCATCAATAATGGCTTTAAAATCGAATGCCAATTGTGCGTTCTTTTTTTTTAGATTTTCCAAATGACAGATGAAATTGGCCCGCTCCCTTTTCCACTGTAGCTCTTCCTTGTTGTGCGCAGCATTCTCGTTAACCATGGCTTCTACACGTGACTTATTGGCCGCCTCAGTTTCACGTAGCAATTCAATGTCGCCTTGCAGTTCATGAAGTTTTTGTTTCAGGGCCTCAACTTCTGTGTTCAGTTTAAGATTATGCTCTCGCGTCTCATGGAGCAGGGCAGCAAGGCTGGAGTTCTCGCTTAGAGCTCCACATCCTTGGCTTTCGCTAACTAAAAGTTCGCTATTTCGTTTCAAGGCTGAGTAGCGCAACTGAAGGGTCTCAGCCATAAGTTTATACTGATCCCGCTCGACACGAAACCTTTCTAGATCTTGCCGCAAGATACGAAGCGCCTCTATTTTGCTTTGCAATTTCCGATGCACGGCCGATGTCTAGAGTATACAAATAAAAAATTTTTTAATGGTCCATATGTATACATTTTGACAATGGCTTACCTCAATATTGTACGTGTCCATATGCTCTCCAAAGATATGCTCGAATTGACTGCCTCCCGTCGCATCGTCCATATCCTGGCCGTAATTCTCCATAAGTTCTCCAAATATATATTTGTAATAGTTGACATTGACAAATGGAAAAAGATTATGACGATGACGTTGTCTGAGAACTTTATTATAATAGTTTTTGTTTCAATACGCTCGCCATACAATAAAGGAAATATGTGAATCAATTTTTACTGGCGCATGCGCCATGGCCACCCCCGAAGTATGCTACATATGTTCAGCAATGTCTGAAAATTTATCGTTAACGTATAATAAATATTTTAATTGAAGCTTTATTTCAAATTTCTATAGATAAGGATTTTTATTGCTGTACATTTGATAAACCTTAGAGCGATTATAAAGGGCCTCCAGCACCATTTTGCATAAAGCTTTAACATCTGTAAGTATTATGGAGTTTAAGCTTAATCTTTCGGCAGTTGCTAAAATATCTTTAACTCTGTCAATAAGCTGATTTTGATTGGTGAAATTGGGTAGAGTTAGGACTGCTCGATGTTTCCTATGATTTTTTAGGGAACAGAACACCGCCAGTGTTTCCTTTTCTAATTCTGATAATTCTTTCGTTTGACTTTGGCCCTTCGTTGAGTCATTGGAGGGCATCCAACATATTTGTCTCTTGTTGGCAACTCCGCAATCCCTTCCACCAGGACTAGCTTCATGATCCTTCGCCACATGTTTTATTCTCAATGCAGTATTACGCAACATCTGGAATTTTGTGCCTATGGCATTTACTTTATTACCTAGATCTCTAAGTTGTTGCGAAATACTGCATTGAGAATAGTTCTTACGGCCACATTCAGCTCGGGCTTTCGGACAATCGAATGCGGGTAAGCTAAGCTAAGGAACTGGTGTAAAAGTTTAGAAACGCAGGCTTTGCTACTACTTTACCTGTTCTTTAATTTGATTGACAGTTTGATTCTGATCCGCAGCACCTTTTAGCAATGAGTCGATACGTTGACCATTGAATTGCAAATGATTTACTGTACATTCATTATCTTTGACTAGTTTCTGGAGATTATCCAAGTGAATTGTTAATTGGTCATTGTATTCATTTGTTATATGGAGCAAAGATTCCAACTCATCCAATTGTTGGTCAAAGTACTTAAACTCCTGCGATGCATTGCCTTTTGGATTCAAATCACTCATAGTGCCCTCTGAGTTGATTCAAAACAGAAATTTTCATCAAAAATTGAAACCGAAATATTTTTGTATTTATTCCAGATACAAGTTGAGAATAGAATTAATAAAAGGAAAAAATGTCAAACAGCAAGACATGAATACTACTTCTAATTTAAACTAAGCTATTGAGCAATTGTGATATATTGATTTGGAATAGGGATAAAATGGAATTATACATATATAAATATATGTGTATGACTTATACATATATATTAATAAAAATTAGACATGATTTATTTGGGGCCTAAAAATGAGTTCGTTGAACTCAACATTAAATAGTCTTAAATATGTATATATATTAACTTAAATCTAAGTGGAGATCATTTACTGACCTAATTCTCATCGACTGCTCATGGCGTTGGCTATGGTCATCATTTTTCTTACTACATTTTCATTTGTCCCATAGTACGGATCAATATCCTGCTTGCCCATGGTAACATCGCATTCCATGCGAGTGGTGGTCGATACACTGTAATCCTCGCCAGCTGTTTCCATGGCCGAAGCATGAAACTCACGACAGCGACTAACTGTAAGAATTTCCTCCAGATTGGATACCTTAATGCCTGCCCCAGGCATCACAACAATATCCCGATGATGTTTTGCTATTAATTGTGCCAAACAATCCGCACCATCACCAGCTGTGGGTCGGAATCCACTGCTAAGAAGCCGCTTAAAACCCAGATCTTTAAGAAGCTCCACATTCTCATGCATACGCTTTGGATCGGTCAGATCAAATGCGCGGTGAAAGGTCACAGGCAATCGATCTGCCCTGCTCAAAACCATTCGACATTTCTCAGTGTCTATGGAGCGGTCTTGAGTGAGCGCTCCAAATACAAAGCCATCGGCTCCGTTTTCTCGCAACATATCCATATCCGTAAGTATGACTTGAAGTTCCTCATCACTGTAGACAAAGTCTGTGCCTCGTCGGGGCCGTAGCATACAGAATATGGGTAACGTAAAGGGCAACTCCTTGAGCGTTTTTAGAGTGCCAACGGTGGGCGTAAGGCCACCTTCGCCCAATGCAGAACAGAGTTCAATTCGAGAGGCTCCTCCAGCTTCTGCAGCAAAGGCAGATCTTATAGAGTCGACACATACTTCAAGCTTTATGTCATGGGATTGATATCGACTCATTGTCTTCACCAGGACCAGTCACAAATCTCGGCCAAAGATATTTATTTTAAATTGTAAATTTTACAAAAAAAAACAACTGCAGCTTTGTATCTATATTTATGAATATCTGATAGCAATCAGCTGTTCGCTTAAACAACTTATCGGTGCTCAGTGTTGGCGATTTAGCCGTCGCAATGAAAACCTTAGCTTTTTTACAAATCATAGAATATTAGTATCAGTAGTAACAACAAGCCTTTAAAATATTTTGCCTTTAAAAAAGTAACTATTCTAAATAGCCTTAAGATGGTGAAACATATTAGAATTTGTTATTAATTGATTATCACCCTAGCCTTTTTGGTTAAAATAAACTAGGATATTGCTTGGAAAGGCAAAATCGGTTGCTATAATGTGGTCACTGCAGGTATATATTTAATTCAAATTTTAAATTGTTTTACAATCCCAGCGTTCCGACTGTCACTATCCTTGCGAACATGACAATCTAGCCATTTTGTTAGTCGATAAGTGCCAGCAATGCAGTCATTATCGATACAACGATTTTTTCGATAGGTGCCAACTTATTTGTTGGCAACACTGTGCCCATTTTTGTTGTGAACATAGTTTTTGTTAATTTTTTAATTTAATTTGAATTAAATTAAAGTCAAGGCATGCGCCAGTTCACATAAGACGACACCGACCATACCACTCAAAGGAACGGGAAATACGTCGCGAATACGTATTATATTAGAATTAACATAGAAATGACCATGGGTGAGCAGCGTGAGCCAACTTCGTCTCTCGTACTCCCCGTTATTTTGCGGCCTATTTTCACACAGGTAAATTACAGGTCGCGGGAACGCGGCCCACAAACCAATTGAATATGTTGCGTAAACATAAATTGTAAAATGTGTTTGCTTACAGTTGGAGCGACGCGACGTTGGCGCTGCACAATCACTGCGCTCGGCCATACTGAAATCGGAGCAAAACAATCCGGGCTTCTGCTATGACCTCGTTGCGACGATCGTGCGACGTGCTGATCTAAATGTCAACCTAAATGAGGCCGTCTTGCGTTTGCAGGGCAACATCACGGAAGCAGATTGTAAGTTTTTCACCTCTGTATGTGCGCAAATGTATTTGAATTAAATATTCTTCCTCTGGCTTTATCCTATAACCCTATAGTAAACGAGTATCGTTTGACACGTACCGAGGAGCCGTTCCAAGAGCTGAATCGCAAATCGGTGGCCCTCAAAGTGATCCTGAGTCGTATACCCGACGAGATCAACGATCGGAAGACCTTCCTCGAGACTATTAAGTGAGTGCCTAGCTTTGTCTAACATTTTAAAGAACGTTTTAATCACTATAACTATCGTTTCTCTTTGTTTACAGGGAAATCGCCAGCGCCATAAAGAAATTGCTCGATGTGGTTAATGAAATCGGTTCATTTATACCGGGCGTCACTGGTAAACAGGCTGTGGAGCAGCGTAAAAAGGAGTTTGTCAAATATTCCAAGAAGTTCAGCACAACGCTGAAGGAATACTTCAAAGAAGGACAGTAAGTGTCATAAGCCCTTTGCATATGTTTCAATTTTGTTTTTAGATTGTGTATTTACGTCTTGGGGCGCCAAGCGAAATGTTTCTGTGACGGCCGGTCGGCTTCTTTAATCGCCTCATATCTGGTTTCTTATCGGTTTGCTAGCATGATGTCATACCAATGGCATTTTAGCTTTTGTTTGGTTTATCAGTTTACAGATTCTTGGCCGGTTGTGGGTGGCGTTGTTGGATGGCTCGCGCAAACAATTTAAATTGTAAATCGAATCTCTAATTGGGCCATTTGTAGTTTGACGGCCATGATAATGGGCCAGTGGCTTGCTTATTTATGGCAGATAATCGATTAGATGGCAATTTGGGTTAATAATTGATTTGATTCTTTACGGGGAGTGGGTGATTTGTTAATGAAATTGTCTAAATTGGTCCTATTTAGCCAAAGGTCCAAAGGTTAGCAATAATCTTAAATTAATTATTTATGGATTTTTGCTCTATTTTCAGACCGAATGCAGTATTCATAAGTGCACTTTTTCTAATACGGCAAACGAATCAAATAATGCTGACAGTTAAGAGTAAATGCGAGTAGAAAATTAAATGTTTTAATTATTATGGCAAAACTTAGTGGCATTTTAATTTTATGTTTAACTAAAAAAAAAAAAAAACAAAGCAAACAAAAATAACACGAGAAAAACACCAACTGAGAATAAAAGTAAGAGAACAAGCACTTACATACATAAATAAAATTATATAGTCCTTCTTCCCCTCCTGTTGTAATTAAATAAATAGGCCTAATCTACATACAGATATATAGATACACACCTACATACATATATTAAATGATAATCGCAACTGAATTCTAATTGTAATAAGAAATGGACGCAAAATCAACATTATTGTAATTACTGATTGAGAAATTATTTATTTAAATGACTTTCGTTTGCAATTTTATTGTAAATAATTCATTCGTTTTCTGTTAACTACAATAACAACAACAACATTAGAGTTTGTTTGTTTATCTAAGGATAAATTTAAAATTAGTGAAAAAATAAAAATGCGACGACACAGGAAAAAAATGTATGTACTATGAAACAGAGAGAGAGAGAGAAAAAAAATTACTTGAATTTTTAACTGTTTTTAATTGTTAGAGTTTGAAATTAAAACAAAAGAATAGAAAACAAAAATGAATAAACTATACTTAATATTATATGTTCGATTTAATAAAAATGCGAAAGACAACAAGATAAAGAAACAAATTATTTTATTTTTAAAGAGAAATGTTATATGAATTAATAATAATAATAAAAAAAAAAAACAAATACAAAAAACTCATAATGTAGAAGATAGGACAGCAAATAAAAAAAGAAAATGATGAAAAATAAACAAACCCGACAAATAAATGTATTTAATTTATATTCCAATTACTAGCAGGTTTTATTATAATTTTTTTTTATACAATCGGAAATGTTACTTCTATTGACAGATTGAATAACGAACGTTCATAAGATTTATTTTTAATAATATTTATAAATCGATTTAAGGTTTATGCTACAAATAGGGCCTTCCATCTTGTATTAATTACTTTTGTTTTTGTTACTGTTAGTAATACAATTTTTTTATTAAATAAAACCCATTCATAATTTTAGTTTTGATTTATGGTCGGCCTTTTTTTTCAAAAAACTGGCCCAGTGTTTGAAAAAGAGAGAAAGTGATAGCTTGAAGGGTATGGAGGAAATCAAAAGAAATCAAGAGAAATGGAGTGAAATGGAGTCACAGTAATACAGTTAACAGATACGTTAACAGAGCGTTAACATTCTTATCAACCCCAAGGCGGGAGAAAATTACCCGTTAGAAAAATCGATTCCTTTTGCCACTTTATTCTGGGGCCAGGCTAGGCCAGGCAGTTGGGCCGAGCAGCGCGACCGAGATGACCCACTTTTCGGTTTTCGCACTAAAACCCAACTGCTATACCCAAAAAAATATAAAAAAAAACTTAATTGAAATTTTTTTCTATACTAGTCAATAAAAATTGTTAAAAACCAATAATATGTAAACTTGTAGTGTAGGATAAGTTCTATGTGCATTTATGTGAAAATTTCCCAGCGCGAAACAGGCAAAGAAAACGGGCCAAACGAAAAAATAGCAAGAGAAAAGCAGCAGCAGCAAGAGCAGCAGCAGGAGCCCCAGCAAAAAGGTTAATCTCAAATATAAATTAAAGAATTAAAAGTGTCTATACAAAAAGAAATCATCAAACTGAAAAACCTTAACATTTTCATTCAAACGAACTTCTACAGAAATACAGAAAAAGGGCAAGCGAAAAATTTCACTCTATACCAAATAGGGAAAAACGTTTTCTGCTGCTGAGAAAAGTAAAAAACTTCACGAAAAAAACTCGTGAGTGCGCTAAAAGAATTTATTAAAATCCAAAAGAAAAATGAAAGAAAAAAATGTGTCGCGTGTGTAACTATAATGTGGCAAAAAAAGAAAAGCTCTGTTAACAGAGGAAAAGTAAAAGTGTACGAAGGGAATAAAAAAACATTGCACACACACAAGCACACATACACGTGTACACAAACGCACACACCCACATACACGCAAACACAAATGCAAATATGAGTAGGAAACATTGAATGAAAATGAAATTACTGACAAATCGAAAGATACATAAATAAAAACAAGCAAAAGTGGTAATCAGGCAAATCAACTGCTATTTGTGGCCAAAACGGCGCGAACGCACACACAAGTATATACATACATTTACATACATAGATATGTATATAAAAAACAAACCCCAAGTGGGTGGTATTGTAAGTAACTACATAAAATGTGAGTGAAATTGGAGCAGAGTGTACGAACGTATGAAAATCCATGCATCTACATATATGCACGAACGTCTGTGTGTGTGAGTGACTTTCATATTCATAAGCAGCAGCAGCAGCAAAAAAAAAAAAATAAATGAAAATTGCCATTTTTTTCTGCTTTTGGGGGAGCAGTTTCGACGCTTGGCGCAGCATGCGCAGCAGCAACAGCAGTCAAGTTATTTGCTGCTGCGTGCGTACTATACCCTCAAACCCACATACACACACGCACACTCTTAAGAGTGTAGTCTGTGGGCAGGTGTTTGACAATGTGTGAGTGTGCTTGTATGCCTGCGGGTTTATATGTGTGTAGGTGTAAACATTGTATACTACAACAGCAGCAGCAGCAGCAGCAACAACAACAACAACAACAACAACAACCCTGCTTACAATGATGTTAGCTGTTATGCCTGTGTTCTCGTGTATTAGAAATGATCAAAAATCACTGAAATGTCCCCTTAATAGCAATCGATGGGAATCTATTGAATATCTTTTAATAAAAACGTTTTATTAGTATTGGCTAATACATATATTAAAATATCTGGATTTGTATACAATGTCCATCTGCATCTAAATTATTGAATTTACTTAAACTTGTCATTTTTGAAAAACTTTTGTTGCATACTTCCAGGTGCATTTAAGTTTATCTCTACATTAAAACGGGTTTTAGCTTTATCTTTTCAATTAGACAACTATAATGTAGAATATATAGAATATCAAAGAATATTTGTAGATTTTTATGACTATAACATGGTATTGGCTTATTTTACATTATAGCTAACATGTATTTTTAACACGTACTTACATAAAGATTTTAGTTCATTTTTTGGTAGATTCTCCTATTAATTTCATTTATATTACTATATATGCAGAAAGCATAGGTTTTTTTCATTCATAATTCAGAAGGAATCGACACCCCAAATAGTAACTTTTTTTGTCTTTTGCCATAATATTTTGTCGCCAAGGATTAATCGTTGACTCGTGCCAATTTTGACATATGGCAATCATTCAATAATTTATGTGTCATGGTGCCGCGTGGTAGTAACAAAAAAGGTTGAGTGGCCGCGAGTGATTTACAGGCGGTCGCTTTCTGCCCAACTATAAGCAAAAAGAAAAACTTATGTCCATATGTATGTATGTATATATGTTAGAACTTATATGTACCCGTGTCTCTCTGGCTATGTGTGTGTGTGTGTGTGTGCAGTTTGTTATAAATAGGCTAGATAGTTTTTGCCTTGTTCATGTTCCTGTTACGTTTTATTCTTCCTCGGTCTCAGCCTCTTGTTTCTCTTTTTATTTTATTATTTTCTCTACCTCTATGATTGAGGTCAAACTGTTGGTAGTATAATGAACTTTTCCCAACATTTTTTTTTTTTGAAGGTAATTGCTTAACTTTAAAAAGTTGTAGTACTTCTATCAAGAGCGACCATAAGCATAAGAGACGCTAAATACATATAATTGACGCCATTGAGTTCTTGTGGCACTAATTGCTGCACTCGGAAGCATTTTAATTGTAATGCTCTTAAGATGTGTGTAAGCTTTCAATTAATTAACTGCAATGAAAGCTTCTGTCGTACTTAATACTTCTCGACGACCTTTCGCTTATGAAGTGCAACCAATTATTTAGTATTTGATTTGCTAAAATATTGATGAACTAAAACATATATATATATAGAGAAAGATTGATCGGCAAGAGACTCTTTCTTATTTGGTCGTTGCTTTTCGCTAAATAATTGTCTGATTTATAATGGGACTTTAATATAGTTAATATAATCAAACATATACATACATGTATCGACTCGTTTATCTGTGGCTATTATTGCTAATAAAAAAGAATACTTTTGAAAACTTACAACTGATTTAAATATAAATGTCTATGTAGACATTGTATGTATATTTAACTATATAGTCGTTTGTGTGGAAATAAAGATATTGAAGTAACATTCAAAATGCATGGGAATTTTCCATTTAATTTACTTTGCTAGCCAAAAATTAGGTTAATAGAGTGTAAAGCAGCATCAGGCCGCAACCTACATTCGGTTTAGGGGAGAGAGGGTATGGACGGTATTAACTTGGAGAGGATGCCTGGTGCGACCATGGCTAATCCTATGCTTTAAGAACTCATTAAAATTTCAAGTTGCCTCACAGCAGACGCTGATGTTTGCCTCTGGCTGTGGTTTGCTTCAGCCTTTGGCTAAATGTTTAATTGTTAACCAGAAAATGCTTCAATTTGTTGATAGAGGTTGTCAAACAAGCCATGTCTATGACGTAGGCAGGCTATCATTTTATGCATCTGTATATGTGTGTGTGTGGTTTTTGTGTTTGTATTTGTGTTTGTGTGTGCGTGTATGCGAGAGCTGAAAAATAAGTATAAATGGTGCCAAGCACCGCTTCAACCGCACCTCCATCTTCCCCAACCCCTCAAAGTATGCAGCAAACTGTGAAGCGCCTAAAATAGACACACAGGCATAGCGAAGAGCCACTGCACTATGGGGAATTTTACCGTTTTTTGTGCATTTAATTCATTTTTTAAAAGTTTATGTAATCGAAAAATTTTGATGCCAAATGATAGATAAAAGATCAAAGCTCAAGGTTGCATACTAGGATTTTCATCATTTTGCCAGACTTTTGAGAAAACAGCTGATGAATACGCATGTTTTTTAGAAAACGTATTCGCTTTATGAAGTAAAAATTTGTAGCTCAACTTTAAGTGGTGATATTTTTAAAATAAAAAAGATATTGAAACTCTCCTAAATGGAATTAAATAAGTCGGGTTTGTACTATGTGTTAGTAGATCTTTGTTGTAGAAATTGAATGTGAGTGTGGTAATATTTGATTAAGTTTAGACTTCTCTCAAAGGCAAATTCTAAAAACAAATTTTCACTTTGGGAAGAGTTTAAAAAAATGTTTAGCAGTGTCCAGTCTGAAACTTGTAGGATTCTGTTGTGTGTGTAATTGTTAATCAAATTCAGTAAGTCCCAATAGCCACAAATGGCCACAAATTTTGCAATTTCGGTTACTAGCAATTAACCTCACTTTTTCCCATATAAATTTTTTTCCATATGGCGCAAAGAGAAAGGAAAATCAGCAACTGTCGATATAATTTTGACCTGGTTGCATGAACAAGTCGGTGGCGATGAAAGAATTCAGTCTGATATTCCACTAAGAGAAAAGTGTCAACTATTTTGTAATAAATTAAATCAGAAGTGAATTGAAGCATGTTTTGAAGACATTTTGGCGGCTGTTCAATCGGAGAAGCTCTTAATAATAGTCGCGATGAATACATTAGATCCAATATTATCCTCAATCAGTCTGGCAAATCGAATAAGAAAGTTAAAACAAATTCCTCTGCCTTCGGATGTGATTTCCTTGCTTTCTGGTGCCGTTGCTAATAATGACGGTGATGGAAACATGGACGAAAACGCTGAAGATTTACCCGATTTTCCAATGACTTTTGAACTTGAAACCGAGGAAAATATTGAATAGCGCAAGGTTTCCACGAATTCAATGTGTATTATTCTAAAATATAACCAATTTTCTTTGTTACAGATTATGTAGTATACTTTTTTGGAGAAAATTCTGTTTTATGGCCGTGGGCGCTTAGTGTCACGCCCATTTTGGTCGAAAACTATAAAAAAATATAATCATTACTGAAGTAAAAAAAATATATTGGAAGCAATGCCTAGAAATCAATTTTTGAATTAAGTGCACAAAAACTGGTCAAATTCCCCATAGTGCACTGGAACTGAGACTGGGAACTTACATATAAATTTATATGTATGTATATATGAATATTGGTGTGTTTGAGTGTGTGTATGTATGTATGTAGGTATGTAGCTAGTGTTGGTGTTATATCAAAAGACAAACAAGGAAATGACAGCGGCCAGATAACCATCTAAAAGCTGCTATTGCCACTGGGCAAGAACTACCAAATATATATATATATATATATATATATATACATAAGTATATATAAGAAATCATGCTCATTAACTGATTGCCTCATTCGTTTCAAGTGTAATAACATATTTTAAACTTGTAATAACATAACTACAAATGGTT
The DNA here is from genome assembly GCA_018150375.1 of Drosophila sturtevanti. Lineage (NCBI taxonomy): Eukaryota > Metazoa > Arthropoda > Insecta > Diptera > Drosophilidae > Drosophila > Drosophila sturtevanti. The sequence continues at coordinate 1,367,337 of JAECWJ010000356.1, read as the reverse complement.
ATCTACGAAGTTTCATTCAACAATCGCTCAATGCAAAATTAAATTGATAAGTTGAACAAAGTTTCTAAAGCGAAGCTATTTTGCCAGCCAGCAACTTATATAATATACTATTTTAGCTCATAATAGATGACTATTGCTTACTAATTTATTGCATTAAGTTTATGCGTGATCATAACTGAAGCATTAACATGATTATTAAACTCCAACCAAAAATAGTTCTATTGGTGGGTTCGTTGAAATCTTTGACCGTTGCTCTCATTTGGTTTTTTTGCTCCCACGTAACTGTTAGCCATTAACAGCGAAGCGTAACATGAAATGTTATCATTTATCATCTATTGAGCATGCGTCAATTTTTGGGATATTTACTCAGAACTTTGCAGCTCTCACATACTCTCTAACCGTCTCAATCACTATAGCTATCCTGGTCACACACAACATTTTTGAAAAATTTTCGTTGCAGAAATTTTTGGGGAATACGTTGTAATAAGACAATATTTCTAATCTTAGGAAATATTAAACAATTTTATGAAATATTTAGATATTTTTTTAATCATTTAATAAAATGGTTTTAGTTTTAATTAATCAATTTATTTGTTTCGTTTAATTTAATGTGTTTAAATATGCACTATTAATCACATGTACAAGAACACGCATACACATATACACATAACCAAACAAGTAATGCATAACAGCAACTAGTGGCCGTGTGGAGACTTTGCTGCGCTGTTGCTGCGCTTCGCTTTCACATTGCCATTCGCATTCCAACTAAGCTGTAGGTAAGATGCATACGCATACTCACGCATACAAGATACGAAATTCGAAATCAGTAATCAAGTGAATATATTATATAGGATGTGCGTATACTTATATATACATATATACATATATGTACACTTTAAAATCAACAAGTCAAATTGTACGATATCGGTACGATATACAAGTGTGATTTTAACCAAAATGTTATACAACATATGTATGTATGTGTGTGAGATTATTGTCTGGTAAATATTTCTGTGGCTTATTCTTCATTAGTGGATAAAGCTTTCTCTATTTTGCACAAGCCACAATATCCAGTGGACAGGAAGTTGAGTCTTTGATATGGTTGCAGTGGACGTTGGTCGATGGACGTAAAGTAAATGCCAAAGAAAACTGCCCACCCGCTTTTTGCATGGATGCTGTCATATACGCCCACATGGGCGGGGCATCTGGCAGGCAAGGCAGTAGCTAAAGCAGAGGATAAACGTTGTCATGCCTTTTAAATGTCAGGCAGCCCAACAGCAAATGTTCCACATCATCAGCATCGACATTGACAGCCCCTCAGCAAGCAAGTTTCCCATCGAAAAGAGGGAGTGAGTGCATCTCTCTGTGAGTGCGTGTGCGTGTGTGTGCTCGCGTTGGTGTACATGTGTTTGGATGTGTGTGCCTGTGTGGGTGGTCGGGAGAATTTCAGGTATTAATAACAATATATCGTTGTATCGCAGCTTCAGCACTTAGCCATCATGTAAGCTGCTTCAAATTCAATTTATATTGCCATTAATTATTGGATTGAAATTTTCCATTAAACTCAATTTAAGCTTCAATAATATTTAATCTTATTTAAAATTTTGAATTTAAACATTTCTTCTACTTGAATCATTTGATTTATTGCCAGTTGCAGCGTCTTCTTGTCGTCTAGACTAACTGGCGCGCGACTTTCTCTCACACATGATTGCATCAATGGTGATGGGTGGCGAATAAGTAATGGAATCGTAACCGTTTTGTTGTATGTGTGCGTATGTTAAAATTTACATTCATGCTAAAAGTATAGCATACTTTTTGGGGTACTTAAACCAAAATTTGATTTTAATCCATTTGGAGCCAGTAAATGCGGTGTTATGTGTGTTTATGTAGATGTAGTTGTGTGAGCTGTTGCCTATCCTTGAAAATTTGAGATTTCAATTAAATTTACCTTTGATATTTCACAAGATAACCTGAAATGGACAGGTTAAGGAAACTTTCAATATCCGTCAGGACACTTTGAAATGCCAAAGACATGTTCTTATTTTCGCTGTATTATAATATTCATCGCAATTAAAAAAAAAACAGGAATAAAACACAACAAATACATATATATATATATATATATATATATATATATATTTAAATATATATGTATGTATGTAACACTTATAAATACTTACAATTGGTATTGTGATTAACCTATAGTTCAAAGTTCACGAACTTGAGTATTCCAGTTCTCATAGGCTGCGTGCTGCCACTTACTTTGCTAGCCAAACAGCTGACCCATTTTCACATACATCAATAATTTAAACATCCAAAGCGGACAGAAATAAGAAAAAAAGGAAATAAAACAAAACAAAAAAAAAAAAAAAACAAAGAAGCTAGAAAATAAGCAACTCAAGACGAATATATATATATATATATTTATATCGATTCAAGAGTCCACGGGATATCCTCATTCATAATTTATAAGCACTATTAAGATTGAAAGAATCCTTTTTCTATGATTATTTTTTCAGTTGCAGTCGTTAGCAAGGCAGCCACAGCATGCCGTACGAGTCGATGCATCATCATCAGTCGGCGGCCGCTGCCGTGGCCGCTGCTAGTGCCCCCAATAGCATGTTGGATGGTCTCAGTATGCAACTACGTGATGCTGAAATGCGACGCACCGAAATTGAGCGAGCGCATCAGGTAAACCATTAGTATTCCCATCCAATCATCTGCAATACTAATATTAATTTTATGCAGGAAACTCTGGCACAAATACGCAATCTAAGCGGTAGCGCACGTCCTGATACCGAAGCGGTGGAGAATCTCCAGTCGCGTGCCCGAGAACTGGAAAAGAAAGTAAGTTTAAGTGGGATACCCTAATGAAAATAGCTGATGGTTAATCCTTTTTGTATTGCTTCTCTTTTTTTAAGGTTGCACTGGAGAATGTACGCTGTGAGGAGCTGCAAATCGAACTGACTGCTGCACTCAAGGCGAAGGCTAACCGCTCCGCAGCTGGCAATATGAATATGAATATGAATATGAGTATGGGCAGTGGCGCAGTATCTGCTGGTCCAACCATACCAACCTCAGCCAGCAGTTCCACCGTCACATGGGCACCGACAATCAGTCACCAGGACCAAGGCTCGGAGATTGATATCATAATGGCAAAGATTGAGCAGGTAATAAAAGAAAAAACAAAATGAAAAGGATAAACAAGCCCATTTCAATTAATGCTCGACTTTATTTGTAATCAATGAAAAATTCAAATTTAATTTAATCCATTTACTTTATGTAATAAACTTTTAACCCTCTAACTTACTATCATCGGCTGTCGGCATTTGGTTGGCGTTCACTTCCACCTCAATGTCGGCCAGTGCCTGCTCAATGAAGCGGCTCACCTCAATCTGACTCACAATCGATCCGGTAGTTGAGTCAGTGTCGCAGCCAGATGATAGACAAGTGATAAAACTCTCCAAACTGGTAAAACTATTACAATCTGAGCCCTCAGGATCAGTGGTGGTGGTGGGCTCACTCTCATTGACCTGTGTGCCACTATCACTAGACGGTTGTGATCCTTGTTGGAACACTTTTGTTGTATTACTAATCTGTAATTGACATCGCATTTGCTCATTCTCCCCTATTAGCTGGCGTATAACCTTCTGATTTTCCAAACTATCTATTTCAACTAAATTGGCACATGACTGCATTAGTGTGACCATTTGCTCGATACGTTGATCCTGGGCCTTGACAATATTGCTTAGATCCGAAATGTATTTGTCTCTTAGATAATAACCATCATTTAGCATATCTCCTTCGCAATGCTCTCTATATTTGGTCATTATCTGTTCAACTCCCAACTGATACTCATCGACGGTGCGTTTGAGCTCCGCATTCATGAGCAGAAGCTGTAATTGTTCCTCATCCTTAAGATGCTCAACCAGATATTTAACCAATTGTTCTTCGCGAAATTTATATGAATTCATGATCTCGTGATCAACAACGCAGCCCTCTTTTATTAGATTATCGGCTTTGAATATTAGATCGTTTAGATTGTTGGATAGATAATTGGCCTGTTGGATAAGGCCATTTACCGATTCAACATTTTGCGCGGTAGCTAGCATTTTGGTCTTAAAGAGTCTTTGACGTTAAATTTTATGAAAAATTTTTTTTTTTTTATTTGGTTTGGAGAATTTTGGAGAATTTCTCTATAGGGGAGCGAGCACTGATCAGAGATAACGACCTCTAGAGTATAGCCTACTAACGAATAATTTAACGTGTTCTATATCATTTTACAGGATAATCGTGTGCTGGCTGAACTGGAACAGCCACGCACATCGGCCAGTGCCAGCATGTCCGCCTTGCCACCCAGTTCCATGTTGAACATGGGAAATAGCGAATTTAGAACCATATCAAAGAGTGGTAAGTTTCATTTGTTTATGAAAATATTTTTGTCAATATTTTATAACGATTTATTACAGAACTCGAAGAAGAACTGAATCGTTATAAAAGAGCCGTATTAGGCGGTGCCTCGGGTGGTGGGGTTTCGGCCTTATCATCGGGTTATTCCAGCTTGCCGCAATCGCTGGCTTCCACATTACCAAATGGGGCCAGCACTAGTCTTAGCGGTACCAGCGTTGGCTCACAGAGCGTTGCCGCAGCTACAGCCGGAGGCTGTGGTGCTGGCCATAGTGGTAGTGGTCTAACATCCATATCGGCCCTGGTGCCCAATGCAATCAGTGGCATATCGTCAAGTCTAAGCAGTCATGCCATACAATCATTGAATGCGGCTGCTGCCGCCTCTGCCTATGGTCAGACATCCGTTGAGAAGCTATTAAGCGGAACTAGTGGAATCACTGGCATTCCACCATTGCCGGTAAATATTCACACGATGAAGGCTATGCCGACGGCATTAAGTCAGGTAAACTAACTATTTTCAATTGCAATGAACTAACAACAAGAGCAACTGCAACTGCAACTGCAATAGCATAACTGCATATACATAAACATACTATACATATATATATATATATATGTATATATACATATATTGATTCGTATTATTATACGAATCCGAACCGATGCATATCGTCTCGCTTGGCGTTCACAATTGCATCATACATACTATACGTGGTTCACTTGGCTTTTGCTATATATATATATATATATACATTATATACTATATCTAGATTATCTATGTACATTTTATCTTGTACCCATAGCAATCATTTGCTTTAGCATTTGTTCGTTTTGTATTGATCGATCATCGCCAGTCATGGCCCCTGGTCCTAGCTCTGTTTCTCGACAATGATGCCACGCTCCAGATTAAGCCACAATTAGATTTGCCAATTGCGTTTTGTTGTAGTTTCATTATTGAAAATATTACATACATACATCACCCAGTTATCCACTCACACATGTCTACATACACACATTTGAATACATACAAAACATTCATAAATATCACGTATACGTATATATATGTACATATAAATATTACGATTTGTTAATATCATTGAAATAACTTTCTTAATGTCTTCTTGCTGCTTGCATGTTTATACATACATTCATACATACATACGTATTAAATCGATGCATATATAGGATATAAACAGTCTAAAATCAGAACTTAGTTGGTCTTAATTGATCTTTGAGACAAGGGCTGTCCATAATGTTAGTTATTATAAACGTCATCAAGTATAGGAAATGTTTGGGGGATTTAAGAAAGAAAACAGATTGACGGCAAATAAGGTGATGGAGAATAGAAAGATAAAACTGATTAGAAAAGTTATTTTTTACTTGGAAATTATATAGAAAACTTTCGGCAGTTGTATAGTTGAACCCAAAGCAGTCCACGCATTAGCCTTTGGGCACGAACCCCCTCGGCAAATCTCCCGCACACGAGCCGAATTCTCGCCGAAGAGTTCGTAGCAAGAGAGCGAATAAATGTAATCCGTTACTTCCTTAAGCTCCTTTGCAGTGAAGCTACACATAAAAAAATGCTCTCTTTCTGTAACTTCTGGGACTGCTTGTCCCAAATACAGTTCAATTTACTCACTTTTAATTTGGCACAAGGGCACACATTCAACAACATTTTTTTTGAGCTCTCTTTGTGGCCGGCCATGGTTTACATATGTATGTATCATGCTAGAAGAAAATCATATTTAGTTATTAGTTTGCTTAAAAGCCCACGTATAATTATTATTACTTATTAAGCAGTAGATCAAAAACGACTCTCATTTGTATATATGTATTTAAATCCGTAACTAAATTTCACCTAATTCATTCACATACACATTACACATACAAACATACATATGTACATGCATACAAACATACATACACATGAGTACATTATATAAAGGACATTATTTCTTTATGCTTCTTGTTCAGTGTTTCACAGATTGTTGTATTCATATAAACTATAATTTTGTTTTTATTATAATGACAATAATGATGATGATGATGATGATGAATGATCTTGTTCACATATTATACATATCGTATATATCATTGCTTGGAAATGGCTTAAGTTCATAGCAGAGATCAAATCAATTTCATGACCCTACTCAATTCATAACATGTTCAATTGTTTGTTATAAAATATAAATATATATATATATATCTTTATATATATACATACATATACATATATCTATTCATTTATATATATGTGTCTCTGATGTAAAAATGCATCGCCCAAATAAACGTGTTATTCTGTTTCTCTGTGATCTCTTTTTCCGTTTTATGTGCTCTTTCTTGTCTCTTCCTATTCTTTCTCTCTTTCTTTCCCTCTCTACAATAATCTTGATCTTTGTCTTTTTTATGTAAAAAATAATGTGTATAACTTGTTCTCTAACCCCTCTTAACTTATTTTTAACTCAAACTAACTAACTAATCTATGAATCTGATCTATAATGACTAACTGGCGATTTGGATCGCTTATGTCCACTACAATCTATTACAATATCAATGTATATGTATGTCTGTATCTGTGACTGTAACTGTGTGTGTGCGCGTCTGTGTGTATATACAACAAAAACAACAAAATATATATATACCTATAAACTGTACACCAACAACATCAACAACACACACACACACAACAAATTGTCTTGTAAATTTGAAAACAAAAAAATCCGTTAAATTCAAAAATGAAATGCACTTGAACATTTGAAACGAGAAGCGCGGAACAATACAACTGTACAATTTGCAGAGCACAACCATGCCCCTCCTGTCACTGAACTCGCATAATATGCCGCCCGCCGGTTCGACCAGTTATTCGGCACTAGGATTGAGCGGTAGTGGTACAGCCGGCACATCGCTGGCACATCCCACCCTGGGTAATATTAATATGCTGGATACCAGCGCATTACTTGGTGCAGCTGGTCTTGGACTTGGCGCTGGTCCAGGTGGTGGTGGCATTACAGGAGCTACTTCGCTGTATGGTCTTGAGTGGCGGTGCAGCTGGAACATTGGGCAGTTCCTATGGTCCACCATTTTTAGATGTGGCCTCAAGTGCATCGTATCCCTTTACATCGGCTGCATTGCGTCAGGCGTCGAAAATGAAAATGCTGGATGAGATTGATATTCCTTTGACACGTTATGGTAATCGTAGTTCACCCTGCTCCCCCATACCACCAAGTAGTTGGGGTCTGGATGAGTTCACCGATGGTCTAAGCGTTTCCATGATGCACAATCGCAGCGGTTTGGCATTGGGTGCCTTGGATTTGGACAGTAAGTGCAAAAAAAAAAAAACAATATAAATTATTTCTATGCAATATTTATTTACATTTAATAAATATAGCTCGTAATCATACACTAAATGGAGCCACTGAGCCGCAAGTGGATATGCTGGACATACCGGGAAAAGGAAGATGTTGTGTATTCATTGCCCGTTTTCCCTATGATCCGCCAGAGTAAGTGCCTTATATTCGAAATTTTGTAAGGATTTTAATTGAATGATTGAATTATCTTATAGGGAGGCTGAAGGAGAGCTATCACTATGCGCTGGTGATTATTTGCTGGTATGGACAAGTGGTGAACCTCAGGGTGGTTATTTAGATGCCGAGCTTTTGGATGGACGAAGGGGACTTGTTCCAGCTTCATTTGTACAACGTTTAGTTGGTGAGTAAATGGAAAAATCTGGTTAAGTTTACTCTGTGAATAAATTTGTTAAATTTAATTTAAAATATTTCTTATATGTATAGGCGATGATCTTCTGGAGTTCCATCAGGCGGTATTATCGACACTGCGCGATGCCGAGGATGGCTCGATGCAGTGCGATACTACGTCATTGCCCTCCTTGCCGCCGCACAACCCATTGCTCACACACACCCACGAGGATTTGGCACGTTTGAGTGAGACGCACACCGATCTGGAGCACGATCAGGATGACATCAGTGATAATGGTAAATATTTTATTAATAAAACACTTATCCTCACAGTTTCAATCTATTTTTTTTTGCATGATATTTAATTAATTTTGATTTTTGTGACAATGCAATGCATGGCCCGAATGTGAGCATACTCTATTCTCTTGATCTCTCTTCCGTAGATTGCCAGTCGTACTCCATGGCTAGGCAAATAGATCTTTTCCAAAATTAGATAATCTAAAATCGATTTCCATTTCTTTTAATCTGCACAATAGTTCCAGCACCTAAGCATTTGACGCTGGAACGACAGCTGAATAAGAGCGTGCTTATTGGCTGGTCGCCGCCAGAGCCTGTGGGCTATAATCTAATCGATAGTTATCACGTTTATGTGGACGGCGTGCTCAAGGTTACTGTGAAGGCCAACGAACGCACACGAGCTCTGATTGAGGGCGTCGATTCTACGCGGGTGAGTCATTGTTTGCAATGGATGATGCATGCATTGATTGCAATATAATTCTTAATTTATTAATGTTATTAATTTTAATCTTTATTTTAAGCAGCCACATCGCATTAGTGTGCGAAGTGTGACCCAGAACCGTCAGACGTCTAGGGATGCCGCTTGCACCATGATTATTGGGCGCGACACCTCACATTTGGGCCCCTCGGCGGTGCGCGCCTCGCACATAACGTGTTCCTCGGCGGTCATCTCGTGGCTGCCGGCAAATTCCAACCACCAGCACGTGGTGTGTGTGAACAATGTGGAGGTGCGCACCGTCAAGCCGGGCATGTATAGGCATACCATTACCGGACTGGCGCCGAGCACCCAATATAGAGTGACCGTACGAGCCAAACATTTACGTGCAGTGGGTCAGCATACACCACAGACACCTGGACGGCCAGGACAGGAGGAAGCGCCAGGTGCTTATGCCGATTTCCGTACCTTGACCAAGGGTCTGCCCGATCCCCCGCAGGAAATCCAGCTTGAGGCTGGTCCTCAAGATGGTACCATTTTGGTGACATGGCAGCCGGTTAATAGGCCCACATCGACGGGGCCTGTAACCGGCTATGCTGTGTATGCCGATGGTAAAAAGGTCACCGATATCAATTCTCCTACGGGCGATCATGCCCTCATCGATATTGGCAAGCTGGGCGTCTTTAATCCGAGAGCCGTCACCATACGCACCAAATCTCGAGATTCACAGTCGGCTGACAGTGCGCCCATCTTAATACCAAGTGAGATAGCAATTGGGAAAACTTTTCAAAATAAATATACTAAATCCTTGTTTCATTTACAATCCATAGATACTGTCCGCAATGCTGTTGCTCGCCGGGGACCAAATCAAATGGGTATGGGTATGGGTCCACAGCTTCCACAGGGACCACATGGTATGCCTGGTCAGCAGCAGCAACAACAGCAACAGCAATCGCACATGATGGGCCAACAGGATCCTCATCATACACAATACGATCCCAATCATATGCAGCAACAGGGTATGCAACAAGGACAGCAACCAGGCCAACAGCCAGGACAACCAGGACATCAGGTGAGTGTCCGTCCCACAGATCAAAAGGGATAATTCTCTTAATGCATCATAATACATACATTGTAAATAATGTTCTATGAACTCGTTTTCCTCTTGATTTCGATGCAATTGGTTGCGAATTTTCGAGAAAATAAAAAAGAGTTCAGTTTCCATCGCAGCCAATGTGATATCATCGAAGATTGATTGTATTGTACATAAGCAATTTGTATATATGTACATATACAGATTGTATCCTAAAATATACATAACATATATTGTCAAGTTTGAATGCCATAATCATAAACATGCTATACTATATACTATATATATACATATACCATATACAAATCGTAACAATTTCGTAAACACCTGCCTGAACTATAACTATCCCGCAATCCTTTTGCACTCGTCTAATAAATCAGATGCTGTCATTCCAATTCCAAACATACAAAAACATATACTATATGCTATCACTATGTTTATATATACATACATACACACACACAACCACATCCTTTTTAACTCTTTCAACTCAAGTTCTATAAAATGGTCTGCCTCTATTTACTACTTCTACTCCTACTACTATCCTCTTTTCCTATCAGTTTTGTTTGCTAATTAACCACATTATATACAGTACATACACTGAGAGAAAATGTTTTAGAATAAAAAAAAACGCACAAAATTCACCATAAAATGAAAGTGAAAGTTAATATGATATAAGAACCAAAAGCAATTTTAAAAATTTTTAGGCCTGTCCTACCCCTCTAAACCCGTTGAAACCCTTAATCCGAATATGATTTGTATGTATGTATGTACCGTTAAGACATTTCTTTGACATTATTTTTTGAAGGTTAAGTTTTTCTTTTTATATCTCAATTCCAAATGCCAGATTTTGCAAGTTCTGCTAGAGTTATAAATTTTTGGTTTTGTTTTTTTTTATTAAAATACTTATAAATTTATTGCTTTTATTTAAATTTGAATTTTTCTTTTGGTATACTTACATACTATACTTATATACAATATAGTTCACACATACATACATAATACATAAGTAGCATGCGAATTGAATTTGAAGCCGCTAATAACACATACTTAATAGCAAGTTGATAACTATAATAACTTTTGAACTTTGTTGAGATTTGAAAATTAGATTTTTATATTTATATGGCAAATAATTAAACAATTAAGATGCCGAAAAATTTACAAAAAAAAAAAAAAAAATTCTATTAAGGATAAACAATCAAGCAATGCCAATGTCAACGAACAATATTAAACAATACAAGTTACATATTCATTTTCATTATATGATACCAAAACTGTTACCGTAACTGTTAACGTTACCGTTACTGCAATACTGAATACCGAAAACCGATAACCGATAACCGATAACTGAAAACAGCCCGACGGAGGCTCCGGCTTGTTAGGTGGCCTGCTCGGTGGCCTCTTCTCGAAACCCACACAGAATCAAGTGAACCAGAATGTAAGTTATACCCACAACATCTTTCACTTATTACCACCACATTCACACATACACACAGTCTCTAATATATAAACACACACACACTAACTCCAATTAATACATACCAACTAGTTAAACATTAAGATTAACTTGTAACACTTTGCGTAAAAGTTAACACCGAATACTTTTAAGTGTTTGTTGCATTTTTAGTTAATTTATCATTTAATATTCTTTAGAGATTATAACTGAACATACGTTTTGTATGTAGTACTTAGTATTGCTATATAGCCCAAAAGGATTAAAAAGTTTCGCTTGATTTTTTACAACAATTTTGAATGAAGGCGACACATGCAAATTGCTTTAACTGAACTAATATTTGTTCAGAATATTACAATGGGTTTGGCTTTTGTTTAAGTTGTTTTACTTTTTAGAATTTCTTATGTTTAAAAACAAAAAATACTTTGTTTTTAACTTATTGTAGGGAAACATATATACATATATTTTGAGATAACACTTCCGTATATACTAAGATAATTTCTTCATATTCATAAAATTTTGCTTTCCCATACAATTTAATGATAGTGTCTCTAAACCTATTGAAAGTATATATATAATATATATATATTATTTTGAAACAGTCTTATTGGATTCAAGGAAACCTTTTTTCTATTGAATATTTTTGAAACCAATGAGAAAGTCATATTATATTCTTACAGCTTTTAAGTATATATTGAAATATTTTTATTTTTAATCTTTTAAAGTCTGAATACATTAGATTTTATTAGAGTAGTTTATTAGCTGTGATTAGGTTGCCAACAAATTTTGGTTTAGATAATTGAAAGTGTGAAAGAACATAAGTGTTTTTTGATTAAATATTAATTAATTGAATAAAAATGTTGATAGTTCTGAAACGAATTTCTAAGATGATAAAGTATTTCAATAAATTAAGAATTCGTGGTAGAATTTATTCCAAATTTTCCTTATTCCTATATATCTAAATGTTGGCAATAGATATAGGAACCCCATTTGCAGATAAATGATCCAATAGATTGTACATAAATTGTCGTATATAATTTTGATGTTGATAATACACAAATAACAAAGGACACCTGTACTATATCAGGAAATGAAAACCTTATACAAAAATTACTCTTCATTTTCAACTTGTTTTTATTTCTCTTTCTTTCTTTCTGATTTTTCCAAAAAAAAAAAGAATACACTATTTAACTTAGCTTCTTACTTAACCTGAACTATATGACCTATCAAACAAATACAACAAATAGATTATTCATTTAGTATTTTCATTTAATTGTATTTAGCTTGTAAATCGCCTTGATCTCTATACATACATATAAACATATTAACATATACACTAACATATAGATACATACATTTACATATACATATACATACTCGTATATATGTATTCAATACATTGAACTTTCTTAGTTGTCTAAAGAGAAACTATATAAAATAGAAATCGCTAAACCAAAAAAAAAAAAAAAAAAACGCAGCTGCATTCTAATATACTTATGTATGTACTTACCTATCTATCTATGTATATACTTGTAATAGTATAGACGCCTTCGTGTTTTTGCTAAAACAAAAAGAAAACCTTTTTTAAAACCAATGTGAATGAAAAACAGAGTACTCGCTAAAAAAAAAAAAAATGAAAATATGAAGAGAAACGCTAACAAAATTTTAAATTCATTTAAATTAATTTAAATTTATGCGCGTACTTATATCATCATCGCATCGCTCAGGGCTACCAGCCGGGGGCACAAACAACGCAGCAGCAACAGCAGCGAGGCATGGGTCCAGTGCCAGGGCGACCTTCAGGTCCCCAACAGCAGCAGCAACAACAGCCATATGGGGTCCAGGGACAGATGGGAGGACCACGTTTTCGAGGTCCCACACCCGGACAGATGCAGGGCCAAATGCAGGGACAGATGCAGGGACAAATGGCTGGACAAATGCCTGGTCAAATGCAAGGTCAAATGCAGGGGCAATTAACTGGTCAAATGCCTGGTCAAATGCAGGGACCAATGCAGGGTCAAATGCAAGGTCAAATGGGTGGACCTCGTGGTCCTTTCAATCAGCAACAACAACAGCAGCATCAACAGCAACAAATGCAACAGGGCCAACTAATGCCCGGTCAACAGCCTGGCCAACAACAGCAACAACAACAGCCACAACAACAACAACAAATGCCCGGAGCCCAAAAGAAACCACGCTATTTTGTTGCCATGTTCGACTACGACCCATCCACAATGAGTCCCAATCCCGATGGTTGCGACGAAGAACTGCCATTCCAAGAGGGTGATACGATTAAGGTAAGCTCGCTGATCTTTTGTGCCCACACACAGAGAACCACCAAAACACTTTGCAGCAGCTGCAGTATCTAACAATAGGCCCAGCTAGATGATGAAGACAATGTGATCCAACATATCCAGTGATACGGTAAAGCTATCGCTCACACAAAAAAAAAAAAAAACAACAACAACAAATAGAATTGGATGCAATTGGATGCGATCGAATATTGATGCCATAAATTGGACTGCGCTTGTCGCTAATTGAATATAAATCAGTGCATGTTTTTCCTTCGCCTTTCGCCCCATGACCCCGCCCATATACCAATTCAGTTGAGATCAAACCACTTAACCCTAAGTCCAACAAATATCTAATGATACATACAAAATACTCAATAACTAACCACTAAGTAGAAGTTGTTAACTCTTCTTAATAGAAACATAAGTTAGCGTTATGCACTCAAAAAAAAAAAAAAAACCAACAAACAAACAAACACATCAATCTAAACATAGTTCACACTGAATACGCTATATACATATATCCATCAATGAATCTCTTGTGACTTTTCCCTTTATATTCTCTTCTGCCATTCCACTTCTCGATGATCCATTCAGGTTTATGGTGATAAAGATGCCGATGGCTTCTACTGGGGTGAATTGCGTGGTCGTCGCGGTTATGTGCCACATAATATGGTATCCGAAGTGGAGGATACAACAGCTCAGATGGGACCCGGTGTACAACAGATGGGTGCTCAGGGTACACCAGGTGTTGGTGTTGGAATGGGTGGCACTGGCCAAATTATGCCCGGGCAGGGTGCACCACAGCAGAGCATGCGAAATGTGAGCCGAGATCGTTGGGGTGATATCTATGCAAATATGCCAGTGAAACGGATGATAGCCCTCTATGACTATGATCCCCAGGAGTTGAGCCCAAATGTGGATGCCGAGGTAAGTAAATTTATTAAATGAATAAGCAGCAGCAGAAGTTCGATTTTTGTTTAATATTTAGCGAAGGAAAAGTTCTGCTGGAAGTGGATTTATGGGTGGTCTTTTGGGTGGTTTGTTGCCTGGATTTAGCCAAGATATAGTCAGAAATGTGAGTGACTTATGCTCGAATGGAAGGTTTACCAATTAAGCTAGCATTATGTCCTTGTCGGAGCCATATTTAGGATATCAATTATATAATTGCTAATATTTTTCCTTATTATCGAGAAAGAAATGTATAAAATTCAAGTACTTTTTATTGATCTTCCAGAGCTAATATAATTACTACTTAATCGCCTTAGTATACAGTTTAAAGTCTTAATTGGTTCTAAGTCTTAATTCTTCAATCCTTCAATCCTTTTTTAATTATTTGTTTTCCATATTTCAGCAAGTGGAATTGTGTTTTAAGACAGGCGAAATCATACTCGTATATGGTGATATGGATGAAGATGGTTTCTATATGGGCGAATTGGATGGCGTTCGGGGTTTGGTGCCATCAAATTTCCTAGCCGATGCACCCGATCAGTACAACAACCAAATGGGACCGGGGGGAGCTGGGCGTGGCGGTTTAAGCCAGCGGGGACGTGGTCAAGGTCCTGGAGCGAGGGGGCCACCGCCACCGCCACGGGATAACATGATGCCAGGTGTGGCCGGGCAACGTGGCCCGCAAGGCAAAAGTAAGTATACTTTGTGACGATCAATAATCCAAATTTAACAAACATAAAACAAATTTTTTTTTGAAAAAAAAAACAAACAATTAATTATTGCAATTTTTCGTTTTGTCTTTCTTTTTATTTATTTTTGAGTTGTAAATACAAATTTTAAACAAACGAGATGATACTTAAAACTAATTGAAAGAACAAAATTCCATTCTTTATTATTTCTATTATGATTTATTCAGTTTTTAATTAAAAAATAAAAAAAAATATATATATATATACAATGATACAAAAGAAACCCAATGTACCTAATCGAAACCACTTCAGTTCTCAAAAAAAAAAAAAAAAAAAAAAAAAAAAAAATAATTAAGAAACATTATACGATAATAATAATGCAGGTTTTTGCAGACAACATAAACAATTTCCACAAAAGCAGGATATATATATCTATGATATCACTAATTCTATAACTATACCTCCCAAATACCACATTTTATTTTAATCCTTTCAAATGTTTACATTTTGTTTAACAACAAATTTTCAATCCGCATTATTGAGAGATTTTAACACGGAACAAACAATTCCCGGGACGACACAAATATATTTCCACTCTTTCTCCCCTTTCTCACTCACTCTCTCTCTCACTCACTCTCTGTCTCTCTCTCTCTCTCTCTCTCTAAATTTCTGTCTTACTATCTATCGCAAAAAAAAACAACAAATTGAAATAAACCGAAAAAAAAACAATTACAAGTGAATCAAATTTCTAGTTTTGAACGCCGCTAAATTTTAATTTTTAATTACAATTCCAAAAAACAAAAAAAAAATGAAGAAAATTTGTTTTCAAAATACTTGTTTTTCCCATTTTGTTAAATGTACAAATTTTGCATTATTTCAGCACCGCTCAGTCTTTTCTTTCATACAATATATGTATATGTGTATAAACAAATTTATATATATATATGTATATATATATATATATATTAATATACATATATAATATTTCTTTATAATTTTTTTTTTGGATTCAAATAATATATATATATATAGAGCTCTATTCAAATACCATATATAGATAGTTGTTGTTCTTGTTGTTGTACACACATGCAATTTATGCATTTTCGTATTATTATTATTATAATTATTATTATTATTCTTACAATTTAAGTAAACAAGTTTCATTTCCAATTCATTTAAACATTCAAAAATCATTAAAATAATTTCAAACTGAGATTTAATTGATCTCTTTCATTATCATTTGTCCGTGAGTCAAGACCATTCAACTTTATCATCTGTCATTTTTCAACTCTGTAAATATATATATATATATATATATATATTCCAACACTGTCCTTTATTTTTGTTTTGTTGGTGTTTGTCCTGTTTTCTCTCTATCTCATTCTCTCTCTCTCTCTTTCTAAGTCTTTTCTCTATTACTTTGGTCTTTGTCTTGCGTGACTTTTCCATAGCCGTGTACATTTTTTAGTATCTTTTGCATGACTTTTAAACATAAAAAATTAAAACATTTTTAATTTTTTTATTTAATTTATTTGATTTACTTTTTAAATGAAGCAACTTGTTTGCATTAAAATTTAAAAATACCAACTAACTAACTAATTAATTAATTCAACTGCACTTGAATTGCCTAGTTGCTCACCAAATACGATTTAGTAGTCTTAACTAACGAAAAATTATGATTTAAACATAAGTGAAAAAAGCCAATAACTTGGTTTGAGCAAAATAATTAGCCCAATATGAATTCCCAATATATACATAGGTACATATATATATATATATATATATATTATTTCTGGGAGATTCGTACACGTATTGATCGTGTTCAGGTTAATCTGAAAGTAAACCTTGACTGTTAGCTGACATTTTCATTCGGGATATATTTTTATGTTTTTTTTTTAAAGTTTCAAAAAACTAACGGTATATACCGTTACATATATGTAAATACTACATATTAAAAAATAAAATAATTAATTTAGCTTTACCAAGAAATCTTAAAAGTTCTTTTAGGTTAAGTCAATTATGATTTCGTTTTCTTTATTTAAACTAATTAAAAATTTTTGAGTTTTAAAAATATTTTCCTTCTGGTTTTTGAATGTTGGTCTTGTTTGTTTGCTATATAGCTTCGTTCAATATTTGATCAAATATTTTCAGTTAGAAAAGATATAACAACAAAAACAACAACAGCATCAGCAAGAGCTTTAAGCACATATCAATCAATCAATCTATCAATTTATCAATTAAATCAATTAAATGCGAGCAAATCTTTTGTAATTAATGTAAATTTTTCCTCAACTTGTACAATACGAAAATCTTACAAATATTTCAAGTTTTTATTAATTAATATCTCCATATAAACTTTAATATACATATAAATATATATATTAACAAAATATATAAAAGCCACAAAGTGCCCTTGCAATTCCTATATAAAATATATATATATAATATCATGCAAATATTTTGTAAATTGCATACAAAGAACAAAACAAAAATATGCTTACCACTGGGAAGAATAATCTCAATATACATATAGGATTATAATCCCTCAATATGAATCCCTCTGGTGCTAAAGGTAATATTTTAAAGATACATATATATATTTTTCTGAATGAACATTACCATAAATGAACGAACAATTTTTCAACTCTTGCCGATAATAACTATAAATATATATAATTTCTATATATATATATACATATATAAAAATGCATTTCTTTTGGCGCCTCTTTTTCCCAATTTTCCTTTCTAATCGAGTGATGTGAACTTGATGTTTGATTAAACCCTCTTTTTCCAATTTTTTTCTTTTTTGTTTTCTGTTCGATTGATTGCCCCTTCTTTTGGAAATGTTTTAACATTCAGTTTAATCATACTTTGTTTGTGAAAATGTAAAACTGCGGTGAATTACATAAGTGAATATACTATAATTATATATACTATAACTTAAACTTGTTATACTTGACGACGCGATGATCAATACTATATATTCCACTTTGAATAAATCACAGAAACCTCCCCTTCTTCGAACAGGCAGCAGTTTCGACTCCAAGATTCTCCAACTATTTATCTCTCTATCTATCTCTCTATCTCTGAAAATTAAAAATAAAAAATTTACTTTTATTTTTGTTTTTAATTCAATTTGGTTTTCTATTATATTATTTTTTTTGATTTATTTATTTATTTTTTGTCAAATTATACTACTACAACTTCTTTCAAATAATTTTTGTAATGGTCTGCTGTGGTAAATGTGAAGTCTTTATGTTATATTCGTTGCTATAGATGCTCGCCCTGCTTCCCCTACACTGTTAGACAACACGGGCCATCCTGCCCCCGATCACCAAACGCAGGTAAATACTCTTTCTCTTTTAGTTTTTCGTTTATTTTTGTTTTAAATTTTAAAGATAAAAAGAAAAAAAAGAATATGAAAACAAAAAATAAAGTATAAAACGAACAAAGTTTTCCTTTTTTGTTTGCAACAAAAATAAAAAAACGAAGAAGAAGAAAACACAAAAGGAAAATAAATAAAAACAAATGTTCACTTGATACCCAAACAAAAGCTACAGCCACTACTTAGTACTTACTACTTACTTACTTAAAATTATTACTACAACTTAAACTGCTACAGCCTACCTATCTACCCCAACCCTTTTTTCCCCTACTAACTATTGCTATTGCTCATTTGTTTTCGGTTCTCTTTTGCTAAAAACCGCTATATCTCTCTCTCTCTCGTCCTCTCTATCCTTTTTTATTTCTGACCAACTGGCTCACTCTATCTCTTTCTGTCTACTTCTTACTATCAATCTATTGATAAAACGATATTATTACGACATACAAATCCATTCATTGGAATCAGACAGTTACAAACATAAATATGCAGTTTCATTTCACGACACTGAGTACAGTTAAACATGCTATCGACATACTCTATTCTTCTGTATACATATATTTTTCACTATATCACTCGATTTACATACATATGTATATACATAAATATACATACATATACTATGACTGATTTTTTTATGTGGATGTATATAAGTATGTATGTATTTAATAACACAAAACATACGCTTACAGAACAGTATTTAAACCACTATTTCTCATTTTCTGAACAAAAAGACATCCATAAATGAATATATATATATATACTTGTATATATATATATTTTATTATATACCACATATGTATGTATAGCTAGCAACATGATTATCTTGTAGTTAACATTACTAAACTAAGTCACCAGAAAGACAATACATATAAAGCATCAAAAAGCATTACGAACCTAAGGCAAGCAGTTCTCGTCCGTGTAAAGTGCTGAAAGCAAAAGCAAATTACATATATAGCACATATGTATATATAGATATATATACATATATCAAATGCAATCATATAAATATTCTTTTATATATGTACATTTATAGTGTAACATACAATACTTAAAGCAAATTGAATTAATAATCAAATTTGTGACGTTTTTTGTATAGTTTGTACTATATTGTGCAGGTTCAGATCAATCGATTTGCATTTGAAAACCAGAAACCATCAGCAACAGTTTCCACAGCACCCACAATCATTCATAAATGTTTTCATTTTTCTTTATTGATTTACTATTATTATTATATTTTGCATTAAAATTTTACATTTGGTTTCGCCATTAATTTAAAACAGCTTAACTAATATTTTCACCTATTTAGGTAATTCGTCAGCTTCAAATACATTTCAAATATGATAGATATGTACTCAAACATAAACTGTTTATTTTTGTTTTTTATATACCATCTAATTCTAAGCTTACTTCCAAATAAAATACTAAATAAACAATGAATATATAAGGATAACTCATAACATTCAATAACAACAATTACAAGAAAAACAAAAGCGAAATTCTATTTTAAAGAAAATTTAACAATTTTTGTTGTTCGCTGTTGATAAAATTTTGCCTACTTTAAGATTTATTTTGTCAGATTTAGTTTGAACAGAGATGCCGAAAATACCTTACCTAAATACTACACATACAATTAAATATATATATATATCAGATAATACTAACCAACTAGATTCTCCACACTTTACTCAGAGAAAGAATAAAAAGAATTCATGATAAGCCCCCCTAATATATATACATATATACTCACAGATATGTATATACTTATATACATAAATCTATATACATATATTTAAATATTTTTTGTTTCATATACGCTATTAATTAAATAATTATCGCTACCTAATACTATTATATGGAATATATTGGATGTAATGTGTAAAATTTCTATGTGATTCACTGTATGTGTAATTTAATCAAATTTTTATTTCAAATCATATCCTTTTTGAGTTCTTCTAAGAACTTTTTTGTTGTTTTAAGACTTTCACTGATTATCACAATTATGATTTTTAGATTTGCATTTTGCTTTTACGTAAACCAAAAAAAAAAAAAAAAAGAAACTCCCAAAAAAACAGCAAACCAAAACTGATTAAAATTTTAATTTAATTAAATTTGATTTAAAATGTTCAAAGGAAAATGTTCACATTATACATTGACACATTAACAAAATGGCAAATTTCACATATTACCCATAATCATACCGTTAGTGTAAATAAACAATAGAGTTAACCAATAGTCCCGTTAATTCCAGAAAATACCAAAAATGCGTTCGAAAACCTTTCTCTGCGAAATGATTTAGGTTGTTTTCCCCCTATTTAATTTACGTTTCTTTTTCTGTATGCGCATTAGGCACCGTTTTATTATTAATTTAAACTTTTATTTTGTAATTTTTTTTTTTTGAAAAGCAGTTGAGAAACGTTGCTAGTTCTACATAATTATGTATTTTATTTCACCAATTAAACATATATGCAAAAATTACAAACGTATTGCTATTGGTAAAGCGGGACATTAGCTTACCTATCTCTCTTTCTCACTCTCTCTCTCGCTGTACCTCTGATTCCATTCCAACTATCTGTAGAGAAACTCTGTGGAATAGTTGGAATTTAAATGCTTTTTGTAATTGCACAGTGTGTCGCATAGTGAGCGAAAAGATGATCACATGCGGTAGTTGAGTTAATGTAGTTACCATTACTAACCCTTATAGCATTTAGCAGATATTATTATTACTATACTAGTTGAATTCGCGGACGAGTCCTACTACTAATACTAATACTACTAATTACTAATACTAACACCGATTTAGTTTGCCATCTAATAAGCTAAACTACTCTATAACCTTCATAACAATTTCGAATTTCACTTGAGAAAAGTTAAAACTAACATCTAAGACAAAAAAAAAAAGAAACACAAAATCCCTCATAAAAAATATACATACCTACGTACAAAATATATATTTACATAATTAAATTAGTTTGCCCTTTGTTTGATTCGTTTGATTCGTTTAATTGATTCGAATTATACAACTAACTCGATTTCTTTGCTATATTCGAATACTGGCAACTTGCAGGGGATGATCGGTCGCGTTGGTAATGTTGGACTGCAACAGCAGCAGCAACAACTACAACAGCAACAGCAACCGTATGGTCAGCAGCAGACACAAATGGGGCAGCAACAGCAGCAGCAACAACAAATGGGACAACCTGGAATGATGGGAATGGGAATGGGGATGGGCCAGCAGCCGCAACAACAGATGGGAATGATGGGACCCGGTCAGCAGCAGCAACAGCAGCAGCAACAACAACAAATGGGCAGCGGTGGGCAAATGGGCATGGGCATGGGAATGGGAATGGGTCAACAACAACAGCCGCCAGTTACGACGCAGGCGCAAACGGGCGGCCTTTTCTCCGGTGCAACTAGCCTGCTCTCTGGTGCTACTTCGGCTGCCACCGGTGGTCTATTTGGTTCGAAACAACCACCAAAAACGGATCCAATGCAACCACCCGGTGGTGTGCAGCCAACGCAGCAACAAACGAACGCCTTTGGTGCCCAACAAATGCAACCAGGCATGCAGCAACCTGGTATGCAGCAACCTGGTATGCAACAGCCTGGTATGCAACAACCTGGTATGCAACAACCAGGTATGCAACCAGGAATGCAACAACAGCAACAACAAGTGCCACCGCAAGCTCAGCCCCCGCCACAGGGGCCGGGCGCCGGTCTGCTGGGAGGCCTTAAGGGCATTGCGGCAGCGGCGCCCGGCGGCGATGTACTCTCAAAAGGCAAAGATCTCTTTGGCAAATTCGGGTTCGGTTTTGGCAAATAACCCCGGTCATTCCATAGGGTCCTGTTATATTATTCGTAGATTAGACTTATTATTACTATTATGATTATTGCTATTACGATTACGAATATTAAGCTAACAAAAAAAAAAAACACAGCAAAAAAACCAATTACCAAAACAAACAACCCTCCTCCCATATACACAAACACACTCACACATACAGAAACAGAAGCACACCCCAGACCCCCCAACTCTTTTAAACTATCAAAAAGCCTCCTTCGATCATTTATATGTGGTTGTTATAATTGTTTTGCCGATGTTAATGATAATTAAATATAATAATGGTAAATGCAACTAACTAGTTATAATAATAATTATAATATTTTTATTAATTAAATTGATAAAAATATTATAAAATATTATTACATTAACATCAGCAAGAAAATGGTGATTTAGGGGAAGGGGGATGGGGGAAATGAAGTAAAGAGAAACTCCACATAAATTGTTGTAAAATTATACAAATAAAGAAAAGTCAGTCAAAAAATACTAAACTACAAAGCCAACTGAACACCCACAGACACATACACACACTCACACACAAACATTCAGATGCATATATATATATATATGTTAAAAGTAACTGAAAGGTGACAAAAAAAAGCTCCATTTCTTATCTACTATATTTAAAACTATTCAAACACAGATACATACACACATACATTCAAAGGCATACATACATACAAAATACATATATATACAAATACAAATATAGATAATATTTATTAATGAGGCAATGAAAGATGAGAGAAAAAAACAAAACAAAAAATATATTATATGTATACATACATACATTATATATTTACAATTATTTGTTAACGCACATTGTTAAATTTGCTACTGTTGCTGACCAGTTTATAAATAAATAAAACAAAACAAAATAAAAAAAAAACAAAAAATAAATGAATAAATAAAATAACTAAATAAATGCAAACCAAAATATATATATAAAAAAAGAGGAAGAAAAACAACCACATACATAAGTAAAACTAAATGACCCAAAGTATAAAAATGCATATAATTATATATGTATATATTTAAAATATATTGAAATTACATTTATAAAACAACACACACTACAATCACACACACACACACACAAATCGGAAATACACAAAGATAAACCAAAGAGTAAAAGAAAAACTAAAGCAAAAGAATACGCAAAATTATAAATTAATGGATGAAAAAAATAAACAAAGAAACAAAATAAATTATAAAAGAATGAAGACAAAAATAAAAACAAAGATAAACAAATCAATATGATACATATTTACATATATACGCATATGCTATACCTAACTATACATACATACATACAGACATACATACATATACATACAAAATTTCTCGCATTAAATTTTTCAATTTAACCTTAACCATGATTCGGGCTTAAATGAATTATCTAACTTTAGTTACAAAAACAAAAAAAAAAAAAATGAAAATCAAAAGAAAAACAAAAACCAAATAAAACACAGAAATTGGATAATTTATTTCGATTTCAAGTGATACCGCGCACAACTCACTCACAACAATTCCAAAATCCATTCCAGAATGCAGTCCATAATCTACAAGATCCTAGAAATTCTAATCCTTATTCCTCAGTACACTATATATATATATTTATATATATATATATATATATATATATATTCCTGATAAGCACATATGCGTTAAATATGTATGTATCAGTGTTATGTAAATGTGTCATGTGAATACTAATAACCAAAGACCAAGAGATAAGAAAAACTCCATAAAATTTAACAAACAAAATTATCATACATACATACGGATAACATATGGATAATTATAAACATATAGCCAAAATGAAAACTATAAACTGATAATAATTGATTTTATGTACGATCATTAATAAGATATTTCTTTGTTATTTGGTTTTTCTTCAAAGTTGTTGAACGAGTAGAAAGATTACGATTTCGAATAAAATAAATTTTTGGCATAATAAGATCTTTAGATCTTGTTAAAGGAATAAAGCCAATCCTATTGCCATTTAGGCAGATTCAGTTTGAGTTTGTTAAGATTAAAATATAGTTTTTATATCTATATTATTTAGTGCTTAGCCAAGTGGTTAGACTTAGTTAGAAATTCTTGATTCTTTCTTCTGATGGAAAGACTAAAGACTTTATTTAACTTTTTTATTACTTAATCGTACATAAAATCAATTATTTCTCGGAGTCTCTACACATACACACATACGAACATAAACACACAGAAAGAATTAGTAAAGAAGAAGAAAACGAAAAAAGCTGCAAAATTAACAACTTTTTTTTCAACTTGTAAATCGCCCTTAATCCTTCCTACTACTTATTGTTAGTATGTATTTACTTACCTACACATACATACAAAAATATACATATACATATACAAAGTCAGCATACAATCAAGCCATTTCGAATGTTACTTAAAAACAAAAAAAAAAAACAAACAAAAATATAATGAAAAATTTAACTATTGCATACATTATGGCGTAAATGCTTAAATACATAAATACATACATACTTTTGGCCAAATTGAACTTTTTTGCTTTAATCCTGTTTAAAATACATACATAGAAAACTGTTTCCTAATGTTCAAACCAAATTGCTTTATTAACAAATAAACATACACACACACACACACATATATAGAGACACATGCATACATACAAAGAAATACAAATACAAATACAAATACATTGCGTACCTCTTGCTTTACAAAACAAACAAAAGAAAGTGAAAAGTGAAAGTATAAACATAAAGAGAAACCAAATGAATATATTAACAAAATTTACCAAAAAAAAAAAAAAAAAAACAAAAAAAAATATTAAATAATTCAAATATTTAAAGAAAAAAAAAGCGCATAGAGTTGAATATGTATGTACTTAAATGTATTATGAGCGAAATGAATTGTGAGGTAAAACATATTACTTTAATCGGAGGATAAATGAGAGCTGGAAAAAGAAAATAACAGGATATACACATGGATACATACACACATACACATACCGATGTTATGGCAATTAAACATCATAGGTTGGCACTGTAAATTGTACACTGGCAAATAGTTCGATCGATATTCAGTATCAATGAATAGCTAAGAATGTTATACAATATATATACGTACGTACATATATATATATATATACATATATATACATACAGACATGCATACATACATATATCAATTGATCAATATGTAACGTTGAAAACAAAAACAAAGCGTTAACTTTTCCCACGTAAATGATTTCATTTTTTAAAATCTTAAACTAACAATCAATAAAAAGTGTATGTAATTTATTATTTAGCCAACTGAAGAACCAACCAAGACAATGTTTAAATATATATATATATATAAAATATATATATATATATATTGAACGTGATCAGTCAGTCTACATATAGAAATTATAGAAAGAAAACAAATAATAAGTTTCGGCATACCGAAATCTATTCACTAACTCTTGCAGTATTGCATTAATTTATTAATATTTTCGATCACATAGTTGATTTTATGTAGTTCATTTGATGTAGTATTCAATTTAAATCAATCTGCAAGAGTATACAGATACGTTAACCAATATAAATACACACACACATACACACACTGACACTGACACAAACATACGTAACAACACTCGGTAATCATTTACAAAAATCTGATTTAAATTCCAATACAAAAATGAATGAATAATAACTGAAGAAAATACTATAAAATGATAAACAAGAAAGTAAAAGAAAAACCAAACCAAAAAAATAAAAGAGAAGAAAAACCAAACAAATAAGAAGAAAGAAAGAAAAAAACCAACTAAATTGTTATACTGTATTATTATACTTTTTCTATAAATTATAATTTCTTTATTGAATAACAAAATGCGAAAAAAAAAATGAAAAATAATTAAACAACAATTTCAAAGGAAAGAAATCGAATGGCATTTTTATTCCTTTTCTAATATAAATACTAATATACTATATAAAACTAATACTAATTAATAGATGGATTTGCCAGACTCCACAAAGGTAAATTTAGTTTAAAATTTAACCTCTTTCACTAGTTTTATTTTTAATATATATTTATTTACTTAAATGGCATAATTAACTATAATTTTCATATTTTCAGTTGTTATTTATTGGAAGGAGACTAAAAATAAAATTTATTATACCCTTAAAACTTTATTAAGTTAGTTGACATATAAAGACATAAAATAATTTGTATAATCTTGGGCTAATTTAAAATTATAATTTAGTTAGGATTGAAATTACTCATACGGCATGTGGCCCCCGTTCTGTTTGCTTGTGACACAATCATCTTAATATATGTCTATATATAGTATATTTTTTTTTTGTCTACAAAAACCATAAAAGACCTTATCTTTGACTACCCCACGCGTCACTTAAAGTCAGTTGTTTTAAGGCAAAAACAACAGAAAAATGTTTACTTAAACTTATCTCAGATTTAAAATTTTTGATTATCTTTTTATTTTGCGAACGCCAGTTAATATAAACTATATAATACGTATGTATGTATGTATACATAGATACATATAATAATAATGCAATTAAGTATTTACAGAGTCTACAACTAGATCTAAATTAATATGACTATAGCTACTGCTACTAGAAATATCAAACCAATTGCGCAATTTCCGTTTGCCAGCCAATTATCTTTCCATGGAGGTGAATCAACACTCTTTACCCCTCCCCTTCCGTATGATGATTATACTTTTGCCTCAACTGAAACCGATTCCTTTTCCTGCAGATGACTCAAGAGTTGGTTATCTTCATTGCTAAAACGTATATTCTCAACCGCTGGCAACATTTGTTGAACTTTCAAGCTCATATTTTGTAAAATAAATAGAACCTTATTTTCACCAAATTCCTTGGCCACTGCACACAACATTTCAATAAATGTGGCATCAAATTGCATAAATCGGCTACAATCCAAGACAATGGGAAAATCATTTTGATAAAGTCGACAGGCCGAACGCAACTCCGAACGTAAATTATCAACGCCCGTATAATAGATATCGGAATGTGATATAACATGTACATAATAGCTCGTCTCCAATTGCTTAAGGGATACTTCGATTTTGGGATTACCCAGACGCAAAAGGATGAACACCATGCTGAGGACAATGCCAAATAGTAGGCCAAGTTCCACGCCACACGCCAGGCAGATAATAAAACTGCCCACCCAACTGAAGAAATCCTTTTTATTTGTCTGCCATAGTTCCTTAACCGGTGCCAAATCAATCTGTAAAAAGAATTCAATTAATTCAAGTAGAAAAACATAATATTTCCTTCACCTACCATAAAGACAACAGCCGCAATTAGGACAGCAGATAATGATGATTTGGGTATATATTGAAAATATGGTGTTAAAATACTCAAAGCGGAGAGTACAATTAAACCCGTATAGATGCCAGCCATTGGTGTACGTACTCCGGATGCTTGACTGACCGCCGAACGGGTGAAGGCACCACAAGTTGGCATTGCACTAAAAAAGGATCCAGCTATATTGCACAGGCCCAGGGTGAGCATCTCTTGGGAAGCATCCAAATTGCCATCCTTGACTAATGTTTAACATAAAATATATTTTCATAGTTGAAGAAAATTTATTACGCATACGCACCGAAAGCCTTGGCAATCGCCACATTGGCAAGGACAGCTACAATGGGAACAACCACAATACCACTGCCCAACTCCCGCAGGATATCCGTAAAAATATAAGTTCGATTTTGATACTCAAATGCAAATGGAGGCAGTTTGATTGAGGGCATGGCCGAGGATACCTTTGAGGATAACATAAATGGTACTGCCTCCATGGAGGCATTTTTTACCCATATAAAGACCATGAGACCGGTGAAGAATACAACCAAAGCGTTGCGTGAGATGCTTATGTACCACAGGACCTTCTTCAGGCGTTGTGTAAGTGGTGTATCCTTCTTGAACTTCACCTGCGATAACAACTGCAAAGAGAGACATTGATCGATTGATCCTTGAATTTGAATTAAAATTCAATGCCAAAATAACTTACACGCAAGGCGAGTAGTACACAAATACAAGAAATGCCCAAACCAGCATCAGCAGGACGAATATTTTTAAAGAAATCTCCAAACGATGGAATACCCTTCAATCGTATACCCAAAAGGTTTTTAATTTGTGCCAATACCACAATTACTGCCGTTCCAGAGGTAAATGCCTTGGTCACCGGTGCCGGAATAAAACTAACTATGAATCCCAGCTGAAATACGCCCATGGCAAGCTCAACAAGTCCTGCCAGGAAAGCAAGGACAATGACCACCTGCACTGGTTTATCCGCACAAAACTGCAGCGTTAAAATGGCCATTAAACTGGTCGGACCAATGGAAACTTGTGGAATGGTGCCAAAGAACACATAAATGATTGACCCAATGAATGCCGAGTATAGACCATATTCCGAGGAGAGACCAGCCAATGCAGCATATGCAATACTTTGTGGAATTATCGTTAGTCCCAGAGTAATGCCGGCAATCAGATCGGCAAATGCCTTTTCCCGATTATAGCAACGTATCCAGCTCAATATAAAGATGCGCCGCAATAGCCAATGTGTCTCTTTTGGTTTACTATACTTGCTCTGTACATCCATCTCAACCGTATGACCATTATCATTACCATAGAATTCATCACCATTCTGAGCTGTATATTTTTCCTTCTCCTCGCAACTGGCTGAAATGAGAAAAAATGGAAAATACATTGTTAAGTATTACAAAATGGAATGAATCGATCAATTAATCCTACGATTATAAATGGTGGCAACAGTTGAGGCTTGGGGTCGTCGTATGCGCCACCTGGAACCCAAACCAAATTTAGTATGCTTCCACGTCCAACGCATTTTCTGTACTGATTTACAGTTTCGCTAATAGCCAACTGCAAAACCAAAGTCAAAGCCAAAAACTCTCTCAACCGAAATTTGTTTGTTTGTTTTTTATTTTTGTCATGGGGGATTTTTTTTTCTAGCATTTTAATAAGCAAAACTGTTTCTGTGATGCTCAAAACAAATGAAACAAAACAAAATCACGAAGCTTAATTGTGTGAAATTGTTATTAACTATATATATAGCTATGTACCTACATACACTTATACACATAGATGTATTTATATATATATGTGTGTACTTCATATAGTAATATTTATTGGTATGGGTATGACATGCGATTTCAATAATTAAAGTCTGTTAAAGAGCTGTTATACTTTAGAAAGAAAAAAAAACCTGTTCTATGACTCTCAACGATAAATAGATTTTTTTTATACATTTAAATTTTACACACATTGTTCCCTCACATTTGCTATAATTGTTTAAGGTATGACTTTGATAACAGTTAGTAAATAATAGTGAATAAGAAATAACAATTTAGACTACTCTCCTTTATTCACGTGAATTTTCATTTAGCACATTCTGTGCTAGCAAAGACAACTTTAAATTTTGAAAAAATACAAATATAAATACTCACAACATCTGCTATAAATATATGACTATAACTCTCAGTTAATTTTTTCACTTGTCCATGTGGCGTCACTAATTATATGCCATAAATAATCCGTGTGGTATCAGTTAGTCAGAATACTATATCCATAACATATGCTAAATGATTGTATAAACTGGTCTCATTGTTAATCTAAGCTTTAGCGTGAATAATCCAAATCGCATAAATAGCTTGTAAAAGGCACTAATTGACATTTCTTTTGGTGTAAGTTTTTGCATGCTCAAACCACATGCAATGGTAATAATCTATTATAATACATATGTATATATTTGTATATATGTATTTTTTGTTAGAGAAAATTTTTAGCTCGAACTTTTGACGGTTCCAGGTTTTTGATAAATTGCTATTAGCTTTTGTAGTTGATAAAAAGCACAAATTACTTACTTCTTATATATAAAATTTTTATAGTTTTAAAAAATTTGTATTTTTCTAATACAAATTAAAAGATTACGTTATTAATTTTATATATCATTATAGGTCTTTTCTAAGTAAACAAAACTTTTTTAATTGAAAACGTTGCGTATACGTGACAAATTTCAATATCTTTTTACCATCATTCAAATAATAATTTTAGCTAAATATCTATTTAAATATGTAAGAAATTATAATTACTTCTTAATGATAAATAATATTTACAGTAATATAATTAAATAATGAAAAGTTATTACTTTAAGTCTTTTACGTTAAAAATATTTTCTTTTAAACTTTTTTCCTAAAACCCAGTGCCCATGTTCTTGCCAAATTTAATATGCATCAATAGGTTATAATATATAAAAATATAATTTAAATGAAAAACACATTTTCGCATTTGCCACAAACATATTTTTGCATCTTAAAATATAATTACTTTTTGCATTTTTTCGAAATGCAATACGATTTTAGTATAACTTCGATTTAGCTGATTTGAACAAATAGTATGTTGACATTTCTATGACCAAAACTTTTCATACATTGCAGATCGATTCCACGATTTCTGACATTAATAATTAATGCTAATTTATGTCAATGGGCCAATATTTTGGGACATTTTTGTTTTAGTTTCAAATTAGCTTTAGCTTTATTTGTTTACTAATTTTATCCTTTGAAAGGCAGTAACTAACAAACGCCAGTACTAGCTAAAATATTTGTTTAAAATTGTATTTATGATTAATATAATTTTGCATTAGCACGTGAGCAGTCAAAACAAAATTTGTGCACATCACGATCAAATGATATATATATCATATTTATTATTAAAGATTATTTACCATTTATAAATAATAATCACTTGTGCCAACAAATTTCCTGACTAGAAGTTGCACTAAAGTTAGACTGTTGTTGCGTTTAAACAATTATAAATTGATAATAATATTTGTAATCATATTATTTTAGGATTTAGTTTAAATATGATTGGTATTTATCCATATTTTGAAACTTAAACAATTGGATTCCTATTCATATCTATATATTTATTTAATCCTAAATTATCTTGGAACTTGGTAAAGGTTGGAGGCTTTTGGCCTCCAAAGAGGTGACCGCCCATGGGGGATAAAATGAAGGCAGAGACGGACTCTATAATCCATATGTACGTAATGTATATACATATATTTATGTACCTATATATATATATATATTTATCTGTATATCTGAATCTGGTTATCTACCCCAGTGTGGAGCAAATGTGACCTACAAATTGAAGCTTTAAAGGACTCTAATTTTATAAAGTTTTGATCGATGTTAAAATAATGTCAAAAATATCTTTTTAGTTTATCAAACTAAAAAACTTTCTATTAGAATATTCTAAAATAAGGTCAAAAATAAATGTTTTTTGGAACATTTAACCATAATTATACACGGCTTAACTTAAACCGATTTTATAGTTTGTATAAATATTTTGAAGAGTAACACTTTTTTATTGTCTTTCGGTTCTAGGTAACTAATTGTTAATCGCTTCATTGCAGTTCGATTTTTTCAGAAATGGAGTCTAATTTTTACCTTTCCATATATATAAGGTCTTAATACAAATAAAAACTATGTAAATTGGCTATTAAATGTAAATGTAATATTTTGGAAAGCGTCCTAAAGCAAGAAAATTAAAGCAAAGTAAAGATAGGCTCTTCAAAGAAATAAAGAATTCTCTAAGGAACTTACGAAGAGGTCATCTAAATGCATCCTGTACAGATAACTCTTATATTATTGTAATAGAAGATAATGCCTGGATAAAAATCCAATACGGTTACCTACCATCGAAGGATAATTTCTTAACAATCGTCATATTCGCGTATTCCTCGTATTGCCGTTGGAGTCAACTTTTTAAAGAATTCAATTCAATCGCAAGGATATATCATTTGCGATAGTTGGATTATAAAGTTAGATAAACTATTTTGCACAGAATTAGCCCAAGTGTACTGCTTCACAATCAAATGAAAACTGCCGAATGAAAGAATTTTGGAATGATAAATAAGAGGAGACGAGCAGATTTTTCTGATAAACAAGAAAAATGAAAAAAGTCAAGAAAAAAAAGGCGACAAACAATTTGCGCTTTATTTTCGTTTCGTTTTCTTTTCTTTTCATATATATATATATATATTTTTTTTAATTTTTCTGCTTGAGATCAGTACAACAATGACATACTTAACGCTTATTCGGAAAGCTGATGGGCAAACAAACATACCTAAGGTGGTGGTCGAGGGGTGTGGCAAGATTTGTCGCCCAACGTCGGGCGACAATATATGTATGTATGTACCATAATCATAGTGACTTTGATAGTGGGAGATTTAGGTGAAGGAGAGGGTTAGGGCAATTGTTCAGATCTGATAAGAGAAATCTCGCAGTCTTATATATATGTATATCGATTGTAGTTGGTTGCCAAGAAATTTTCCATCTGAACCAATTGTCAAATGGAATTTCATCATTGACTTATGGTAAGTGAACTGGCCAATATTTGAGATACAATTTAGTTAAATTTAATCAGAATTATAGATACTAGTATAGAAGCAAAAGAACACACACACTTCTAGCGACATCTTGTGACAGGCTTTTTATAATACCCAAATCATACATAAGTTCTGTCAATTTGAATTCCGAAATAATTTAAAAGCCGAGACTTTAGCGGCTGCAGCTTCCGGATAGGTGTGAATTGGTTGCCCCTTCCCCAAGAAATGTTCAATCACACATTCATTCACATGTGTATATGTAATGCCGGCAGGTATTTCTATCTGCCAGTTCGGAGTATGCAGTTAACCCTGTCAGTTTATGGTGGGCGTAAACAGATTAAGACATAATCTTATCACCGGATACATGCAAGGGTTGCGGTGGGAATAAACTCTTCAATGAATTTATTGTAGAATATGATATTTTTTAAGTTAGACAAATTTCTCAGAAATGTACGCCGAAACGGGACGAAAATGTATACATATGCATATGTACATCCATGTCGTTCCCATACTTCAAGGTCATTTTCCTGGAGTCGACTATATGTGTTTAATTTCGTTATCAGCATGAAGATTTTATCGCACGCTGCGGTTGATTCGTGTCTGGACACAGTAGATAAGCTAAAACATAAGTTATAAATAGACGATTTTATTGTTTATGAACTAAATTTAATACAAATATTTGTTTTTACCCTGACACTGCGACATTGTCAGATTGGGGAATGCGTCATCATTGACTTGTCTAAGCTCTTAAATTTACAAATGTGCGCGCCAACTTGCAGTGTTGGAAACGGGGTTCAGTACGTAAATGTTTAGCCGAGTTGCAAACCAAAATAGCGAAGACACAGTACCAATTTCTAGGGATGCGCTGCTTTGTGTCTAACGCAGCCCTGCCTATCGTGATTATTTCTTTACGCAACTCTGCTTATCGCGATTATTTGTAAACGCAACCCTGTTTATCGTCATTATTTCTTAACAAATAATTAACAAAATTATTTCATAGTGAAATTCAGTGTCCGTGCAAATAAGCAAACTCATTAATAAATTAAATTGGTTCTTGCTTCGAATGTGCTACCGCGCTAGGGATGTGCAACACATCTACAACGACACAATCGACAACCAACTTGTCAAGCAACCTTGCCTTGCTCGTTATCGCTACAGTACGCAGGGAAAAATAAAATTAGTAACAAAAGCAAAATCATATTTGGCTGAAAAGTTACTTTGCTGAGAGCCAACAAATATTTAATTGCTTTATTGCGGCCAGCGAACGCTTTGCGCCTGTATCAGGATCAGGGATAAGAATATCAACGAATCGGAATTAGGGCCAGGACCAACCAAGACTAAAGTCAAGAGAGAGAGCAGCAGTAGCAGTAGCAAAACCGAAACGAAACCAAAAATCAAGTTTCGTGCACTTCATCGTTCGTCGACTTCTTCTTCTTCCTCTGGTGCTGGTGCTGGGCAATTGGCTTGCTCCCCAAATCTATTATGAACAACAATAGTAAGCGGAAAACTCGACCTAGTGGCGGAGGCGGCGGTAGCGGCGGCATCTCAAGGTAAGAAGAAGCAGTTGCAGCTGCAATAGAAGAGTAAATGCAAAAAAACGCAAAAATGAAGAAAAAAACACAGTGAAAAAGACAAAAGAAACGAAAAGCAAAAGAGCAAAAAACACATGCAAGTGCAAGAAGAAGAGTGTGTGTGGGTCTTTGTGGCTGGGGTGGTTGGTGGGGAACACATATTGTAGCAGGGTTAGCGGCAGGAGGGCGGGGGCTGCTTTGCTTTCAACTGCGCTGCCCTGGCAAATTGAAAAACCGCGACAAGGCAGGGTACGACAACGACAACGACCAACAAACTTAGTCAGCCAGCCTCAGTCACCGAAAAGAGCACTCTCCGGGTCCGGTCCGCTTGAGAAAGGTGAAAGCGCGTTTTTGTAAAAGTGTGATGTGTGTGTGTGTGTACATGTGTGTGTTAGTGTTGTTATTGTTGTTGCCATTTCTGCAACCTGACCAAGGGGAATCTATGGCATTCTTGGTGGTCAGAAGACGACCCAAAACAGAAATCAGAAACGCAAATGCAAATGGCGCTTATATAATAGCCCAACCTACTTAATGTGTATGTGAGTTTGAGTAAATGTGACTGTATGTGTGTGTGTGTGTGTGAGTGTGTACGGTTGTTTGCTGGATCCTCTACATACATAGTTTAATTTTCAGTATATGTATCACATTGTGGTTTGTTTACATTGTCAACAACAACAACAAACAGCTCAAAAAATCATAATTGTTTAAAGATTTCCTTTTCTGCTGATGATGATGATGTTAATGTTGGTTCAGCTCGTGTTGCCCATTGCCCAAGCGCACCCCCAATATGTGAGGTCCGGTCGATCCCTGTCCCCCCTATTGGCATCTCACTCGCACCCTCGTTCTTTGCTGCGCCCTTTAAATTTTCAATTGAAATATGACTGCAGCACATAAAGCCACACAAACACACACACACACACACACACACAAATTCATATCCGCATTTATATACACAGTCCATTGCAAAAGTATTAGTTCATATGCATTTATTTACTTAGTGAATTGTGAATTCTGGAAATTAAGTCAATACATATATATTTGGAAGGCGGATCATATTTTGGGATGTTCCCCTTTTTTGTTTTTAATTAAAAGAAACAAGTAATTTTATTGTAAATGTTTCTTTGTTATGGCTTTAACTCTTTATTTATCGGAAATGTTGTATGCTGTTTATATACACATGTATGTATGTACATATGTATGTCTGCACATAGATAGACTTATACATAGATATAAAGCTACGTATAATAATAATCTCTATAACTTGCTCTTATATGTATTGTATTGTTCAATATATTCATAGATCAACGAATATATTTATTAGTTAGCTTGGTAATGGGTCTCACTGTAGTACCGCCACCCTATAACGCACGTACACGAGAACACATTCTATTTCACCGTAGTACACTGTGCCTGACTGCAACTGCCTCTTTTTTTGTTGCTTTTTTTTTTTTTTTGGTATGCAGTTTCTTGCATTGTCAGCATTTTGCCGTTTGCTGTGACGACGACGTTGCTTCTTTGGCACACTTCGCCGCCTCCCCATGGCTACGTCGGGGCGCTCTCAATTTGGGTCACTTTACAATTTTGCTGACCGAACCGAGGCATGTTTTGTTCGTTATTGTTGTTTTTGTTGTTGCTATTGTTCTTTTCGCATGCCATTTAATCTCTCTAGTTGTTCATTTTTTGCCTCCGTCTCAGCCTATTTCTTGCTCTATCTCCCGTTGCATCTATTCTCATTAGCTTGCATCTCTTTCACTCGTCTTATCAAAAACAAGCGCACGCCACGCATGATTCATTTATGAAAACGCATTCAACTGTTTTTTTTTTTTTTTTGGTTTCATTCACGAAAATGTTCGCAATGCACGCTCTATGGATTGTTGTTTTTTCACCAGCAGTGCTCCTGCCCCTGCACCCGTATTTAATTCTATACACACACACCCACACCCACGCACTCGGTGCTTCTTATGACTGACTGTGTTCATTGAATGGGTTCATTGTGCGTTTGCCGATTTCACGGTCGTCGATCCTGCACGCAACCCCAGCAGCATGTATACATACATATCTACATATATAGTAGGCGGAGAGTTTTATTTTGTTTTTTTTATGGACATGGCTTAAGTAGCGATTGCTCGAAAGCACTCGCTGAACTTATCCATTTGGATATAAACCCTTTAAGTATTTTTTTATTAACGAGTAGTAATAATGTCCATTTTAATGGTGAAAAAACTCCAACTTCAACTTCACAGGCACTGGAAATATCACTATAATTATAGATGGTCATTTGTTTAAACTTGAAAACAAGATAATCCAATCTTTATTGCAGGTTTAGCGGGGATGGGGGTCCTAATGTTCCTAAAGATTTTGTAGATCAATTTGGTTTCCTTTTATCTAGTTTATGTATGTAGTATGTTTTAATCTAATTTATCTTGCAGATACAACTCCAACGAGAATAGCTTGAGGACAGCAAATAATAAGGCAGGCGGCGGGGGAGGAGGAGTTGGAGCAACATCATCAATTTCAACATCTGGAGGAGGAGGAGGATCTCGTCCGCTGGCGCAAGGCGTCTATAATAATACGTTTTTCATGCACTCGGCCACAGCGTTAGTGGGCAGCGTTGTGCAAGTGCACCTGCGTTCGGGCAACACTTTCGAAGGTGTATTCCGCACATTCTCGGGCAATTTTGACATCGCACTGGAGCTACCGGCGTGCATTAAGTCCAAGAATTCGCCGGACGAGGGCAAAGTGCCGAAACTCATTATATTCCCGGCCGATACTGTGGTAACCATTGTGGCAAAGGACTTTGATTCCCAATTTGCCACATCGGGCGGTTTTCAGACTGATGGCGCCATCTCGGACAAGTGTAATGGTAAGATACCCAATGGTTACTTATGCCTAAAATTGGATTTTTATCTTGATAAATAATACTCATTCATAGGTGCACGTTTGGATGAGAAAGAATTGGAGCCATGGGATTCGGATGCAAATGGCGATATAGATATTGCGTTAGATGACGCAGCCAATGGTTGGGATCCCAATGAGATGTTCCGAAAGAACGAGAATGTATTCGGTGTAACTTCTACATTTGATGATTCCCTCTCATCATATACAGTGCCTTTAGATAAGGGCGACTCACTGGAGTTCAAGGAGGCTGAGGCCAAAGCCGAAAAACTGGCCGCAGAGATAGAAAATAATCCAGTCTGTAGGGAGCGTCTGGATTTGGAGAATGGTGATGAAGAAGCGTTATTTGCAGCAGTTGAACGT
Organism: Drosophila sturtevanti; assembly: GCA_018150375.1. Classification (NCBI taxonomy): domain Eukaryota; kingdom Metazoa; phylum Arthropoda; class Insecta; order Diptera; family Drosophilidae; genus Drosophila; species Drosophila sturtevanti. The sequence continues at coordinate 1,329,542 of JAECWJ010000356.1, read as the reverse complement.
CCAGGAGCGCACGACCAGGAGCAACAACAACAGCACCATCAGCAGCAGCAACAGCAGCAGCAGCAGCCACCGCACCAGCGGTCTGTCGAACGTGATCGGGAGCGCAACGATCGTGAAAGAGAACGTGAGGAAAGAGAACGTGAACGCGATCGTGATCGCGATCGTAGCAATAATAAGCCACGCGGTGGTACCGACTATCAGCTGAGGGAGACAATGAGCAGTGATCGGTATATAACGAAGCAGACGCGCAGTATTACCGGTCCACCGCCTTCACATGTAGGCAGTAGCGGGCGCGATCGAGATAACAGTATGATGATGCAGCAAGGTGGCATGGGTGGACCTGGCCAAGGAAGTGCTACTCAATCTACAGCGGCTCTAATATTGGCAGGTGGGTTAAAGAGCGCTCCACCGACTTCATCAAGCAATGTGGCCACGGATACAAGCGGTAAATATGGAGGCGGCGGCGGTCCAATGGTAAAGCGTAAGACCGTTCCCCAAGGAGGCAAACTGATGCGCGGTAATCCTCCCAGTAGTGGTGGTAGTGGTAGTGCCGGAGGCAACAATACCACGGTGTCCCAAGGTGGTAACAGCAATTCTGGTAGCCATGGCAAGAGTAATTATCAGACGTCCATGAGTATGCAAAATCAATATTCTTATCAAGGCAACTCGCAGATCATGCATGGGTAAGCAAAGCAAAATCGTCTTCTCATTTAATTCTTAAATTATTTTTAATTTTATTATCGTTTTCTCTTTTATTGCTGCAGCTCCTCACAATATCGCAATCAATCTCACATGGGCGGTAGCAGTGGTGGCTCTAAACTGAATGGCGATGCCAACTCTAATGCTGGCAAACCACTGCCTCCACGTCAGATGCGACAATATCAGGGTTCGCAGAGTAGTTCATCGCTTAACTACAGCGGTGATTCCCAATCCATGGGCAAGCCTATGCATGGTTCGCAAAGTGCTCATTCTGGCCAAAATAGCAATTCGCCGCCTTTACAGACAGGTGGGCAACAGCCACAGCAACAACAACAGCAACAGCAGCAGCAACAACAACAGCAGCAGCAACAACAACAGCAACAACAACAACAACAACAGCAGACGCATCCACACCAGGGCAATATGCAGTCCCAGAGCCAACAGCCGCAACCACAGCGGCAAATACGTTCACGTGATACTCAGCTACAGGACTTGAGACAATTTGGCCAGGACTTTCAATTGGCTCCCAGCAATACTTCGCCACAGCAGCAGCAACCGACAGTACAACAGCCAACACAGGTATAGATTTTATTTTACTATCTAGATTTGAGCAAGTAAAAATTTTTACCTTTTCTTTTAAAGCCGTTGCAACAACAACAACAACAACAACAACAACGCAACAACAACAGCAGCAGCAACAACAACAACAACAGCAGCAGCAGCAACAACAACAACAACAACAGCAGCAACAGCAACGTGCTCTTCAGCAATCGGCCTCGCCACCCCAACCACAACAACAGCAGCAGGCCCAACAACCGCTGCCACAACAGCAACATGTGGCTATGCAACATCATGTGCCACCGCCTCACATTCAGCATCAGGCGGCGTTATCACAGCCACACTTTGTGCCTCAACAGCAGCCACAACAACCGTTGCCGCCTCAACAGCAACAGCAGCAGCAACAACAGCATGTACCGCCACATATGCAGCAGAAGGCTCAACAGCAACCGCAGTTGGTACAGGAGCCGCCCCAACCGCAGCCCATTTATCATGCCATGCCGCCCCCTCAGACATCGCCAGTGGTTATTACATCGCCAGTTTTGCTGGAGCAACCGGTGCCCCCACAGCATCAGCAACAACAGCAATTGGTTACACCCAAGCCAGATGTCTCGCCGGCTCCAAATAACAGTAGCGCCACAACACCCACTGGCATAGCCAGTACACCCACAACTGCCCCTCCCGTGGCATCCAATGTTGGTTCTGATAAATCAACAGCTGCGGCATCAGTTGGCACTGGAAACAGTGCGACTGCAGCTAATGGCGCAAATGGTGCCAGCACCGGCGCCAGCGGAAGCACGCCTGTGGTTAAGAAACATGTGCTTAATCCATCGGCCAAGCCGTTTACACCGCGTGGTCCCAGCACACCTAATCCTTCGCGCCCGCACACACCACAGACACCAGTACCCATGGCTGGCATGTACGCGACAACTGGCACCCATGTACCGGCAGCGGCCAATCAGGCCGTCTACGTGTTGCAACCGCAGCATCCATTCCAAGCACCCACACACCCGCAGGCCGGACAGCCTCAGCGCTTACGTCGCAATAACTTTGGTAAGTCTATATAAGATTGTATATTAATGACACAAACTAATTGTGACACCTGTTTACAGCTCCCATGGCAGCATCGCAAATGCATGTGTCGGCCGCAACGGCCACTGGCCAAACTTTGCTGTCCACTGCACCCATGCCACATTTCATACCCTATCACAATGCGCCGCAGCCACAGCATTTCCCATCACAGACATACCCGATGCAAATGCGTATGTATCCGGATCAGTCGCAGATGCAATTCCTGGCTACGCAGACACCGCCGTCGACAACACCCTCGCCGGGCCAGCCTCATCAGACCTTCCATCCGCCACCACAGCCCTCCCCTGCCGGCGGGGGACCGCAGCCATTCACGCCACAAGCACAACAGCATACATATCAGCTGATGTGCATGCATCCACAGATCATACCCAATCACTATTTCCCGACGCCACAGCATCCGCCGCAAAATCAACAGTTTCAAATTGTAATGCAGCAGCAGATGCCACAGTAAAATACCACGAGCTTGGCGATAGTGACAACGATGATGGGTGGCGATGGTCCACATATTGCCTGGTCATTGTCGTCGGGGGAACGTGGGAGAGCTATATGCGCAGCATTCATCAAGCAGCAGCACATAAACATACAAACACACACACACACACATTCAGCACACACACACACATACATAAAAACAGGGCCACACACCTATACATCATTACCAGCAACCACATAGCAAGCATCATATATACCACATCCGCAACAAACTTGTGTAAACGCGCGGCTTTTGTTGTCGCTCCAAGCGATTTTTCCCTTCTCCACGCATACACTATTCTGCACCACACCCCACATCTACACACGCAAACACACACACACAGAGACCCACACAACTACAACAGCACGCGCACACATATACACATATTCATGCCACCCCCCACAGACCAGAAAAAAAAACACCAACAACAACTAGGAAATTATAAAATACGATTAAAATCAAGGGAAACTAGTGAATTTTTTTTTCAAATTGCAAGACTTCTAACAGCGCACGGAAGCCAACAACAACAAAAATAATAAGAAAAACACCAACAAAAAGAACAACAATCACAAAAGCGAAGAAATGTCTAAAAGAATTGCTAAAAGCAAATATCTTCTTGAAATCAAAAGAAAAAAAAAGAACTAAGAAGCAATATTATATAATTGAGCGTCTGTCTGAAGTGTCTTCAGCACTGCACGAGTCCTGTGCGCATAACCCAAATCCAATTGATTATTAAAAAAAAAGGATAGGCGTTCATATGTATATGAAAGAAACATTTTCAAACTGAAAGAAAATCAAAACATTTTTTGAAAATGCTAAACCCAAAAACCAAAAAGTCAAATTAAGTCAAGGGTAAAATATTTTGTAAAATTCTTAAAAAAAAAATAAGAACAGGACAGCTCTTAATTGGCATCAGTGGTATTGATATAACTATAATTTAAAACGATTTGGCGTGCATGCAACATACTCACTCTTCTCTCTCTCTCTCTCTATCTCTCTCCCAAACTATGCTACCCCCAACCATACTCATATACACACTCCCCCATACACACACACATATATATACAAAAAAAAAAAGTAATGAAAATATGAAGTGAAGCGACAGGCAGACACCAAAAACCCAATGTCATCATTCCAAGTTCATTATTCCCCCAAGGCATCCAAAAGGACTCTTAGCTGGAGATTCAATGAAGAGATCTCTCTATAAATAATAACCTTTGTTTGCTTTGCTGGGGAATGGAAAATCGAATGTGAAAAGAAAGTAGAAAAAATCGTAAAAACTGATTAATTTAATTGAAATTGAATTTTGTTTTCACCGCTCCACCACCTTATCCTTATTCTATCCGATTTCCCACTCTATTCTCATTTTACAATTATACAATTTTCATAACGCAATTCTCTTTTTATTGTAGTTCCGCTTTATTATTTCTTATTAACTAAAACAATTTTTCATATTTACAGAAAATGTAAAACGCATGAGTCTGAGTCAGGTTTTTTGGGTTTTAGTGCCTCCGTTATCCTTCTAGAATTGAACACGTATTTATCCTTTGCCCGTCACATAAATCAGTTTGATTATATTTTAGTATGATCAAGATGCATCTCTGTTGTGGTCTGTTTTGTTTTGTAAACCTTCAAGTTTCCTTAAATGAAAAAAAAGAATATAAAAAATAATAATTATTATAAATTTAAATAAAAAAAAAAAAACAAAAACTACAAAAAAAAAGAAGAGAAAAACAAAACATCAAAAAGCGTATGCATTTTTTATTGCAATTATTTAATAATCATAATTAAACACGGATCTGAAGGTCATCCACATCAAGTGGAAATGACTTGTCGTAAAAAGGAGTACAATGTTGAGATTTCTTTACCCAAACTCGTCAAAATGGCTGTGATATGATAGAGGCAACATAAAGTCACAAACATTTTAACGACATGGTATAAGAAAGTTGCAGTAAAAATTTTTCCACACACTTGTAAGTATCTATCTATGTATATCTATATAGTATATAGTAATACATCCATTACGCACTCCGTTTGTAGGAATTCACACGAAACTCATCAAAATGGCTGTGATATGAGTTGGATAAATGCAACATTTCACAACCCCCTTGAAGAGTTACGTAAGAATTGTAGCTCTCAACGGATTTTGTTTTCGATACACTGAAACACTTGTTGGCTCATGCTAGGAGAGTGCAATAACTCCACCCCCCCTCCATCCATAAGTTGTACACAAATGCAGTTATATATGTATGTATGTGCGAAATGCTCATTGGTTCTGTTTCTCTCAACGACTGCTCCGACTGGCAAACGATGCTCATTGCAATGCCCATCAAAGCTGGCTGTGATACGCTTCAAATGCAAAAATATCCTTCTACAGCCCTTTTTGATGACATTGAAAGTAAGACACAATATAACTACACAGGCACAAACTCACACAGACATACACTCCAACACACACACACGCAACACACTGCTTATAATTTATCCTGACAAACGTACTCCAATACAATTCACGTAACGCGAATGCGATGGCGAGAACGTAAAGTAACTGACGTACAACATAAGCGGCTTTCGTCTTTGTAAAGCTGTGTTTGTGTGTGTGAGTTTGTGTGTACGTTTGCGTAAATGTGTATGTAAGTGTGTATGCGTCCGTATCCTGTAGTTTTCCTATTTCCGGTGTTTGTAATAATTCAATTGTTGGAGCTGGAACTTGACTAGAGAGGATTAGATTAGTCTGTATATATGTACATATATTGTATATACATTTATACAGTATGTGTGTATGTGTATGTATATATGCGCGAGTCCGTTTGCCCGCCTTGCGCAGGGTATGTGAACTGTGAACAACGTTATCCTTGCTTACGTTTTATTTTTTCTGTATCCTTCTTTGTTCTGTAGGTTAAGTAGCCGAAAACGTTGCAAGCTGCATATACATACACATACATACATATGTATGTATGTACTCGTATGTATATGCACCAATACCAATACATTAACGTCGATTGCGACCACCGCCCTCTGCTGCAGCTTAAGTGTCTGCCAGTCAGTCTAACTGTGTTGCCTACTCCGCTTTCAGCCACTGCTTCTGTCTGTACGTCTCTCCGCTGTCTGGGCATATTCTCTATGCGCGAATATGAGTAAGTGTGTGTAAGTATATGCCTTTGTATGTGTGCCCGTATTTTCACCCTTAACATGCCCTTCCCAGTAGTATCAGCAGCAGCAGCGTCAGCAGGAGGAACAAGAGCCGGCGGCTCAGCTATAACAGCAACAATAACCACCACTCTCATCCTCGTACTCGAAAAGTATACTACTAAGTATAATAAAACTTTTCCGAATCCTTACCGTTTTTTTTGGTAAGTAAATAATATGTTTTCCAAACATTTTTATCCATTTTCTATATGGTATATGAATCGTTATTGCTTGTATGTATGCCTTAGTAGGGTGTTGCCCAGTCGGCTGATTGATTCGAAAACTGGGACTGGCTGCTCCTACTGCAGTTTATGCATTCAAATAGTGAATATATGTATATGTTTGTATGTACATATAGATGTATGTATGCATGATTTGTTAGTAAAAACCATCCCTTATGCGTTCCGGCATAGCTCAGGCTTGGCCAGGCCCGGCCCGGCCCGACAAAACCACGTCCCTCTTTATAATAACCTTCTCTCTTCCTCTCTGTCTCTCTCTCTCTCTCTCTCTCTCTCTCTCTCTCCCTCTTAGTCTATCCCATCCACATCTCTTTCTAGCTCTCTTCCTTCTTCCTGTTGGCACTCTTTCTGTACATCGACATCTGCTATGTGGCCTATGTTTGTGTGTGTATTACTACGAACGCAGACGGACTTGGGTTTTTGCCACCCACCCTTTTTCCAACAAAAGCAACCTCATCATTGCCATCGTCCTGGTCTTGGTTCTGGTCGGCGTTTGTCGTGTGTATACCGAAATACGTAAAATTCATTTATAGCTGTTGTTGTTGGTACTGTTTCTGTTTCTGCTTCTGCTGCTGCTTCTGCTGCCGCTGCTTTGTTCCTGTTTCAGGGCGACGGCCGCCGACGCCGTTGTCTTCACCTTGGTTGCTACTGTTCCCTTTTTTTTTCTTTTTGTCGCTGGTGGTCCACCCAATACAGCCAAGATGGTCTTAATGCGTCTTTAATTATTGGATACGTTGATCTTTCTATGCATGACCATGGATACTGTAATCGCCCAAATGGGCGTCCGCTCCTTAATGTTATCGAGAGCCTTTGCATCTTCTGTGTCCTGCGGATACCACACTTATGTATTGTTATCCACACTGAAAGTATACCAAACTTTTCGCATCCGCTTCATGTATCTTAAATGTGTTCCTGTCCCCGCTAGCCTTAGTGCTCCTTCTTGGCCCGGTGCTATGCCTATGTCTGTGCCACGGTTTGTCTTTTGCGCAGTTTCTAAATTTCCCAAGCGAAAGAAACGCCTGTGTTCTGTACAAATTTTCACATTTTCGTTTTCACATAAGTTTTCCACTGATTAATCCATTGTCATGCATTTAATGCAGTTGATTAGAATTTTTGAAAATTTCTTTATTTATTTATTATGCATTTTGCCACTCAATTGCCAATAATTTATTAACCGGTTTTCCTTGTAACGTTTTTCGCCTTTTTACAACCACACACACAGAGAACAGGACGAGCAACTGCCGTAGCGGCGGCTACCATTCGCTTCTTTTCGTCCTTGTGTGTGTATTCGGGTTTGGCTATTCTAGTACTTCGGCTTCGGTTTCGGTTACTCGGTTTAGCTCGTATTGCGATATAGTTTTCAATTACAACGCCATCGGATGGGTGCGCGCGCTAAAAATGGGCAAAAAAGTCGCGCCCCCATCTGCCAACCACCGTAATACACACAAAATGTATTCGGTTTTTATTGCTTCCATTTCACTTTCGACAATATTGCGCCGATGCAATGAGAGCAAGGACTCTCTCTTTAGTAAAAGGGAGGCGCACCGCTCTCTCTATCTCTTCCTCTTTTATATACATATATCCTTGTAAAGGAAAAATCGAATAATTTGTATCGATAATACACACATCGTGTATACATTGGCGCCCTCCATTGAGCTATTTTAACAAAATTCCTAGTTAACTCACTTCTAGAGAGCTTTTCTAGGACTAAGGATGAGTTATGCATATATATAAATTTTTTTCAACAAGAATTATATCTAAAAACTCCCTCCAGAGGGCGTTTAAAGTAAAAGTAGGATTCAGATACCGAAAAGTTCTTTTATATAACAAATTTCAAATTCGTAATGCATTCAAATGTGTTGGTTTCTTTATTTTTCATTCATAATTGTACAATTAAAAATACAAAAAATTGTTCAACAGCAATTAAAAAGTAGTACATGAAAATATAATTGTAATATTTTATGAAAACAATGTTGAATAAATATTGTATGAACACTGGATTTATCTTCAGCTAGATCGGATTGAAAATTTTAATTTCAATTGTGAAATGATTTTGGTGGCGGTTCATTTTAATTAAAATATATATGTATATAGATATATGTAATATATATTGGATATGCAGGTAGATGAGCGCATCCAGCCGGATCATTATGTGAACAATAAACAAAGATCCGAAACCGTTCATGGAGTGGGGGGGAGGTAACGATAATCGCGAAAGGTCTGGCAAGTTACTATACTAAAAAAAACGAGATACATATGTGTATATATATATATATATATATATATATATATATATGTAGTATATATATATAATTTTTGTTATCGTTTCCTTCATTTTACCTTGTTGTAGATGGAATTGGCATATTGATATGTCGATGCAGATGTATATATGTATGTATGTGATATGCGTGATTGGTGTTGAGATACATTTGTAGTACAATTTATATATATATATAGGTATACATACATATATGTATGTATATATGTTAGTAATAATCATACGGAAAAAACCAAAGTGTCGGGCTTTATATATAGTCTACAACATACATAAGTACAGCTCTAATTCATACATGTAAGTAAATGATATTAATAAGTATGTTTAACATGAGCTTAAAACGTATTGCAACAGGGCCATTTTCCAAAAGTGCTAATATTCAATTTAAAATTCATTTAGCTTTTCTTTTTTGTTTAGTTTTTCTTTTTTGTTTTGTTTTGTTTTTTTTTTTTCAATACGTTATTGATGTGTCGTGAGTCTTATTAACTAAGGGAATTTAACTTTATTTTGATGCTTTTTTTGTAAGTTTTTTTGTTTTTTTTTTTTTGCTGATTTCATGTGTACCAAACTAACCAAAGTGTGCGTAGGCGTGAGGGTGTATGTGTGTATGGGTGTATGGATCAGGTAATTAAAATTACATTAACGATATTAAATGATATAATAAATAACTAAAAGTAGCATACATCAATCTATGTATGTATTTATGTATATATTCTCTCACACTAAATATTATTTTTTATCAAATGCATATCATAAATCCCGTTTCCCGGTGGCTCCCAATGTCATTCTGCGTTCTTGATTTCACTTAAATTGCGACAGGCTTCTCTTTCCCGCTCCCGTTCACGTTCACGTTGCTCTTCCTCCATTTTGAGGACTTTACTCTTGAGACCACATAAAATCTCGGCTGTCGCTATATTCTTAATGGTACTCAAATCCAAATGTTCGCTGTGATTGTTGTTGTCATCGTTATCGTGATGCTCACCATGGCTGTTGCTCTTGTTGGCATGTTCATCTGGATCGAGGCTTGGTTCATGATCCTGTTGTTGCTGCTGCTGCTGATGCTGCTGCTGATGTTGTTGCTGTTGCTGCTGTTGTTCCAATTCTAAACTGCGATTGATTGCATTTAACAATTTGTGTTTACCCAGGGCCAATGCTATCCCATTACTGTTGCTGTCATTGCTGTTTGGCTTGCTGCTGCTGTTGTTGTTGTTCGAATCGGTTTCCATATCCAGGCCACGATTGTTGTTGTTGTCATCGTATTTACGCTCATAGTCATTGGGATCCTCATCGTGACCATTGCTGGCAGCGGCAGAGTCTCCCGATTGATCAGCTTCAATTTCCCGTTTGATGAGTTGAATGTCAGGCGTAGATGCAGGAATTGTCGTCGTCGGCATGGGTGTGGGTGTCTGCGGCCTTGCTCGACTGCCATTTGCATTTGGCGTTTGTACAAGATTCAAGGCTTCCTCATCATCATTGTGGCAATTATCGGTTTTATTGCTGACATTGCTATTGGTCAGATGATGACTCTCAACCAGACGTATCTTGAAATTATTATTGTGCGATGCTGGCGGCGGTGTCTGTGGCACAATTGTCATAATGGGTTCCAATATATTATTTTGACCATGATGATTATTATTGATCGCATCATCGTGCTGCTCGGCACTTGAATAACATTCCCTCTCCATCTCCTTCATTCTCTTCTCACCACCCAGTTCCGAATTGTAATGCATTAGGATCTTTCGTTTGGCCAGATATTTGTGTTGCTTACGTGCCGTGTCCAGCATCTTCTTGCTGTTAGCCTGAAGGATAGCGAACGAATTGTTCTCGGCCTCTGGTTGATTGTTATTGATGCTACCATTGCTATTGCTAGCCAAATGGTTATAGTTGTTGCTGCTGCTATTATTGTTATTGTTGCGATTGAGATTCTTCATAAAAGTTTCGGTCAGTGCGGCCTTCGATTTGATGTGGTCACGGAAACCACCATAGCTGGGCACACCAGCACTCGATAGAGGTGTGGGACATCTATTGGGGCCATTAGGCTCAAGTGTACCACCTCCACCGTAGCCGGCAGCAGCATGTCCACTAGTAATGTTGACAGTGTGTGTTCCACGCTCGTAACGACACTCGGTGCCATCGCTTTCGTGTGGTGAACTGATATCGCTGGCATCACTGTCCAGGTTTTTCTGTAAGTGAAAGTTACCGTTATAGATATATACAGGTGTATCTGACATTAAGTATTATAATAACTCAACCCACCTCTGTGTGCAGCCCCTTGATCTTCATTGCCTCGGCCACCTTTAAAAAGACAGGCAAATCCTCATACTTCACATTCACCTGTCCACTGTACATAAAGTCAAGCAGACCCGCCATGTGGCTGGCCTCAACATCTGCCATCAGTAGAATGGGATGACTTGATGGATTCTCTAAAAATATCTGCTGGAAATAGGGACTACAAACAGACAAAACCTGCAACGATAAATAAATGAAAGAAGCAAATGGAAAGCATGAGTTCAACAGTTCCAAGAATTAAGCCGCCATTTTACCAGTTTGTGGGCCTTGAATATTTTTCCTCCGGCTGCAATTGTCACATCCACCATCTTTTCATCCTTCTGTAGTGAGTGAAAGCCACGACACATGTTACCATGGAAATTGTTCCACGATAACAGATACTGATCTATAGTATTGGGATCTGTGTAAGGCTGTTGCTGTTGTTGTTTATGTTGCTGTTGCTGATGGAGCTGTTGCTGAGCAGCCTGATGCTGAGTGGCCGTGATATGAATTTGTTGAGCAGTTGTGGGCGGCGAACTAGGGCGAGGTGTGGGTGGCTGGTGTGGATGAGAGTGATGATGCTGTTGTTGCTGTTGCTGCTGCTGCTGTTGTTGTTGCTGTTGTTGTTGTTGTTGTTGTTGTTGGAGTTGCTGATGCAGGTGTTGCTGTTGCTGCTGCAGTAAGTGTTGCTGCTGCTGTTGCAGGGCATGCTGCAGTCCTGGCGGAGTGGACGATGACTGCATTCGGTGTGGATGTGGCGATAGAGATGGTTGATGGCTCAGGAATCGCTGTTGCTGCTGTTGTGCCTGAAGATGCTGCTGTTGCTGCTGTTGTTGCTGCTGCTGCTGCTGTTGCTGGCGTGCATGCTGCTTAATTTTGACCAAATTCTCCTGTTGCTCCTGCTCACGCTGCCGCATCAACTCATGTTTAATCTTATATTGTTGCATAGAGAGATCGTCCACGCTCTTGGACAACTTGACCATGTCACTGTTGCTATTGAACTTGTTACTATTGCTATTGCCTAACATAGGTTTTAGCTCGAATTTATAATCGCCGCCAGCACCACTGGCAGCAGCGGCCAATTTACGTTCAGCAGCTAAAGCGGCACGTTCTTTTTGTCGCCTGATTAGCTCATCGATGTCCATGTAGGCGCCACTTGTGGCAGCTGCAATGGCCGATGCAATAATTGGATCATCCTCAAAGACACTGTCGTCCAGAGTCTCCTTTAATGTCTTTGTGGATGAAAATAGACGCAACGATGGATCGTTCACCTGATCGCTAAAATACACATCCATCAATGTGAAAAATGGCCATTCCCGACGCTTTGGCTCCTCGGACATTTTGATAGCCTTGTATTCCTGCAGCAAATTATTCCATTTTTTGATAATCTTGGAAAGTGGCAGTGGCACATTAAGTTCACGCTCCACCACACTAATAGAAATTGGGGATATATATACATATATATGATAATGTTAACTATTTCAATATTCTAAAATTATATAAATTTCTGTACTTACGCCCAAGCATATTTAGATGCATTTCGTTTGCCCGTAAAAAGTGGCGACAATTCTGCCCTTAATCTGATTAATGATTTGACTTTTTCCGCTTCCCCTAAAATGAAAGATTATAGAATTATTGTTGATTAAATCAGAGATAGATCGGATAACAGTAGTTTATTAATTGAAAAGCTTAATTTTGAGGAGTGAGTGATCTATGGGGCATTGATCTGGCAGAGTGGAGCTTTCCACCTGCCAAATGCAATGAAATGCAATGCAATGCAATTCAAGTTTCCGATAAAGACCTCTGGCTATATAGCGGCAGTAACAAATTATAGAAAACTGCACAAAGATTCATTGAACCCGACACAGTCGGATTCGAGCAAACACTACAATCATCTGACAACGGATTGGCATCGCTAGCTCCATCGACGCGAGCCTTGTCCATTTACGACTCTAGCTCTATATGTATGTATTTATGTATGTTTGTATGTATGTGTATATATATGCCTTGTGGTTAATTGCTATAACGAATCTAGCAACTTTTACCTAACTGAAAGACTATAACCAAAATCGAAACCGAAAACCGAAACCAAAGAGCTAAAACCTAAGCTATGGGAAGAGTCCAAGATCGGAGATCGGAGGCTTTAGTGGCATTAGTTGTCAGTTGCTGATGCGCGATGAGCATTAGCATTAGCACTGGTTATGTACATACATATGTATATATAGAAAGGGGTATGTGTATGCTTATATGTGTGCGTGTGTGTGTGTGTGTATGTACCCCCAACCACACTCCACGCTCTCCATAATGACTGAAAACTATTCAACGTTGAAGAATTCATTAGCAGATTTCACTTTCGCTCATGACGACGACGACGACGGCAACGGCAACGACGACGTTGGCGTTCGCTTATTTCTTTTTGCCGTCTTTCTTTATTTATTTATTTATTTACCGTAATTTCTACTCGTTTACTTTTTTTTTTCTTTTTCATTTTTGAATCTCGCCTCTTCAGGCTCTTTTCTTGCTTTGACTTTACTTTTTCTTAAGAGAAAATTTTGTTGAAGCCGGATCTAAGTTTAGTGAGCGGCGGGCGGCAACGACGAAGAAGAAGAAAAAGAAGAAGACGAACGACGACGACGACGACGTTGCGACGTCGATGGCAGTGGCGGTGGCTACTTTGATTGGAAAGATTTGGACTGCATTTCGATTCTAAGCAGGTTTTCTGGTCGATGCAATGCATTTACTTTCTAAAATGTTCAAATTGTTAAAGAGTCTGTGTCAAGGCAAGGGCCATAGATTCAGCTTGGGACTGCCATCAATCTGACAGCGATGAAGCAATATTCCTCTCAGCTCCTATACGATTTCTTTGATACCCTTACAAAGTTGTCCCATACATTTTTTGCTATCAGCAAAGTGGGAATAGCTTCATATTTGGTTAAAATATAAAATATTTATGATAGGTTATTTATATATTATATTTTCTGTCTCCTATATATTGATAAAATATTCTATATATGTACATATATCTTACTACATATTCCGATACGTATATATGTATGTATATGTATTTGTGGGATTTGATAAATTTACTAATGATAATAAAGAAAGTTTCTTTTGTGGAAAAGATTAATAATTTTGAAATTAGTCTAGATTTAGAAAACTATTATTATTAGAATAGTATAAAAATGATTCTGACATACACATGTAGACCAATATATCCATATTTAGAATGTCCTTATCACTGCATGGTATTGAAAGCTTACAAACAAGAGTATACAAATAACGGTATAAGCTTAACTTTATGGACTTGAAGTTATTTTCGCATTAATGTTTCTGTTGGAGCATTATAACCTAGACCAACCCAAAAAGATTGGCTGGAGCGCGTTAAATAACATCTCAGATTTGGCAAAAATTTGCCAAGCAGCCAAATACGTACATATGTATGTACATACATACATACATACATTCATACATTCATACATATATATATAAATGAATAAGCAAAACAAGGCAACGCTTGCCAAACAACCTCAACCTTCTGCGTCGATCTACGCGCTTGATCGTGACATATGTACACACAGATACACACACACAAACATATAAATACATATGTATGTATGTATATACAAACAGATATACAAGTTCCACGTTCCCCTTTCTCAGCAAATCGGGAAAGGGGAGTTGTGGGGAAGGGAGCTGCTTTTGGCCAGCACTCACAAAAGTTTCACTTTCTTTGCAACAAGTTTTGTGTGCGTCTCACATACATAGCACACACACACACACACCAATACATACACCGACACACACAAACACACACACACAAAGAGAGTCACCGAATGGCCTCTGATGTTGTCTTCTGGCACTCTGGTGCTGCTGCTCTTGGTTTCTACTTTCCGTTTGCACCCTTTTATGTAACCCAAATCCTCGACTCTACATCTTGTGATGCTGCTGCTCTGACTGCTTCTTTTGCAGACAATCCACTTTGTCTGTCTGTTGGCAGCAGCGTTTACCGTTAGTTTCTCTTTTGGCCTATATTTGGCCCAAACCGATATTAAAGCCAAAGCCAAAAGCCGAAACTGAAGTTGTTCTTTATCTACCTCTCTCCATCATCTTGCATCTCCATCACAGCATTTTCATTTCCATGGCCATCTCCAGTTAACTTCCGTTTGGAGCACTTTCTTGAGCCAAGAACCAAACCGGTTCTATCCCTCTCCCACGGAACTGCATAGAGAAATGTTTATGTTTGACGGTGCACAGCACACAAACATATATACTTAAATATATCATTCGGTTTGTTGGTGTTCCAATCACGTTGGCTATAACAATTGGCCTTTGTATTTAGTCTTCGAATACATTTTGAGGATTGGCTCTTTACATAGAATATGGCTCTTTGTTACAATACATACATACATATACATATATATAGATTTTTTATTTTGTTTTTTTTTTTTTTGGTAAGCTTCTTTTGGCCGGTTTCGATTGTTTGGGTTTCTGCGTTTCGTTTCGCTTGCTTTCTTTTTGCCACGCTTATTTGGCTTCTTGCACTTTTCTTTTTCTTTCACTAGTCAAAGTACATACATATATATGATATCTATATTCTATACATACATTCATACATACATATATTTAGTTATATACAAGTTTTTTCTTCTTGCTTAATACTTTGTTTGATTTAACATGGAATTGTTTACCGTGACGTTTCGTTTTTTCTTCTCTCTCTCTCCCTCTCTTTCTCTGTTTTTCTTCTTTGTTTCTTTCTACTTCTTTTGATTCTTCGCGTGAGAATTTCTAATTGGGTCAGGAGATCTTATTTTTGTCTTTAGCTCACTGTATATCTGCCACACGATGCAAGCTTAAATTAATGAAGCATTTGACGTGCCCTACTCTCGATAATCACACTGAAAGTGATAGGGAGAATGAAAGATATAGAATAGATTTAAAGCCACTTTAGATCTGTGTACAGATAGAACATTTCATTATACCATAATGGATGGCAGATAAAACATAATATGTTGCCAACAAGACTGCTAGAGTTATGTGATAAATTATTAATTTATTTTCAACAATAACTATTTAAATTAAACATGAACATAAATGACAAATTTATCCATTAAATTAGTTTTTAATCTTATGAAATTTGAATATAACATCACGAATGGAATTTAGGAGTGAAAAGAATCGCTTTGGGGATTGATGAAAAGGTAAAAATGATGTATGTATGTGTAGATTTATATTAATATACATATATAGATATATATCAAGGCAAGCATTGCAAAAACAAAAATTTCAAAAGGTCTCAGCTTCTTTTTTAAATTTTTCTATATATATTTAAGAAATGAAACTACTTTTTACAACTTCTGAGCTAAGATAAGTAATCTGTCTACTTATTTTATTTAAAATAGATTTTCTAAATTGTAAAAAGTTCAACAATTATGTTTAAACCTTTTCAATTCAAGAGTTTAAATTTTCACCAATCTGGATCCCTTTTACTTTAATTGTTCAGCTATTAAATTACTGTTCTTTTAAAATATATAGGAAATTCTATGTTGTACTGATCAAGAGATTAATGGTAATATAAATTTCTATCTATATTCTGTACTTTATAAAAAATGAACTAATTGCAACAACTACAACAAGTTTGGAATAAGAAAATTGACAACAACATGGTGAAAATTATTCACTTAAATAGAGTCCTAACAAAAATGAACGATGAGCGACTGAACGACTGATGCGGCTTTCCAAAACAGTGACAACAACAAAAACAACAGAGCAACACAAGCCCATAGCAGGCAAAAATTGCAGTTGCAGTTTTCTACTTCTGTTGCATTTCTGTGGCGTTTTCTCTCGTCAAGCTACTGGTGGTTACCAGCACCAGCACCAGCAGCAACAGCAACACCACCAAACCCAACACCAACAGTAACAACAACAGCAGCAGTAGCAACATGTATCAGCATCATCAGCAACAACAAAAACAACAACAACGCCAGCATCCTCAGTGCGCATACGCCCCATGCTCTTTCGGTGTAAGTCATCGACCAGACCAGCAGCAGCAACAGAAACAGCAGCAGCAGCAACAACATTTAATTCTCGGCTTTTACTTTCTCCCAAATGATGCACAAATGAGTCAAGCGAATGGTAAAAGAAATACTTGTTGTTGTTGTTATTGTTGTTGTTGTTATAAATTTTTTCCAACGAATAGTTAGAAGAAGAAAGCCAACAAAGACAAAAGTCAAAGTTGCTAATAAGCTGGAAAAGCGAAAGATGAAATAAACTGAAACTGAGCAACTTGTTGCACGTTGTTTTCTCTTTGTGTGCAGTGCTTGAATATGTATGTATGTGTGTGTGTGTGTATTTTCCGTTGTTTTTCTGCAGTTGAATGTACGTCAGCCAACTGTGGAAATTCCGAACTACATATAATCATGACCAACACCAGCATTATCATCATTATTATCATCATCATCATTATCATCATCATCCACATCGACATCGTCAGAAGTAATTTAGGAAAAATATTTTTTATGCGCTCACTTTGTGCATTTCTCTTTGGGAAAATGTTCATGGTGGCTGAAGGCTGATTGTTGTTAGTAGAAGCCAAAAACAGTTGATGTTGTTGCAATGGTTGTTGTAATCTCATTGTTAACGAGAAGGTTTATGAACTTTTACAAAAGATTTTCTTTCATTTCTTTTTCCATTCCACTGTTTGCCATGCACTTGAAGTCCAGCAAAAGCTTTTATATTTTCGAAAGTGCAATACGGCGTATGGCTAACTTCTGGGCGTGTATGTATGTGTGTGTATGTGTGTGCATATGTTTGCATGTGTTTAGTTTGTCTTGGGTGCAAATATTAGACATTTAAACATTTGCATTTTCTAATTGTTGTTACTATGATTTAATGCTTAGCCAATGAACCGCAAGAAATAACAATTTAATGATAAAGAAAAACACTTTTGATTTCGAAATATATTGAACAGAAAACAAGAGAGAAGCAACAGGTGAAGGTGATTATTTGGTTAGGGGAAGTTAAAGCCTATTAATATTCTTATCAAGACTGGCAAGCACTGCCTATATACATACATATAAGTATATACATGTGTATCTATATATATTTATATCTATATCTTTAGGCACAAATACATACACACACATATATGTATATAGTCACAACTTTCACTTTGGGCTGTGAGAAGCAGCAACGGCAGCAGCAACATAGCTCTAATGTTAATGTAAATAGCGGTAAGAGCCAAAACACAGATACTTATAATACTCACACACACACACACACACACATACATACAAGTATCTGTATATACATGATACACATACATACACGCATAGTATTACGTGCCTTAGATACCTCCGTGCAGATATTGAAACAAAGTCTCTTGATGAGACTTTGGCGAGCCTTGCAAAAATATAATACATAAAAAAACAGAAGAAATAATAATAATAAAAGTGCAAAAAAACGAAACAAAAAATAAAGGAAAAAAACCCCAAATCATTCAAACTATTGTAGATTTTGAGGTTTTGTTTTTCAAGATACAAAATCAAATTAAATTGTGGCATCTTACATAAAAAAAACTTAACCTTCCTTCCCCACGCGAAACTCTTTTACTTTTCAGTTATTGTTATTGCTATCGTTTTTGTTATTGTAGCAATTATGCACTTAACAAATTAAAATTTGATGACTTGTATTTTAAAGAAAACTTAAAATATATAAGAAAAAACAAATTTTATGTGCTTTCTCTGCAAATATAGAAAAACAACAACAAATTCACAAAGCAAATTAAAATAGAAACATAAATTTAATCTCTGATTGATTACTCATCATCTGGGATGGATTAAATTTTATTGGCGCAGCTTAAAAGGTTATTGTTTACTATTTTCAAAGTTATTTCATCTAAATTAAAGATTGATTTAGGTAAACTCATTTAGATAAAGATTTCTATGAATTTCGGCTATGAGTTTCTACATATTCAAATTCGAAAATTGGTTAAGTCAAATCCCGTTCACGTATTCCGAATGCTTATTTCTTATGTACACTTGTGACGTGCCTGCTTTGTGTCTAAATCCTGCCCTGTATAATATTTATATATGTGTACATACATATATATCTTTATGCTATATATCAGTGATCAAATTAAAACTCAACATCTTCACTTTCTGGGTCATTTTTTTGGCTATTATTCAACTTTAACAAAACGAAACTAAAATAGCAACAAAGGTGCAAAAAACAAAATAAAAAAAAAATGAACCAGCAGCAGCAGCGTATAAAGCTTCAGCGTAAATTTTGTGTGAGTAGCAATTGAAGCGAACCTAAAGTGAAAGTTCTAATAAAGCAGCGAACCCAAGCAAAAGAAGCCCAATCAAAATATGCAACCATGCGGGCCACCAAAAATAAAAAGAAAGAAGAAAGAAAGAGCAGAGCAGAGCAGAAAAATGAGTGTTGCCAAGCTGATGGAATGAAGTAGTGAAGTGGGGGCGAGACACTATCTCTCCTCCTCTCTCCTCTGCTTTGAGAGGGAGTTGCTGTTGCGGTAGTCCGACATGGAGTGCGAAAGAAAGACAAACAATAAGGCAAATTAAACAAAAATTAAATATTTCTTTTGCTGTTGTTGTTGTTGGAGTCAAAGACGGAGACTGAATCTCATACAAAAGGCTCATTTTAGATTTCTTTTCTGCCTTGAACAATAAAGTCTGCTAGAGATTTAAAAACGAATAAAAAAGAAAGGGTATTCCATATTGTGTGTACTATTCAGGTTAATAAGACTCCCCTTGATGCATTTTGAATCGAAAATGTAAAAGAATAGAAAGATATTACAAGAACCACAGAATTAAATATCACATATAACTAATGTGTCTGTTATTAGTTGTAACTTATAATGTTATTTTGGCTTTATTCTAATTAATAATATATATATATTAATATTAATTTTGAATAATATAAATTAAAATTGTTAATTATCTAAAGCATCCACATAATCAAAGAGTATACAATACTTTACTCTTTATAAAGTATACAATATATTTTCTTTTTATTCGGTAATTTAGTTTTAATTGCAAATTCAATGGTTAAAAGTATATACAGACTTATAACCCATTAGCTATATACAAGCATAAATAGATATAAAATCGGTGAAGGGGGATGAAGTTTTACAACACGTTTAAACTTCATTTCATGGCCGCCATTACATTTGCACTCTCTCCCTCCCTCTTTCTCTCAATTTCTATCTTTCTTTATTTGAAACTATTTCTTCTCAACGGCTATGCTATTGCATAAAATAATTTTTGGCTAAACAATTTATATGGTCCAAAACTTCCCTATTCAGTCTTCTTTTGGATCACGTTTGATGGCCAATTAAATGTAAGTAAGTGTTAAGAAAGAGCAAACTGCCAGCATTATAAAAGAATTAATAAGTGCTTGCATAATATAATTTACGGTACATACTTTATGTACATACATTGTACAATTTCTTTTCTTGCATTTTTTTTTTTGTTTTTTTTGGACAAGGAAGCGAATGGGAATGTAAGAAATACACGCAAACTAACTAGATGAGGCAGGGATTAACCAAGTTAGAAAGCAAAACAACTATTTGATGAACTATGGCAACTGATGAGTGATGAATGATAATGATAACTAGAGCTCCATATTGATTGTCAACTTATGTTTCTAATTTTCATTAAATGTAGATGGCATGACATTGGACTTGTTGGTTGTTGTTTTGCTTATTTGTGGCTTGTTGATGCTGCGACCACAACAAAGCAATAAAATTGCGTGTAACTTTCCTAACAAGCCCCAAGCCAAAAAAACAAGCAACCTTAAGCGAATGTTGCATAACTGCCATACCTACATACATACATACCTACTACGTAAAGCGCAATGGAGAGAGGGGAGGTGGAACCGAAAAACGAAAAAAAACAACAAATAGAAAACAGAAATAACACTAAAGAAATTGATGTATGTTTATATGTATGTATATATATATATATATATATATATGTATGTATGTATATCTGTGAGTAATATAATTTGTAGCGGTTTATCAGCTAACGGTATTGTTGAGCAACCTCCACTCAAAAACAACTCCAACACTGCGTACATACGTATACAATACAGATATGTATATAACATATATATAGACTCTCTCGCCAACGCCAACTACTAAATTATTTGGCATCAATGTTTTTGGCCACAACAAAAACCGTAAACCCGATGAGTCATTCTAGATAATTGCGCATGCCAAATGGAGTCCAGTCTCCAGTTATGAAACTAAATATGTATAACTATTTAATCAAATCGATACAACCCAGAAAGTAAATGAACAAACATATTGCGCATACGACATGTGGAACATTTCGAGAGACATCCACACGCGTCGTGCAGGAACTGTTGCAATCTCAGGGCAACGCTTTGGATCTCTACCATTTGGGACATTGAACTCGAAATGTCGAACCTGAACAAAACAAATATATTATGCAATGCAGTGGCTAATTATAATGGAAATGGACAAAAGCAATATGAACACACTCAGATGGATGATAATGATGATGGTGATAGGTGCATATTTGCTTTTGTTGTTTCTCGTTTTTGAGAATTGTCTTGCAACATTGATTTTGGCAATGAAACCTATTGTGAAAAGTGGGTCGCATATTTGCATCAGGACAACAAACAAGAGGAACTGATATTGGCAGCTAATAGGCATGCAACATAAGATATTGCAACTGGGGGGATACTTGATGCCGTGATTGTTTGCTGCTTTAGAAGCCAATGGTGAACGAGCGAGAAGAGACAGCAATAACGATAAAGAAAAAGAAGAAAAAAAACGAAGCAACAACTTTCACCTATTAATATTCGTGTCGTACAAGCAGCAAAAGACTGAGCCAGAGACGAAGACCAAGTCTCAGCGGATACGACAACTACAACAATAACAACGAACACGACGACGACGACGACAACGACAACGACAACGTCAACGTCGACTTCGACGCCAACGACAACAACTTCGAATATTTTGTAGAAGCAAAAGAAGAAACAACAAATGCCTGGAACTGCCACCAGTCGCTGACGATGCTCAACAAAAGCAACATCAAAAAGCCAAGAAGGTGTAATTCCATTTGCAACAATTTTTTAATGGCCTAAAATGCTTTTTCTATTACTTTCTATAGGAGAGATTTGCTTTGAAGATAGATATTTTTTAAGTTGAATCAAATATCATCTGTCTAAACATCAAAATTTTGAATTTAAAATTTAGAATAATTTTTCTTAAACAAACTGTATAATAAATACATTGAATTGGAACTTTAAATCATTTCCTTTATATTTCATTTTTGTTTTTTTTAACTTACAACAATATCTAGTCGAGTATTGACAATTTGCATTGACAGTAGGTGCCATTATCTCGTTGGCAGCCATATCCAATATAAATTCCGATTTACTTGTTGTAAATATATATCCTTGATTTGGGGCTTGTTATCCAATGATTATAAAATATATCTTATTTTTTTTTATTTTTATTGATTTAGAGTTTATTCTCACTTGCTCCTTATTTGATTATTGTTTGTCTAATTTTACAATTTTCATTATACTTATATATGTATATTTACAGTATGTATTTATAAATTCAAGGCACTCGAAAAAACACTTTCACTTTCCACTTTTTGAAATGCAGAGAACACACTTTTGAATTCAGTTCATGGAATATATATATATATGTTATATTGGTTGATGAAAACGGTGGGTTAATTGAGTGGGAGGCGATAGAGGAGCAGGAGTAGGAGCATTCAATATCAAATTCCAATCGCGTTTAAGTCCAAAGAAGTCAACATTTTGATTGATTCAATTTGATGATTTATAATCAATGAAAGGTTGTGAATATAATAATAAACAAGATCATTTTGTCAATTTTTTTTTTTATTTTCCTTCTCTGGTTACACTTGCTGCACAATTTCAGACACTTAGCGTTTTCTTTTTTTCTTAAAATTTTTTTTGTTAAGTTTTACCACCGCCTGGGCGGAATGGCTTTCTATGAAAGTTGCGTGTGATTCCGAGTGTGTTTTTTAGTGTAGTTTTGGTGTAAAGTTGCTGCTGGATTGGATTTGGTGATTCTTGCGCGCCGACCGTTTCAACGTAACGTCTGCCTCGGACCACTGTAGACGTCTGTGCGGCAGCTCACTAAGAAATTTCAGACCAATCCATTTTGTTTCGCGGCGACGCTTTCGCTTACCACACACACATACATATAAACACTCACTCACACACACACACACACACACGGACACTGAGACAGAGTTACAAGCCAAGGTGGAAGCTCTGCCTCGGCTTAGTCAGTTGATGTTGTGGTTCTGCTCCGGGTTTTGTGCTTTTACCATTTCTTTCTTTCTCTCTTCATCGCCATCGCCATCGCTATCACCATTTCCATTTCCACACACACACACACACACATAGACATTCACATACACATATACACCGATACTACTTTAGCGACTTGCGCTCAGTTCGAGTTTGGTTCTTCGTTAAGGTCTTTTGTTTTGGTCCGTCGTTTGTTTGCCATGTGCTCGAGCCTCTGACTTTAGAGTCTGAATCTTTGCGTGTGAATGTATTTGGGTGTGTATATATGTATATATATATATACATACATATGTTTATCTGTGTGTGTGTGTGTGTAGTTGTATGATTGTGAGTTTCGCCTATGGGAGATCTGCTTAATTATTTTACAGTTTCAATTCCAAGACGTTCCCAACAACTTGACTTTTATATTTTTTTCATATTTTATTTGCCTTAAACTTTCATCGCTGTCACTTTGAAGTTTTCTTCTAAGCACACACCATTTCATCATTTTCTTCTTCTTCGCCTTCTTCTTCTCTTTGGCTGCAAATTACAACTTTCATCTATTTTTGTCAAGATTTTTTTTAATTATATAATTTAAACTTTTGTTGCTGTTGGTTTTTTTGCCTTCTTTTTTTGGCTTTTTTCTGTATTTTGTGTTTTAATTTTCTGTTTCTTTTCTTTGTTTAGCTGTAATTTTGTTTCAGTTTTTACTTTTCTTTTGCATAAACCGCACGGCTAATTACGCACAAGGAGAGTGAAACTCAATTAGATTCTTAATTATACTTTAATGGCCATGGCAGGCCAGACAGAAATTATCTGCAAGTAAGCATCTTGAATGCAGTATCTGAATGCAGACTGTTGCATTTGGAAATCTTTCGCTGTTCATTCAGCGTTGCAAGCTCTGCCTTTGGGCAGGCTTCATTTGAAGTCTATAAAACGTATAAGTATGTTTGTATATAGGTATTTTTATATATATATATATATTTTTGTGTGTATGTGTAGTATAGTATATATCTATACATCTTTCCTTGGCTATGGCACTTACAGTTGTTTCTTTTGTATTACTCTCGTTGTTGTAGAAAACTTTCTAATGTAGAAGCCGTATACAATTTTCCCTCCCGCTCAATTCAATTGCTTCCAAGTCGGAGCAGACAGTAGGCCTACGTTTAAGTCTTCTGTAAGCTCTTTGTCAAGCTCCGAATATCTATATTGTATATGCCACAGATGTTTAATTTCGATGGTTATTAATCAAAAGTATTTTCTTAGGATGTTCTCTTGATATTATAGATACATTTTCCATTCTATTCAAGATTCATTTTTCAATCTTCATTTTTGAAAAAATTTTCCATAGCTACTCTGTTTAGGCATCAGTCTAATTTTATATATTGCTTTCTCATTGTCCATTGAGATGAAAATTGGAATTTACATGCTAATGAGAAACGGAATATTTTGATTATTTCTGTTCGATGAAATGGAAACGCAAATGATGCCAAATGATATGAATTTGAACAATACAACTAATATATGTTTAATTGGTTGGCCGGTTCGTTATATAAACCAAAACAGAAGACGCAGAAGAACCCGTCCGCCACAGACTTGAGCAACAAATTGCTTGATAAAGAAAGAAAAAGATCGTTTTGATGAGGCAAAGGCAAATGATTAATGCAACCAAAAAAAAAAAAAAAAAAAAAAAAAAATACAGAAAAAGAAAAAGAAGAAGATATCCAAAAAGCTGTATTTTCACTTTTTAATAATTAACATATTATTAACCAAAGAAAGAGTAACGATGATGCTAAAAGGCACCTATAACGAAAGACTTAAAAGAAAGACAAAAGTGTGCCAATGCTACTACGATCAGCGAACAGAAATGAAAAGAATAAACCATGAAAGTTGTAAAATCAAAGAAATAAGATTTCAAAGATTTCATCAAGTCTCGTAAAGAACGTTCGGCCCACGTTAGCCGTATGACTAACATCCAGCCGTGAAGAGAAGTCAAAATAAGCCAAAAGAATTTTAAGTGAAATGAGTTTGAAAAGTTTTCCTGAAAGCGGCCTGGTCCGGCCTGACCCAATTACCCATTTAAGCTTGAGCGAAAAGAAAAAAAAAAAAAGAATTACCAAAAGAACGGCAAGATGACGATGTAAATGCAGATGTGGATGATTATGAAGAATGGGAGGGGAGGTGGGGAGAACTAAGATCTTGTACGACAAGAGTAACAGTTATGTGACGGTCAGACAATCGAAAGTTTATGTCATGTTGCCGACTGCGACGCTGCGGCAGCGGCATTACACACACACACACACACACACACACACAAAAAAAACAGACATAAATGAGACAGAAATCCGACAGGCATGGAGAAGCAGCTGCTGGCCAATTCTTTCAATTGAATAGTGAAGAAAAAAAAAATTTAGAGTGATTTGGGAGAGTCAAGCATATCAAAGGAAACTCTGAAAGTAACTGATACCGATATCAGATAGTTGTGCGATCAACATGAATATTTCACTCCCAGAAACAGACGAAACCATTTTCGAAAGTCATGCCACGAAATTGTTCTCGTATCTTTCTTTCATAGGCCTAACAATCCCCTCCGCTCCTGCCCCGCAACATTTTCAGCCAGCATGAACAATTGAGAGCAGTAAAGCCGCAAGAAAAGAAAAAGTAACTTCACACCAATACAAACATATACATATACACACACGCACACACACACACACATACCACATACAGTGACCAAGCGTAGTGACCAACGTCCAGCGCAAATCGAAAAGATACACGAAAAAAGAAACAGAAAATAAAATAATAAAATCGAAACATGAAACATTCTGATTGTATGAGGATTGGAAGTAGGTCAAGCAGCGACGTCGATGCCAGCAACGACGCCAACGCGCTCTTGGACTTGGTTTTGGTTTTTTGGCTGTGGGTCTCGGTCTCGGTCTCTGTTAGACTGCCTTCCGCAATATGATACCAACACACGCACACACATACACACACACACACACAATACCCAAGAAGCAACAACAACGCCATCGCTGACGGAATACTTAAGCATCTACGTCCACTTGCACTTTCTTTTTCAAGCTCTGCTGCTCACACACTCATTCTACTTCTGCTCCCAGTTCCGAAGTATACAAGTTCGGGTCTTAAGTCTTTCGTTTGGCTCTGCTTGGCTTTCGCTTTGCGTGCTGGGAACGTGTTCTGTTGGACGCCCGTTCACTGTACGCACTTAAATTGCATGAAATAATTTATTTAATTTCTATATACATATACACAGACACATATATAAACATACAAATATATATATACTTATGTATATACTATACATATATGTATAAATATGCTTATGTATTGTTTACTTTTCTTCATTTTAGTGTCGTACACAGATTTATATATAGCTTTGTTTAAGCATACATATGAAGTATACGTGGAAAATATAATCCTTAATTTCCTTAATTTTGCAATTAGCAGATTAATTATTTCCTTTTTTTAACATTTTACTATATTTTTGCTTTCTTTTCTTCTTCTCTTTCCACTGGATTATCTGATGGCTTCTCCTGAAACCGAATATCGTTAGTTTTTCTGCTTCTTGAGAAAAAGTATGCTACATTGAAAAAAATTGATATATTAAGTACTAGCCTAAAGGTATATCTATAAACTACATTTGAAATTGATTAATTCTTTGTACTAGACTCCACAATTATCAAAAAGCTTGGTTCATAACAAAGCTAGAATTTTATTTTATTTAAGACTAAAATATTATTAACAATATACACAATGGTATTAATAAATAAATGTAAGTTAGGGCAAAGCAAAGCCGTTTGCCGCAATTGGATCAAAGATGTTATTAAATTTTTGGCTAAAATCGAGTTGAAAATTAGTTTTCCAGATTTTTATGCTAATTAAAAATGGCGATTCTAAAAAAAATAAAGATATAGTTTTTCAAAATCAGACGAGATTTGACTGAATTCGAGCCCTCTGAAGTAGAGGTTCCTTTGAAGGATTTGTTCGTTGTCCATTCTTTTGAAGGATTTTACCAATGTTCTATAGGCTCTAAGTTGGTCATCTTTTGGCCGATTTTGAAAAGTTTTGCATCAATTTTCTGGATAATTTCCGTATTAAAAAACTGCATTAAAAGTTGAAAAAAGTTGGAAAAAAAGTTTTGACCGGATTTTTGTGAATTTTTGCAGTGTAACCATCGTTAAAATTTGCGAAAATCGAGTTGAAAATTAGTTTTCCAGATTTTTATGCTAATTAAAAATGGCGATTCTAAAAAGCAAATAAAGACATAGTTTTTCAAAATCAGACGAGATTTGACTGAATTCGAGCCCTCTGAAGTAGAGGTTCCTTCGAAGGATTTGTTCGTTGTCCTTCTTTTGAAGGATTTTACCAATGTTCTATAGGCTCTAAGTTGGTCATCTTTTGACCGATTTTGAAAAGTCGTTAAAATTTGCGAAAATCGAGTTGAAAATTAGTTTTCCAGATTTTTATGCTAATTAAAAATGGCGATTCTAAAAAGCAAATAAAGATATAGTTTTTCAAAATCAGACGAGATTTGACTGAATTCGAGCCCTCTGAAGTAGAGGTTCCTTTGAAGGATTTGTTCGTTGTCCTTCTTTTGAAGGATTTTACCAATGTTCTATAGGCTCTAAATTGGTCATCTTTTGACCGATTTTGAAAAGTTTTGCATCAATTTTCTGGATAATTTCCGTATTAAAAAACTGCATTAAAAGTTGAAAAAAGTTGGAAAAAAAATTTTGACCGGATTTTTGTGAATTTTTGCAGTGTAACCATCGTTAAAATTTGCGAAAATCGAGTTGAAAATTAGTTTTCCAGATTTTTATGCTAATTAAAAATGGCAATTCTAAAAAGCAAATAAAGATATAGTTTTTCAAAATCAGACGAGATTTGACTGAATTCGAGCCCTCTGAAGTAGAGGTTCCTTCGAAGGATTTGTTCGTTGTCCTTCTTTTGAAGGATTTTACCAATGTTCTATAGGCTCAAGTTGGTCATCTTTTGACCGATTTTGAAAAGTCGTTAAAATTTGCGAAAATCGAGTTGAAAATTAGTTTTCCAGATTTTTATGCTAATTAAAAATGGCGATTCTAAAAAGCAAATAAAGATATAGTTTTTCAAAATCAGACGAGATTTGACTGAATTCGAGCCCTCTGAAGTAGAGGTTCCTTCGAAGGATTTGTTCGTTGTCCTTCTTTTGAAGGATTTTACCAATGTTCTATAGGCTCTAAGTTGGTCATCTTTTGGCCGATTTTGAAAAGTTTTGCATCAATTTTCTGGATAATTTCCGTATTAAAAAACTGCATTAAAAGTTGAAAAAGTTGGAAAAAAAATTTTGACCGTATTTTTGTGAATTTTTGCAGTGTAACCATCGTTAAAATTTGCGAAAATCGAGTTGAAAATTAGTTTTCCAGATTTTTATGCTAATTAAAAATGGCGATTCTAAAAAGCAAATAAAGACATAGTTTTTCAAAATCAGACGAGATTTGACTGAATTCGAGCCCTCTGAAGTAGAGGTTCCTTCGAAGGATTTGTTCGTTGTCCTTCTTTTGAAGGATTTTACCAATGTTCTATAGGCTCTAAGTTGGTCATCTTTTGGCCGATTTTGAAAAGTTTTGCATCAATTTTCTGGATAATTTCCGTATTAAAAAACTGCATTAAAAGTTGAAAAAAGTTGGAAAAAAAATTTTGACCGGATTTTTGTGAATTTTTGCAGTGTAACCATCGTTAAAATTTGCGAAAATCGAGTTGAAAATTAGTTTTCCAGATTTTTATGCTAATTAAAAATGGCGATTCTAAAAAGCAAATAAAGACATAGTTTTTCAAAATCAGACGAGATTTGACTGAATTCGAGCCCTCTGAAGTAGAGGTTCCTTCGAAGGATTTGTTCGTTGTCCTTCTTTTGAAGGATTTTACCAATCTTCTATAGGCTCTAAGTTGTTCATCTTTTGGCCGATTTTGAAAAGTTTTGCATCAATTTTCTGGATAATTTCCGTATTAAAAAACTGCATTAAAAGTTGAAAAAAGTTGGAAAAAAATTTTGACCGGATTTTTGTGAATTTTTGCAGTGTAACCATCGTTAAAATTTGCGAAAATCGAGTTGAAAATTAGTTTTCCAGATTTTTATGCTAATTAAAAATGGCGATTCTAAAAAGCAAATAAAGATATAGTTTTTCAAAATCAGACGAGATTTGACTGAATTCGAGCCCTCTGAAGTAGAGGTTCCTTTGAAGGATTTGTTCGTTGTCCTTCTTTTTAAGGATTTTACCAATGTTCTATAGGCTCTAAGTTGGTCATCTTTTGGCCGATTTTGAAAAGTTTTGCATCAGTTTTCTGGATAATTTCCGTATTAAAAAACTGCATTAAAAGTTGAAAAAAGTTGTAAAAAAAATTTTGACCGGATTTTTGTGAATTTTTGCAGTGTAACCATCGTTAAAATTTGCGAAAATCGAGTTGAAAATTAGTTTTCCAGATTTTTATGCTAATTAAAAATGGCGATTCTAAAAAGCAAATAAAGACATAGTTTTCCAAAATCAGACGAGATTTGACTGAATTCGAGCCCTCTGAAGTAGAGGTTCCTTCGAAGGATTTGTTCGTTGTCCTTCTTTTGAAGGATTTTACCAATGTTCTATAGGCTCTAAGTTGGTCATCTTTTGGCCGATTTTGAAAAGTTTTGCATCAATTTTCTGGATAATTTCCGTATTAAAAAACTGCATTAAAAGTTGAAAAAAGTTGGAAAAAAAATTTTGACCGGATTTTTGTGAATTTTTGCAGTGTAACCATCGTTAAAATTTGCGAAAATCGAGTTGAAAATTAGTTTTCCAGATTTTTATGCTAATTAAAAATGGCGATTCTAAAAAGCAAATAAAGATATAGTTTTTCAAAATCAGACGAGATTTGACTGAATTCGAGCCCTCTGAAGTAGAGGTTCCTTTGAAGGATTTGTTCGTTGTCCTTCTTTTGAAGGATTTTACCAATGTTCTATAGGCTCTAAGTTGGTCATCTTTTGGCCGATTTTGAAAAGTTTTGCATCAATTTTCTGGATAATTTCCGTATTAAAAAACTGCATTAAAAGTTGAAAAAAGTTGGAAAAAAAATTTTGACCGGATTTTTGTGAATTTTTGCAGTGTCCTTCTTTTGAAGGATTTTCCATCGTTAAAATTTGCGAAAATCGAGTTGAAAATTAGTTTTCCAGATTTTTATGCTAATTAAAAATGGCGATTCTAAAAAGCAAATAAAGACATAGTTTTTCAAAATCAGACGAGATTTGACTGAATTCGAGCCCTCTGAAGTAGAGGTTCCTTCGAAGGATTTGTTCGTTGTCCTTCTTTTGAAGGATTTTACCAATGTTCTATAGGCTCTAAGTTGGTCATCTTTTGACCGATTTTGAAAAGTTTTGCATCAATTTTCTGGATAATTTCCGTATTAAAAAACTGCATTAAAAGTTGAAAAAAGTTGGAAAAAAATTTTGACCGGATTTTTGTGAATTTTTGCAGTGTAACCATCGTTAAAATTTGCGAAAATCGAGTTGAAAATTAGTTTTCCAGATTTTTATGCTAATTAAAAATGGCGATTCTAAAAAGCAAATAAAGACATAGTTTTTCAAAATCAGACGAGATTTGACTGAATTCGAGCCCTTTTGAAGTAGAGGTGCCTTTGAAGGATTTATTCGTTGTCCTTCTTTCGAAGGATTTTACCAATGTTCTATAGGCTCTAAGTTGGTCATCTTTTGGCCGATTTTGAAAAGTTTTGCATCAGTTTTCTGGATAATTTCCGTATTAAAAAACTGCATTAAAAGTTGAAAAAAGTTGGAAAAAAATTTTGACCGGATTTTTGTGAATTTTTGCAGTGTAACCATCGTTAAAATTTGCGAAAATCGAGTTGAAAATTAGTTTTCCAGATTTTTATGCTAATTAAAAATGGCGATTCTAAAAAGCAAATAAAGATATAGTTTTTCAAAATCAGACGAGATTTGACTGAATTCGAGCCCTCTGAAGTAGAGGTTCCTTTGAAGGATTTGTTCGTTGTCCTTCTTTTGAAGGATTTTACCAATGTTCTATAGGCTCTAAGTTGGTCATCTTTTGGCCGATTTTGAAAAGTTTTGCATCAATTTAAATTAAATTAAACGCATTTTTTTTATTATTTTAGTTGACGCTAATCGACAAGGACTATCATGTGACCAAAGGACATTCGGATCATCTATAATTTTTGCGACCACTCTGATGACAACTTTGCACTCCCCGATCATTAAGTGCACAAAATAGCATGCAGCAAAAATTTATATTTATAAAATTATTTTTAAATTAAGATACTATATATTTCTGTTCGCTTTGTATTTATTATAATTTGGCTGAGAAATTCGCGATTTCGCAACTTTTGATGCCCTTAAAAATAAGCAATGGAAATTTAAATTTTAATAAATTATTATTCTATAAATCTGAAAACTGTGTTTTTTGTTCTCCTGGTATTTCTGTTTTAATTAGGGCGGTTGAATTTGAATTTTGCAGCTCCAAATAAGTATGCCATGAAAAATGAAATATAAATAGAAATATTTTAATAAATCGATCTACTACCATTCCTGTTCGCCTGGTACTTCCGTTTTAATCTGGCCGGTTGAATTTAATTTTCTCAACTCTAAATTTTGGTGTCCCCTAAAAGGGGGAAAAATGAAATATAAATAGAAATAATTTAATAAATCGACCTACTACCGTTTCTGTTCGCCTGGTACTTCTGTTTTTATTTGGCGGTTGAATTTGAATGTTACGGTTCGAAAAATTGGTGCATTCTGAAAGTGCATTAGAATAAAAAAATCAGTAATATGTAATTTTTGTGATAAATTTTATTAACATTTTATCAACATTGAAAAATACTAGTTATGTCATATAACAATATTTCAACGTTCTTAAATTTTAATTGATTTCCATTTCTGGTTTCTTAGGATGAAAGAAAACCCACTTAATAATTACTTAACCTAACTCAAATTTTTCATACAATCATACGAGTATTATACATATTTTGTGACTGACTACTTTACATTTAAATATTTAAAATATTTATATATGGAAATCTACTTAAAAAAGATCAGAATAGCACAAATAGGAGCTGAATTAGAAAAAACAATCCACACCAATGACATCTTGATGCCGTGGCCTTAGCTCCATTGCGTAGATTATGATAGTTGTCTATGATGTGTATCTTCCAGCCCATATTGCCGTGTGTAAATGAATTATAATAAACCGTATCCGGCCACGTTATATTAGGAGTAATTTCCAACAACGCGGGTGCTTCATCACTGCATTCTGTCACTAAGGACCTATTGAATTTCTTAAACGTGGGAAAATTGTCGTCCAAACGTCGATCATAATTCGATGGATAACGGGAAAGACACAGGGGACCGGCAGCCGCAGGCTTGGGCCGACCACGTCGCGTGAATTCTACACCGGCCAATACACGAATTTCACTCTGCTTGGCATCTGAGAGGCGGTCATAGCCACCTTGCGGTTCATCCGTTATAACCAATGGATGATAGTGTTCCGGTGAGTGGGGATTATTACCGCCACGAACCTTAAAAAAATAGGTGAGTCCCCGTTTTAAATACAGCTCGGGTATCAAATAGCCATTGATGTACCACGCTAAGCCACTGGACACATGGCCCGTCAGTCCTTGATAGCCTCGTAATCCTCCGGAAGGACCTAGGTATGCGTTGAACGTGCGAACAGTTCTGCAAAGAGAAAAAAGAAAAGATATTAGACAAAATTGGAAAAAAAAAAACTAAACATATATTTATTTCTTACGGATCTGTAATTCTAGTCCGCTCCCAAAGCTGCACTGGTGTTTCCATTCGCTTAGTAAAACTGAAACAATCATTGATAGGCTCTGTGGTATTAAAGTCAATCACAATATCACTTTTCGGATAATGGGTGTGAAAGGCCGGCTCGTTGTTTGAGTCTAGCTGTCCAAAGGCCCATACCACAAAGTTGCTACGATCTAAAAAGATCTCTTTATCTCCATCGTCCGCTGCAAAGTAAAAATCAATTATTAATTTTTTGAGCAAAAAGATTTTCGATTAAGAGAACTAACATGATTTGAGGGTTCGCCTAAAACTAATCGTATTGATGCCATCTTTACGACTATAAGTATTCAATTGAAAGCTATCAAGCCCACCAACAACATCATCTCGACAGACACCCTTATTCTGGCCAAGAACTTGAACACAAGGTGCCAGAGATGTGATGTTATAGTCCACCGTATAACCTCTAATTTCATCTATATAGGCCACTACAACATCTGAGCCAATCATTTGGCTGGAAATCTCGGATCCGGAAAGGCCGAAAGACATATAATCTGTCATAGCCACCTGTCCCGACAGCTGAAGAGTTATTTGAGGGCCAAAGACTTCCCATGAGACTTGCAAGTCCTTGTGCAGTTGTCGACAATTAGGCAGAGAGAACTCATAGGGGGTGACTTTCACCAATGAGGGGGGAACATTTAGAGCATCCGGAATGAGAACATGTCCATAGTTCTCATTGTCAGCTACATCATAGACACTAATCCAATCGATATCGAAGATTGTTTTATCGCCAGGCAGTTCCAGCTCAATTGTCTCTTTGTTGTACCTACGAATGGGATCCAGGCTGCAAAAGAAGAAACATAAGGAATAAGTATTAAAAGAGTAGCTGAAAGTTTGATTCTTTTTAACTTACTAGCCGCGTTCATCGGGTATTTTACTGCCACGACTTGAGGGCTGTGCTCCCACACCTGTCCAAAAAAACGTTCTCTTCCCCAGGCCATCGTAAGTGAAATCTTTTATCCGTATGGTCTTTGAATCTAGAATCTCAATACTGCTGCTGCTCACATTGTGACTACGTTTAGAGAAAGTGCCCCCTGACTGCGTTCTAGGAGGTTCAAAATCTTCGGGTATATACACATCACCAAAGTTATTTTGATTATTCAGATCATAGACAGCCAGCCATTTGATTTCAGACATCTTTTTGCGATCGGGCAGAGTTAATGTAAAGTCTTTGTTGTGATATCTATCTAAGATGTTGGTTCTATAAAATAAAATAAGATTATACGTAGCATTCATTTGGACAATGAAACAGAAATCATATTGTACTCACTTGCCATACTCGTCGGGTACTATGAAACCCTGTGGACCAGGTCGATTACTTGCTCCAGACCAAAAGAACGTATCCGCACCGTTGCCATCGTAATTGAATCCCACAATCAGAAATGTGTACTCATTGACAGCATAAACATCGCCTGAGACTTGATGATGATATGAGTTAAGCTTTCCCAGAAATTTTCCTTGATAGGGTCCATCTTCTTCATCGCCATCGGCAACTGCGTAAAGAATTATAAAGGGAAATCGATTAATATTCTGCGATCAAAACAATAAACTTGTTTTCCCTTTGCTGTATGAGTCACAATTCATAAACTGATTTATGATCAGTGGCGCCCCCTGGCAGCACAAGCCCAGCTGGAGCCGCAGACAGAGAAACAGCATAGACGTAGACCAGTTTCACTTGCTTAATAAAAAATTCGTTTTCGTTAACTCAAACGGAACGTTTCAAAATTTCTCTTTCTTTCTTGATCATTTTACATGCATTTCATTTAAATTGCTCTAAAGCATATTATCTCTATCCCTAATATGTGTATCTATTAAATGCTTACATGCACTGGGTAGGGCCAAAAAAACCAGGAATACAGTAACCAGACAAAGAACTTTTCCAGCTCGAAAGCCTTGATTTTGTTGCGTCAATGTCATTTTCGATTGCACTCAGTAGTTGCCTCTCTCTTTCTCCTACGCCTCCGCCACGTACTTGAATATTTTATATGTTGTTTGTATAAATTTTCTTAGTGAGATTTTGGTTTAAGTTTATTTTACTCTTCACATTTTTGGATTATCAAACTTTTTATTTAACACTTGAATCACTTTTTCACAATGCAGTCGGAAATTCTGCAAATTGGTATATCTTAAGGTCGTTTCGTCACTCGTATACGTTTGTTGTTGTTGTGATTGGAAATATTAAGACCTAAAAACAGGTTTAAGACGCAGTCGCAGTTGTTCCGGCGTTTTTTGCCATTGCGTTCACGCGACACACAGATACACACGCACACATGGATATGCAGACAAAGAAAACGAACCCGAACTTCAAACCGCACGGTTTTGCTGCTCAAACGTTACTGAGACTTGAGACAGCGTTTTGGCCATTAATTCGGGCTCAATTACTTGCAAAGTAAGAGTTGAAGAGAGCCACACTCTTTCGATTCTCTTTCTCTCGCTTGGTCATGCGTGTTTACTCCGCATGCGTGCCTTGGCTTAAGTAGATACATTATTATAGAGATACATATATAACGGTATGTTTTGTAGCCAATTGGAATGTGTAAACAGTTAATTAAGAATGTCTTCATACAGCAGGGGATTATAATGTTACGAAAATAACTTATTTAATAACTCTAGACATTATATCCATCCATTACTTGGAAATAAATAAGAAAACTTTTTATATTTTTAGTTTAAATTTTTGTTGCTTGCAAAACTAAATTTTTTGTATATTTAAGTTTGCGTTTTCTTTGTTTTATTTAGATTTGTATCATTTAATAATAATAGCAATTCAATAAATGTTTGTTACTTCTTTTTTTTTTAAAACTAATCAATTGCATTTTTTCTTGCATGTTTCTTATTTGACTGCAGCTGCAACAACAGTTTCCTTTCACTTTCTTTTATGACGTGTTGACTCTTCCCGTCCGGGATTTGATTTCATTTTATGAATGAGTTGAAGTTTTGTGATCTTATTTACAAAAATTCCATACAATTAAGTCGATTAACCGACTTCTAGATATCCTGTACCATAAATATATAGTTTTAACATGAAGCTGCTATCCAGTCATGTTGCAAATCAATCATATTGTTGGAACATTTGTTTCATTTATATTGTTTCCGATTATAAGCGAACTTGATCGACACATAATAAAGAGTTATATAAAGTCGTGTATAAAATTGGAAACCTTTGGCTCAATTATTGTAAGATTTGCACAAAATTTGATTAATCACGAGGGCGGAATAGAGCATGGATTTGAAGTAAACTATATTCATTTACAAACTAGATTCTAGTGTCACAAAATATGTATACAAATAGACAGACAGACAGAAACAATTAATACTAATCAGGAATATGCACAACATATCATATTTAGTATATATTATTTTTATATAAGTACAGGGTATGAAAAGGCTTGTTATTGAATTATGTATGTTTGTATATGACTATACATATATATGCATGTATTGGTTAAAAATGTGCGTTGCGTTAAAGAAAGACCCGGGCAATTGTTGTTGTTCTAGCTGCTGTTAATAGGCATCATACTTAAAAAGTTTTCTGTGTCTGAAACAATAAATGTACATGTCGATAAAAAATAGAAAATATACTTAAGGTTTAAACGAATTTTTCACGACTTTTTCCGATTTTTTTTATTATAAACAATTCTTCTTTATCATTATCATCATCATCGTAGGTCTTATTCTATATACTATAACTGCGATTTATCCTTCATATTCTTTGCTCATTTTCTTCTTTTTTTTTTTGCTTGCCTGTGTGTGTGTATGTAGTGTTTGTGTGTATAACTAGTTCATTGAAAGTACATATTATTTAATACAATATACTAATTATTTTCATAAGAAGCACATTTTTTTCTTGTTTCACTTTTTGTTTAATATTATTTTTTATGCGTTTACATTCCATTTCTAGTTTAACTTTTTTAAACTTTTTGAACTTGCTGCCATTAATTTTCGTACGTAATTTTCAAAATTTTGTTAACTAGACACTAGATGTAACAACCAAATATATATGTGGAAAATAAGGAGAAAAAGGACATAGTGCAAAGAGAATTGTATTAGTAAGATGATCAATTTTTGATGAAATAATTATTAACTGGTCTTGGACGCACGCACACAAAAAGTCAAAGGTCAAACTAAACATATCAATACTTAGCTTAGAATTTAGCGTATAAAAATAGTTTTTTTTTAGGTAAGATATTAAATTATACGAATTGAGAACACTAAATATATTATCGATTTTTGTTGAACTCTAATCGAATTTTGTTTAACTTAAACTGATATTTATATATATATATATTTTCTTCACTTTACATATGATGTTGATAATGCATTTAAATTTTGTTTTTTTTTTGCGTTTTTTTATAATGGTTTTTTTTTTATTTTAGTTTAAAGATTCTTAAGGAATTTAAAGGATTTAAAATGAGCATTTTTATTTGTTGCTTTTTTTTAAAGGTTTTTATTTCTCATGAGCGGCATTATCGTTTTGTGTTCAATAGTCGTTGATGAGATTTAATAAAATTATATATTTGTATAGATGTATATGTGTAAGGTAAGAGCTAAATGTTTCAATTGTTATTCTCGTTTATAACAGCATGGAATGAACTTTAATCGAACTTTAAACGATGAAACGATTGTACAAAATGAGAAGAAAACAATTAAAAATGTTTAAGAAATTTAACAAAGGCTCAAAATTATGTGTGTTTTGTGTGTATGTTAATAACCCTTTCTGAGTTTTTCCCATCCTATATGATTTAGATTTCCTTTTTTAAACTTAACAAGCAAACAAAAACCAACATGGCTGGTAGAAATATTACAATATGCATTTCATGTTTTTTTTTTCTTTAAATAATAGTTTTTTTTTTTTTTTTATTACAAATACTTCTGCGCAAGCGCTTGAATTATACAAAAAGTGATCGGAAATCGATTTAGTAATCATTAAATTGCTCTAAATCAAATTTTCGCTTTTCTATTTATAAATGTTATGTATAAAAATTGGTTTGTTTTTTTGCTTCTCTTTTGTATTGTTTGTGGGCGGCTTACAACCTCTCCCTCATTTTCTTTTCTCATTGTTTTTGCTTCTTTTATTTTGTTTCTTTTCCCCACGTTTTGTTGTTTTTGTTTCTTTTTTTTTTGTTTGCTATTTATGGCATTTGTTTAAAGTATTCTTATTTTCTTTAGTAAAGAAGGCGTTTTGAGGTTGTGGGGAAAAGGACTATTGGAAGAATAGAAGGGATAAAAAGGATACAAGGGACCAAAATGTATGGTTATTGAGGTATGTGAGTGTTATGCAAACAATTGTAGTGAAATTTGAAAGCGCCTTTGGAGCAGCAACAGAACTGAACTGAATTAACAATAGAATGACAGAACAACTTTTGTGTCTCCTTTTTTCATGTTGTTGTGGTGTGGGGAGTGTTGGCTAAAATTTATCCTGAAATATAAACAGATTATTGGTGGCAGCCACGGCAATAATATTCTCCTCCGGATGCCAAGCGGTATGAAGAATTTTCTTATTAAAGTCGAGGCAATCAACACTGATCTCGTCCTTCTTCCGTTTGCCACCAGTGCAAACTTTTCGTGGCTTTAGCACCGTCTTGGGCTTAATGATGTCTCGGGAGGCCTCCAGGGTGACATCCTTTTTCGAGTTGCGATCAAAGACGCGGAAAAAGTTATTGTAGCTACCGGTCATAATTGAGCTATCTTTGCCATTCCAACAGCACTCAAACTTATCGAAGATGCAGTCATTTTCATATAAGGAGCACAATTTGGCGCGCAGATA
This sequence comes from Drosophila sturtevanti, assembly GCA_018150375.1. Classification (NCBI taxonomy): domain Eukaryota; kingdom Metazoa; phylum Arthropoda; class Insecta; order Diptera; family Drosophilidae; genus Drosophila; species Drosophila sturtevanti. The sequence continues at coordinate 1,290,800 of JAECWJ010000356.1, read as the reverse complement.
TTCGTGAACCTTTTAATCAATAAAGGAAATATGATCGATCAAATTAGAATAGATTTTTCAGTAGCATAAGAACAATATTTTGTTTACATACCGGATAGGTCTCAATGGGCTTCGCTTCCATATGTAAGTCCCAGACCTTGATGCTCAGGTAATCTCTGGAGATCATATAGCGACCCGAATTGCTCAATTTCACATCACTTATGGAGCTGATTATCTCACTGAAAAAGCTGCGATTCGTTGGATTTTCGGGTTCCTCGAATTGCTTACTGTGCCGATCGCATAACGCCGCCGATCGCATATCACATAGTCTAATTGTGCCCTTTGAGCTGGAGTACACAAATACATTGCATTCGGTCGGATGGAATTCCGCTGCCGTTATGACCTCTGTCAGCTCTTCCATATTAGTTGGTTTAATGTCCACAATATTGTAGCTTTGATCGACCACCTCCAGATGCCAGAGATTTATGCGTAAATCATCGGCGGAGAGGAAGGTCTCTTGGTCCGAATTAACGCTAATTGAATTGATGTGATAGGTGTGTGCATTGGCAAAGGTGCGGCGCGGCGATGCCTCCACCATAAGGGGTACTTGCTTCACAGAGGGTACTCGTAGAGCTGTTACATTTTGTGGATCGCGTATCAGACCATTCTCTTCTTTTGTATTATAACCCTCGAACGACTTGTCACGCTCACTGACCTTCCACAATTTGACGGTCTTATCGTTGGTGGATAGCAGAAAGTGTACGGGATTCTTCTGTTGCAGCCATCGAATTTTATTGATTTTCTCTTCGATTTCCAGCGATTTGAGATAATCGAATTCGGGTTCATGCGATTGGAATGTCGAATAGACATTATATTCACCCCGTCGCGGATTGGCGGCTTTTGAGGCGGGATCACGCTGTAAAAATGTAATTGAATTTATTGGTTAAATATGTTTCAAGAATTTATTGAAATTAGAATTAATTTACCTGGAAGATGACTACACGACCACCTTTATCGCCCGTGGCCAGTAGTTCGCCATCATGATTGAATTCCACGCAGGATATGATATCCGCATCAGTGACATCATCGTCTAAGGCGCCTTTAATCTGTGAGAAGCACCACGATGCCTCTCCATTACCTGTAGAGACAAAAAAAAACGATAATGTGTAAGAGAAGGAGAGACAGACCATCACGAGATAAGTATAACTAGTGACATTTTAAGATTTTTTTTCATTTTTATCTCTATATATGTATATATATATATACATTATATACATATTATATATATATATATTCCTAAAAGCCAAAGCCTGAACTTGTTACATATAATCAATAGAATAGACGACGTCGTCATCTTTATTGTCCCTGTCCTGCCTTGTCCTGCTTAAATATTTACTAGTGACGCCATTCTACATATATATTCCCTTCAAGGTTTTCTTTTTTTTTTTTTTTTTGCCTTAGGCTTTGACTTGTTCCTCTTATTAAACTCTTTAAGCCATTTGGCAAATATTCTTTCAGTATTTTCCCCTTCCTTTTAATTTTTTGTGGGTCGTCGTCTTTTTGCCAGCCACTTTTCCCGATTGCCACACGTTGTGCAAACGATGACGTTCTTGTAGTTTGGCCACAAAAGAACATCCATTTTGAGAATGTTTCTCAGGTTCTCTGAATACTACTACAGTGGCCACCATAGACACAGTCCATTTATAGAGTGACAATTCAAGGTACATATTTACAAGAGGGGGCCAAAACCATTATAAGGAAGCCATATTGTCTTTGAATCTGGAGCAAGAAATGCTAATCAATACAACCTGAAATATAATTACATATGTAAATTCTAATCAAATTGTCGAGTTTTTACTGTACCGCCTCTTATTATACCCTATAAAATAATAGTGGTAACAGGGCATATTATTAACCTTATTACATCAATGGCTTAATCATCCATGTTTGTTTATGATTATATTCTAATTAAATTGTTCCAAAAGAAGATCAATTTTTCATAGCTAATACAATTCAGAGTCTAGTCATTGCTTTAAAATTCCCACTCTTATTTTATAATGGGTATCAAACGAACGACACCCCCAACAACATATGTACATACATATGAGCATTCGTTTCGTTTTGACTTGGTATTTTCTTTTCTCTTTTTTTTTTTTTTTGTTGCCTTTTATCTCTGCTATGTCTATCTCTATTCGTTCTTTTATTTTGTTCTTTTTTTTTCATTATTCCGAAATAGTCATTTCTGTGTGTACGATTGTGTTGTGTTGTGTGAGTGTGTGTGTGTGTGTGTGTGTGTGTATGTTCCTTTGCCATCTGCAAAAGCCCTTGCAGCTAGGCAGGCAGGCACAGCACCCCCCCATGTGGTCTGACCTCATTGGCGACGTCATGATGTGATTGACGAGGCAAATCAATTGTTTTATTTACCATATCCGTTTATATTCATATAATAGGATCAAACCTTTTTGTCAGTTATTTAGTTATAATTTTAAAACCAATGCTAATGTACTCCCGTCCCCCTCTCTCTCTATTACCATCCCAATTCGCAATCTTTATATGTTATAGTTTTAGAGTCATTGAACCCCAAATTGAGAGAAAACAAAAGTGCAAAAAAACAAAAAAAAAAAAAAAAAAAATAATAATGAAACCACAAAAAGGAGCCAATGCATAAGCCCAAATTCCAGTCATCCGGGTCAAGGCAAACGTTTCCATTTTCAGCTAAAATACCTAAAACAAGTTTTAGTTGATATAATTACGTTTTAAATGCTGCTATTGCGCTGCTATCTGTCACATTAGAACAACAACAACAACAGAAAAACTAAATAATATTAAATAAATAAAAAAAAAAGGAAAAGATCTCAAAATTCTCTCTTTTTTCCCTCTCGGGGTTTATTGTTATTTAGGAGATAGGCAGAATTTCATGAGCTGCACAACAACAACAACGACAACAACAACAACAACAACAATAAAATGGAGCAATAATGAAATTCAAATATTGACACAATTATTTAACACAACCACGCGATGTCGCTGCAAACAGGCATCCATCTAACCAACATTTCTCCACCTGCCTACCTTCCCCTCCTCACCACATTCCTATTGTGAAATGTCGAAAATGGTAACACGGATTCGAGCTAAGGACAGACACAACATACATTCTATATACATAAATATATATACTTATATATAAACATACATATATACATATATATGTATATATAACAAACAACCGACCTAAAGAATGGCGGACGCGCTGATGACTGATTGACTACCTTCTCAATACTGGAAACTCTTTTGCCAACATTTTCGGCAAATGTTGGATTTCCTGAATTTTATATAAACTATTTTGATAGCCATTCTTGATAAGAGTAAAGAATTTAATTGCTTATGAAATTAGCCAAATATTTAACACAAAAATCTATTTTAGAACTAATCAACAAATGGGGGAAGAAATAAATGAAGCAAGCAAATCGTCCCTGCCGACTTGGTCTATACCCTGTACAAATAAGAGATACATATTTCATAAAATCAGACTCCGTCGAAATCCTCATTAATTGAATATACATTTTCTTTATATTAAATTAATTTTCTTATATTTAAATTAGTTTTCCAGATTTTTATTTTAATTAAAAATGGCGATTCTAAAAAGCCTCTGAAGTAGAGGTTCCTTTGAAGGATTTGTTCGTTGTCCTTCTTTTGAAGGATTTTACCAATGTTCTATAGGCTCTAAGTTGGTCATCTTTTGGCCGATTTTGAAAAGTTGTGCATCAATTTTCTGGATAATTTACGTATTAAAAAACTGCATTAAAAGTTGAAAAATAATAAACAAACAATTTAAAAAGTTGGAAAAAAAAATTCTTGACCGGATTTGTTGTGTTGAAGGATTTTACCAATGTTTTTGCTCAAAATTTTTTGGCCGATTTTGAAAATTTTGCATCAAATTTATATTAAAAAACTGCATAAAGTTGAAAAAGTTGAAAAAGTTTTGCCAGATTTTTTGATTTTCATGACCTGTTAATTAAAAATCGAGCGAAAAATAATTTTCTAAAAAGCAAATAAAGACATAGTTTTTCAAAATCAGACGAGATTTGACTGAATTCGAGCCCTCTGAAGTAGAGGTTCCTTCGAAGGATTTGTTCGTTGTCCTTCTTTTGAAGGATTTTACCAATGTTCTATAGGCTCTAATTTGGGCATCTTTTGGCCGATTTTGAAAAGTTTTGCATCAATTTTCTGGATAATTTCCGTATTAAAAACTGCATTAAAAGTTGAAAAAAGTTGGAAGTTCACTCATATCAGTGAACGAAACTAATGCGTCGTTGGGTACAAGGCAACGTGTGCATGCTATCTCGCTCACACATTTCAACAGCTGCCCATGGCAAGAAATACTGTAGCTTTCTAGTTATAGTTTTTTCTAATTTGCGGAGGCGGAAATGGGCGTGGCAAAAATCTGCATAGACACTAGACGGATGTTGACACCAAGTTTGGTTACTTCACTTTTATAGTCTCTGAGATCTAGGTGTTCATGCAGATGAACATGTCTATATCGGCTCGGCTGTTGATGCTGATCAAAAATATATATGTGTACTTTATGGGGTCGGCAAATTTTCCTTCTGCTTGTATACATACATTTTAGCGACTTTAATATATCCTTTTACCCTATGGGTACACGGGGTATAAAAACAGAAATACAACTTTCAACTCAATGGCATAATAACATGGCATCAAGATTATGAGTTATCTTCAGTTTGGACTCAAATTATGCTACCAAATTGGAGCCCAAAAAAAAAAGGAAAAACCTAGCTGATCTCATAATTAGCAAATCATTTCTGTTTATCTGTATTACATTATCAAATAGATAACAAAAGGTTAAGCAATCTTATCTTAATAATATCTCGAAATAGACCTTTAATTTTATATAATGTCATGAAAAATAATAGGGGAAAAAATTCTAATTACTCATTACGTTTAAGGAGCCAGAAGTGGGCGTGAAACAATATTAATCTGCTTAGGGACTAGACGGTTGTTGACACTAAATTTGGTTGCTCTAACTCCTATAATCTCCGAGCTCTGGGTGTTCATACTTTTACCCTAGTACACGGTATAATTAGAATTATATGTAGATTATATATTATAGATATTTCCCTTAACATTTAAATCAATAGACCTAATAAGATAGATATATTCTCTATATGGATAGTATTTCCTTTTTTTTTTGATTTTGATCTATTGTCTATAATCTTTTTGTTGAAAAATTTATTAAGTGAAAAATTCTGAATGATATCCAATTCTGAATGATAATGAAAGTTAAATTAAAGTGGTGATTATTATTAAAATAATTTTCTCTTGTATTAAAATACTTCAGTTTAAAGGGGTTAATAAACTTTGTCACGACATAAAAGTTAAATCAGATGGAGCAGAGGGTTTCCATTGCACATTTTGCTGATTTCTGGGTCTAAACATGCATTGTCCATTAAAAACTATTCAAACACCATCTCCCTGCTATTCCCACAGTGTTCCCCTCTCTCTACCACTCTATCCCGTTACCCCCCTTCTCTTTGATATACATTATTTAAAAGTAACACAAATGTCTTAAAACAACAACAAAGCTTACAAATTTTATACGTACATTTGTATATAAAATTGACAAATAATTTTGCATACATCACACATGCAGTCAGGGGGGAGGGAAGGGATCAAAGGAGGGACGAACAAGCACGTTGTCACTTGTCAATACAAGGCAAAAGAGGAAATGGAAAGGGTGGAGAAGAGGATAGATGGACAGACGGATGGACAAACGAGCATTGCCTTTGGCACGTTGCGGCAAATGGCTAACTTTAACTCAATTTACACACAAGGCAAGACACGATCCGCCAGATATATGTAGATACAGATACATATATGTGTACCTACTCTCGTACTCTCGTATATCTTGGAGCAACTATCTATTGACCGTTTCTATTTGTATCCCAGTAAATGCATGTCTATGTGTAAGTGTGTGACTATTTATTATTTAATTATAGTTGAGACTAATACCAGGGATGCAAAAAGGAAAAAATTGATTGGAAATTAAAGAAGAAACCTATTCGCAAAATGAATTCAGTTTAAATAATAGATAGATAAATATTAAAAATCCGTATTTTAAATAAACATTGTAAACAAAATCTGGAAATACTTTTACATCTGTATGTATGTATGTATGTACATATTTTCTTCTTCAGGAATGAATTCCTCAAGAAGTGTTCAAAACAAAACTTATGAATCCGCCATTTTAGTATTAAAAACTCTCTCATCGAATGCTAGTTTAACTTAATTTTTTCAAATTTTTTACTATATAACAATTTAACAACTGTTAACGATCTTCGTCGCGTTATAGTTTAGCTGTTTACAGAATTTCAAAACAATTTCAAACAACAACTAATGTTTATAAATTTTACATAATGTTTTTGTTTACAATTTGCTGAGATTTATTTTCCAGGAAGAGCTTGCAAACAGCAGTGCATAAAGTTGGCAGGTCCAAAAACAAAAATTTACTTACCGGCCATGACAGTTGATCAGTTTTGCGTTGAGACACTTAGGCAGCAGCTGAAACAACAACAACAACAGCAGCGACAGAAGCAAAGGCAGCAGCAGCAGCAACAAAGCTTTGCGGTTTGAGTGGAGTTGTTGTTGTTGCTGTGGAGGAGTTAAGCGCGCTCTTTGTGTTTTTTGTGATTTTTTTCTCTTTTAAATTGAAGTTAAGTTCAGCTTTGCTTTTGTGATATTTTTTATTCTTTAATTTCTATATTTTATTGTTGCTGTTGTTGTTGGACTGCCTTAAAACACACAACTTAAGCACGTAGAATCGACGACAACGACATATGCGGGGGAAGAAGAAAACTGCAAAAGTAGGGGAAACAATTTAGGGGGTAGGGGGAGCAATAACGACGTCAACAGCGGCAGAGGCAGCAGCAGCGTCGTGCGTGTGCTTTGTACTTCGCGTGTATGTTTGTGTGTGCGTGTGAGTGCAGCCGGTGGTTGAGATTTGCAAAAAACAAAAGAAAATTTTCTTTGCACAGATTAATATTATTTATTTTCTTTCACATCTCTCTCACTCACACCTTCTCTCCTCGTCGTTGACCGTATTCATTCCTTGCGTTTCTTTGTGGCCGCAAAAATCTAACCTTCAAAATGTTCATACATATGCACAAATACATAGACAAGGGACATATAAGTATGTGTATGTATGTGTATATTCTGATTTTGCTTTAACACATTTTGCTTATGCACAAGCAATTGATAATTGCAATTTAATATTTGTAAACTATTTGAACTAAAAAAGAACCGCGTGACTATTGCTGGAAGACGCTCTCACACACACACAATCAATATTCGATTAAAATGCACACAAATTCTTCTTAATCCCGTCTGGCAAAAATCTTCCACACTTTTTGCCGCCTCTTTGCTGCACTGCTTCGCTGTGTCGTTGCAAAAAAAAAGGCGGACATTACGAGTCAAAGATCGACGTATTTTACACACTTTTAAACTATATACATAGTGGCTGCAACACTTATACGCGCCGTTAACAATTTGGGTTTAGTTATGACTAATATTTTACGATAAATTCAACGCAAAATGGAAGTGGAAAGTCAAATATTTTATATTTATTGCAAATATAATGCCGGTGTGACCGTACTTGAAAATACTAAAAACAAGTAATACCCAATTCCCACAGAGCAACATTTGTGAAATGTTTACTAATAGTGCATCCCTGAAAGCAGCTGAACTGTGGATGAATGCGGTAAGAAACAAAGGATACAAGTTCTCTGAACACAACACTCGACAATTCATTGCACAGTCCTTTCATAATTTAAGGAAAAAAAACATATACAATCAAACCTTTTTAAGTTTACAGCTAAAGGTAGCATTTTATAGCTGCAATAAGTGTTGTTAAATTTTTGATTAGTGTTGGAAGATTTTTTTAATATAACCGGCCAGATATTGTGGTTAGACAACAGCTGATTAAAAATCGTTAAATATTTGAAAAACTGTACCAGGCTTTAAGCTCCAAAATAAATATTCCTTCGAATTTTTTGTTATATGCAATAATTATAAACTAACAAACACCAACGATAACTTATCGAGTTGAATATATTATCGATACGTGCTGACTCATCCATTGGGCGGTTGTTTGAATACTTACTCTGAGGTTTTTTGGCTCCATTCATGTTGATTGCTGTGTTTAGCATGTTACCAATTTTCGTTATACTCGATTGTCGCATAAAGGTCCGCGGTGGTATGGGAGGTGGCGGTTGTGGCTCTGGAGGCTCCAGCACTGGACTTTGCCGTCCCCAGCGACCCATTATGATGCTAATGCTGCTTTAAGCTATAAAAACAAAAACAAATTGAAAAATTTTATAATCGAATATACTAAGATACTTATATCGTGCAAACCTTAGCACATGTACATATTATATGTATATTGTATAATGAATAATATTTGTTCAAGAGTTCGGTCTCTGTGGTCTGAGCACATGAGCGGATTGCGTGTTGCTTTTATTTTATATTTCTCAAATTTGACAGGCAATTAACACCTGTAGCGCTCTCTTAACGCTATGGTAAGATTTCTTCCAGAAAAAACTTAAATAAAAATGAATTGTGCAAATGTGTTCGTTTAACTGTCTGACTGTCGTTTGTTTGTATTAGAAATTACGTGCAAACGCTGCACAGCATCTGTACAAAGAGTAGTATAAACCACTAAAAGAAAAAAATTAATAAGATATATCATAGATTGTATAAATTTGTTGATCATCGTGTTTCATAAATTAATAAATATATTTCACTTAAGAGAGAGGTGTGTCTATGAAATGCATACATATTCGATTCGTTTAGCCTGTTCAAAGCACAGTGGGATCGAGAGTAATTAATTTTTTAAGTGAAAATAAGTGTTCGAAAAAACAAATTGGAAAACCTAATTAAAGTTCACAGGTCACAAGTCAATTAAAGTAAGTAATTAGTTTAGTAAGTTTAGAAACATGCGTGTTTTTAATCAATCTTAAACTTGACTTTTCAAATTACCATCTTCGACATCCACTGTGCAAATGAAAACACTTCTAAACTTTGTTTCTTTACCAGTAACAGGCGCCTGGCATTCCAATTATCAATTACACATAAACACAATTTTGCTAATCTCAAACTCAAATATAGAGAGTTTTTTGTTGAACTGTAATCAAAAAGTCAGAGTGGAAATTTTTAGTACTATTTGTTACCCTATGTATATCTGGAAAGTTAAAAGGTAGTATTTGATTTCTATACTCTGCATGTATACCAATGAAGAAATATATATTTATTTTCATTTTGTTTAAATTTGTTTAAATAAGATTAATTTAATTTGAAACAATTTGCAAGTTCGAGAAGGTTTTATTTTATGAATTTTGAGCTATATATGTATGTATATACATACACAGGGTAATTCAGAGCCGGAACCGTATTAACTGATGGTTTTTTTCGCCAAAGCTTTAATGTGAAAGAATCATACATACATACGTATATTTACATACATACATACGTGTATGCACGAAGATATTACAAAAGTCATTATGTCTATATCACGAATATACAGTTACAAAAATTCCCCCACGTACCGAACTTCAAGTACCTGACTGCAGGAACAAGGGAGGAGTGAAGTAGTCTACGCAACAAGTTGAAGAAGCAAGGCACATGACTAATGGGCCAAGAGAACAAAAAACCAACGTGCAACACAAAAACAAATTGGGAGAGAGAGAAGAAAAGAAATAACAGATTGTAATCCAATTAGAATGGGGCGTGGTGCGGGGGTGGTGCTGTTTGTGCGTGTCTTCAATGTCTCTTAAAAACGTGAGCGAAAGAAGAGAATTTCGTTGTATTGTCTTACCCTATTCAGTATAGGGCATGCAAGGATATTCATACAAAAAACGGGACTTACCAGGCATCTTTTGAAATTGTATTAGTATAGTTCAAAAGTTATTGATTATTTTCCGATTGCTTATATAAGAGAGATTTAGTTAGGGTATTTTTCAAGTCGGTGTCCGCAATTTGTGTGTTGTTTGTTCATTAAATAGGAAATGAAAATGACATTGCAGCTAAACAAAAAAAGGAAAACTCTCAATGAAGAAAGGTGGAATATTGTAAACTTTTATTTTCTATTCGAATTTAAAGCAAAACAAGAAAAATATAACTAGAAAATGCCAGGCCAAAGAAAATTTGTTTTCATTAAAGCAACGGAAGCGGAAAAGCGCTAATAAAATATATATTTATTCATATGTATATGTATGCACATATGTATGTACATACATACATAGATATATACATATTGAAGTGTATTTATTTATATAAAATACAATGGCATATTCTTTTTTTTTCGTAGGCGAAGGTGGAATGTTGGGGAAAAATTCTTTAAAACAATTTGCTAACGCACAAACAAAACGCCAACACATGGACGAGTGGCGGCTAAACAGTTTCTATGATGTCTTATCCTACGAAACATGGTAAAATATTCTTGAAATTGATATCCCAATTAATAACCATTATCTACGTTAACACAAAGGTATCTAAATAAACCAAAGAAGATATATATAAACAAGTATGTATATACACATGATGAGTTTACATTACATGTAAATGTTTCAACATACTCATAGAAGATAATATTTTATTACTCACATACTTAATTCCCATTGTGGTTTGTCTTCTTTTGTTACTCAAAATGGATGTAATATGCTTACAAAAGAATTTATACTACTTTTTTTTTCTTGTTGATGATGTTGAGATGAACTTCAGTTTAAAAAGCAATAATTTCATCATTATAACTATATATACATACATACAGATGAATGTATATATATATATATATATATGTCGTTGCATTGGCTTAGGAATCTTTTGGCTCACCTCGATGTAACTCATCTAAATATAGTAACTCAGCAGTTTGATAGGCACACGACTTGCACGTGCCACACGAGACCCATGGCCATTCACATCCATATTGCCATCCCCTTGCTTAGACAGGTGTAGAACCATAGATACATATGTATATAAATAGACACTTCACCATGCCCAGAATCATTTCTGCCTTAAAATTATTTTTGGTTTTTCTTCAAAAAAAGAAAATTTAATAACTAAGGGAAAACCCACTTCAAAATACCTTGTATTAAGTAGTTATGTTAATTTACAAATTAATACTTGGGATTAAAGCTTATCTATTACATAAATTAATTTCTCCATCCTTAGTTCCAGGTTAGTATAAATTTAGTCCTCAGGGAATTATTTCCCAAAAATAATTTAACTGTTTTTGATTGCTACTTTCGGAAATTTTTCATTGTAATGCCTTTTAATATAGTCAAAATAGCTCTTTTTTCTTAGGGTATCAAATTGTCAGCTCTACTTCAGATTTAGACCGGCTTAATTTGCTATTAAAGCGTGCAGCATAAAGGGAATCGGACCGTTTTTGTTTCTATATTTACTTAGCATATAAAGTTGGGCAGAACTGTCTATAATATGCCCATCATTGTGTCTCTTGCTCTTCATTTGGCGTTGACAGTTTGACAGTCATTGGCAGGCAACAGATTTTTGGATTGGGCTTTTGGTTCTTCTCCGTCTGAATAAGATAAACAAAAGGCATTTGATGGACGTGGACGTGATTGCAACCATATGTCGAGTCCCCCTTCTACCCTAAATGTCCCTCAGTCACACTCACACACAGTAAGTTAGTATCAATCGATGCTTATCAAACTTAGTGTACTGCCAATTAATGATATACTTCCTTCCCATCCTCCTTACTAGCCCCTGCTACCCATCCGAAATGATAAAGCGAAACTAATTAGCATTTGACAAAAAAATATATAAAATTTATGTCTGTGCGTGTAGAATTTAGCATTATATTGGACAGGCTTTAATCTGATATGTATATAAGTTGACATCAGGTAGAATCGTGTTTGATTTGTTAGGCAAATAATTTTTAGCAGTTGGCCTAAAAGTCAGCAAGTGACAAAATAGTTGCCATTAATTGTCGTCTATATGGCAAATACAACTTAAGCTCAATAGTTTTATATATATAAATTTATACTAGTTGTTGCATTTGTTGTTGCTGTTAATGTTGTTTTGTTTAAAACAATGCCGCTCTCAATGTTGTTAACCTCAAAAACCGCCAAGAACATCGACAAATGAGATTGAGACTTGTCTGATCCAAAGGGGGGAGGGGGGATGTAGGCGAAAGGGAGCCTAGCTGTATACATAAGAGTTCATTTGTTGAGATCAGGGATCAGGTGTTGCGGCTCTAACGTAAGCAGCTGTATTAATAATACAGTTTTAAAGCCACTTGCAAACACCGCCCACGCATCAGCAGGTTGACGTAAGTTTCTTTAATCATATAGAGATGATTTTATATTCTTTTATTGCGATTGCTTAAACAGCTGTCTTTTGGACCATGGACACGACGCACTTGCACACTCACCAGTTTATGTTCTAGAACTGCACTCTATATACTATGTGTGTATATATGTATGTATGTAGTTGATATATATCAATTTGACTTGTTGTTATCTATTTAACTTAGTCTTAGTCCACCTTTGACTTTAACATAATATATTTGCTTTATTTTTGTATTAAAGGGAAATCATATTTTAAGTTTATTACAGTTGCTATCTTCTTCACGCGCCCTTGCACTTTTCATTTACTGTTTTTGGTTTATTAGTTGACTTGTTTCTTCCTTTTATAACGGTTAAATTTATGTTTCGATTACAATTCGATTAGTTTAAGGCACTCGACTACAGAACAAGGCATGTACGAAATAAGTATGCACATACGTATACGTACATATATATTGCATATGAATGAATATATGTATGTGCGTAATTTAAATTAAATTTAAATCATAGAAAATAGAATACGGCAAGAGAAGCAGACGAAATACTGTCAACGCGGCAACGTTTAAATTAGCACTGGACTTGCTTGCGAATGCGCAGCTATGATTTTTTTATAAATTACGTTAACTAGACTCTCATTCTCTCGCACTCTCCCTCTCTCACACTGTGCTTGTTGCTCTCTTTTGTAAACAAATGAGCTGTGGCTTTTGTTGATGTTAATATTGTTGTTGTCGCCTCTGATAAACGCTAATTTGCATGTTGATATTGATGTTGCTCAATCTGCATACATACATACATAGTATATGAATATATATATACATATGTACGTATATGTTAATGTATGTACATATGTACCTGCATGTATTGCTTATTCTTGTGGTTGACTAAATAACAAAATCATTAAGATAAATTTTAAATATATATGTATGTAGGTAATGTAAATGCATAAACATAGTTATGTTTTGATCAACCGGAAATTCTCTTGTCGCTGCTTAATTAGCTATAAACAGGTTAATCAATTTATTATAGAATAGTATAAGAGTTGCCAAATCAGAACTTTGGAAAATAGTTGGTGCAATTTAAAAATCTGATATGATATACAGACACGGAAATTCACGACTTTTATGACAAATTTATTTATTTTTTTTTATTTGGACAATACGTGGGCAATTTGGAAACAACTGTTACACACTACAATCCATCGGTATTAAGTTTCAAAATAATAAATCTTCAATTTAAAACCAAATTAACTGAGTTTATATATAAGTTGGACATTAATGCTTTTTACCACATATCTCTAAATGTTTTAGTTAATGTATTTAAATCCTTATTCATTGAATTGTACTTTAAACGTAAATGGTTATTGTGATTATTCAAGTCTTCAATACCATAATGAAACATCACTTCCAGCACGAGCAATTGTTCGTAAACAATATCCCAGGGTATACCTATGGTGGCCGAACACATGTCTAGTAGCCAGCGGAAGGAGCAGGGGAATAGGACACGCAGTTCCCGTTTATCCGATTCGCGTACCTTGGACATGTAACCATGTAGAAGCCAACAATCAAAGTTGGATATATTTAAAACTAGTTCCTCTCTTAATGTCTCCTCATTTTCCTCACTATTCCTTTCTACTTTCGGTTGCTGTAAGCCCGAATCATTTAGTGAGCGTTCCAAATGTCGTCGCGGCCGTTCCAATGGCACCTTTAAAGGATCCATATTTGTTTCATCAAAGGCTTGTATGGAAGCCAAATCATTGAGACAGATTTGTTCATTCGCTAGATTCAATATATATTTTGGTGTGGGTTGAACTTTCCAAAATGGATTATTCCTCTCCAATTTTTCGCGTCGAATTGCCCGTTCTTGGACTCTAACTTGATACTGAACACCATATGTTGCGGTGGGCTGACGGAACTTAAAGTCTGGCCTTTTCTCCATTTTACTTAACTCTTCAAGCCATTGCTTCATTTTAATATCGCAATTTGCCCGACTTTCCTTTGGTTTACGTCGTTTGTGTTGCAAATGTTGGAATATACCCACCTTTTGATAATCTTGTTGACAGGCTAATTCCTCGACACGCAGATCAATTCCTTGGGCATCCAACTTTTGTCTTAGGTCATCTGTTTGATTCTTAAATGGTGCCAACTGGCGCTCATAGTGTTCCACATACATATAATTGGGGATTTTCACACTCATTCGTTCTCTCTCTTCTGCACGAGAGGCATAAAGCAGTAACCGCTTGAAGTAACTGTGGGCTGGCGTCAGGGTAGGCTGGAATTCGATGTGATCTTTTGCTGCGCTCTCTGTGCTCGATTCCCCATAAAGCTCTTTCAGCAGGGTCTCAAAGATTAGACAGATATTCTCTTGTTGTCTTTGCATGGCTGGATTTAAAGACATTTCATTGTGATTGTATTCCTCATCCTTTTGCTTGCGCTCCTTGTTGATGAACTCATCAACCTGGCGTCCAATCTGAGTGGGTACACCAAAACGATGAGCAAAACTCTCATTATAATGAGAAACTAACACCTTGCGCAACTCTACAAACTGCATCCAGTCAGTGTAAACAAAGAGAAGGTTGTTGGGGTTTTCGTTAGTCGGATCCGACTTCCTTAGATGTTCATTGATCGACTGAGCCGACTTAGATATATCACGTTCTTTTACATCGTCCAAACCAAACAATAATTTTAGCACATAAATTATATAAGCCATGACACGAGCCTCATACCGTGGATAGGTTTGTGTTCCAAAAATTGGCTCAAAGGCTGGTGGCAGAATGTCCATCAGACTGATCACATAACTGGCTACTAAAGGCGGTAGACTTAGCTCAAGAACGTAACGATGCGCCAATGATGATAGATTTGGCTTTTGAAAACCATTTAGGTTTATGAAACGAGACATCTGAGCTATATTCATACGAACAAACTGCAAATAAATATGGGAGAAATCAATTATACACATATTTAAATCAGATAATTTGCATTTGCTTACTTTATAGCGACACTTATCCATTTGATGACCAAATTCAATATCTTTCAGCAGGGTCTTGCCATGAGCGGATACATGCGCGGGTAGATAGCTTAGTATATAACGAGCCGTTAAATGTTCTTCATCGATAAAACGCAGAAGATCCGTCAATTGTATATCATCTTCAACCATATTCAATGCAATTCCCAGAATAACATAGAGTTTGGTTATATTTAAACAATAGATATTTCGATCAAAGTGGCTTAGAGTTCCGGCTTTCGGTCGGAGACCATGGCACTGCATGCTGCCCGAACTATCCACACTATGCTTATCGAGATGCTTAAGTGGCATATGGCATTTAAGAGATTTGCGAGCACTTCTTGACCACTGCAATCTGATACTTTGGGAAGCACGCGAAGTAGATACGGAGGGTGTATTCCTTTTGCTGTAGCCAGAGGCATCTAGTTTACGCTGTTTGACAAAATAACAAGAACACACGATAACCAACAGTTAATTGATGTGCTGTTGTGCTGTTTTTGGGTCATTGCTTAGTTTCCTAATGACTTTGGCAATTTGTTATGTAATTTATGCAAAGTTGGACTAAATCTTTGTGGGTATAAAAATGAGTTCGCCTGAACATTTGACATCAGTTCAACAGTTTCCATTACTAACGAATATCCTACAATTATGTCTGCAGTACGTGTAGTTCTAATTAGCTTGGCTATCTTTGTGATGATGGCATGTGCCCAACCTGCTCCAGGAGCTCCAGCTATTGATCGTATGTAAAACAACCCTTTTGACAATCAAATTTATAAGATGAATTATTCACAGCTTCACTGCCTGGAGGTGACATTGCAGTACGGCCATCTGAAATAGTAGGCGAAGCAAAGCCTCGTACTATGGTCCTTTTATTGCCACTGTTGTTCCCTACTCAGTTTTACTGGGGCTAACTTAAATAAACAAAATTAATTATTAGAACATTAATTACCTTTGTTTTTCTCCAATGGCGCCAATTGGCACGTTCATCTGTATTAGTATCCTTTCTCTGTGGCCGTTCCCTCTTACGCTTGGCTTGCCTGTGATTGTAGATGATCCGAGCATCTCTGTGAAAAATGATAATTGATTCCTTGAACTTTACCTTTTCAACTCATAGAGCTTACCTGGGCAATACTCGCACACTCAATTTGGGCAGACCTAACTCATTGTTTTTGCAGAATGCCACCTCCATGCGCCCCAGGTATGCAGCCCAAACTTGGAGAGTCATTAACTTCAGTTCTTGTTTGGCTCCCATATTTAGAAGTTCTTGCAAAAAGCCTCTCAATACATAATTGTAAAATTCCCAAGATGTTATATCTGTATCGTCGTTAGCAGATTTATCTTTGGGCTTCTTAACCGCACGGCTGGAAGCGTGCTTCGTGGTGTCATTGAAAGTGTCTTCGGCACTAATCTCCACTGCCAAAGCCAGTTGCTCCTTTTTTGTTCCACATTCTATGCAGAAGTAATAGCCGGCGCGCTCTTGAAATGTTCGCTCGCCGCAAATATCACATTCCATGTGATCAACTTCCATTATTTCTATAGCCTCATCCATTTTATTTTATATATAACTTTCGGCTTTTTAGTTGTAAACAAACTTAACATGTGCGCGATTTTGAAAGGAGTCAGGCACCGCCATTTTCGATCAGCTGTGATTATAGCTGTTAATTAGCAGACGGCAATCGATAACGCCTGCTAGTTAACAGATGATAGCATGGGGTCACACTAGTTCTTCCCAAATTCATATACGGTAACACTGACACTCAGGTTAATAATAAATACAAAAGAGATAATAAAAGTGGAAGAAAAAAGCAAATAGATGTGCGATTGCTTTGCCAATCCAAAATCAAGATAAAGATGGACTTAAGTGAAAATCTGGAGGATCAGCACTTGATATATAAACATGAGCAATTGTTTAGCGAAAGTTTTCCCCTTTTCAAGGAGATTCGTCGGATGGGCAAGCTCTGTGACGTCACTTTAAAGGTAGAGGATCAAAGTTTTTCCGCCCATCGTATTGTTCTTGCAGCGACTATTCCATATTTCTATGCCATGTTCACCAACAATATGGCTGAGAGTCGTATTAAAGAGATCACTATGAAGGAGAGTGCTATAGAGCCCAGTGCTTTGGAAACTCTCATCAATTATGCATACAGTGGCCAAATTCGCATTGACAATCAAAATGTGCAGAGTTTAATGGTTGGGGCATCATTCCTGCAGCTATCCCATGTGAGGGATGCCTGCGCCAGCTTCTTGATCTCTAGATTTCATCCTCATAATGTTCTGGGCATTCGTTCATTTGCCGATGCCATGATTTGTCGCCAACTAATCGATGCTGCTGACAAGTATATAGATCAGAATTTTGCCAAAGTCTCCCAGTCGGAGGAATTCCTTACCCTGGAGTGTGATCAGCTTCTTGAGCTCATGCGTCGCGATGAGCTGAATGTCCGTACTGAAGAAGTCATGTTTGAAGCTTGCATGAAGTGGGTTAAATATGCAGAAGAGAAGCGAGCCAAGTTGTTCCCTCAGGTGTTAGCTGCCGTGCGTCTGCCATTGTTGTCACCCCAATTCTTGGCCGATCGTGTGGCACGGGAGGAGCTGATTCGCTCTTCTCACCAATGTCGTGATCTATTGGATGAGGCGAAGGATTTTCACTTAATGCCGGAGAGAAGGGGATTGCTCCAAAGTTTTCGCACACGTCAACGTTGTGGCGAGTTCTTCACTGGCCAAATTTATGCAGTAGGTGGATTGGCCAGCACAGGTGAATCGGTTAGCACTGTGGAGATCTATGATCCAATTTCCAAGAAATGGAAAATGGGCGAACAAATGTCTATGATGAGGTAGATTTTGATTGCTGGCTAGCGATTAGTCAAATAATTTCATTTCCATTTTATCAATTGGCAGATCTCGTGTGGGCGTGGCAGTCTTAGATGGAAAACTGTATGCTTTTGGTGGGTTCAATGGCACTGAACGTTTGTCCACTGTTGAAGTTTACGATCCACGCAAAAACAAATGGTCTCAGGGCTGTGCTATGCTATGCAAACGAAGTGCAGTGGGCGTGGCTGCGCTAGACGATTGCATTTATGTTTGCGGAGGATACGATGGTGTGACATCGTTGAACACTGTGGAGGTCTATTACCCTAAGACGAACAACTGGAAAACGGTGAGTGGGAATGAAAATATTAATTAATTTAATTAGAAACTTATATTATCTTTTCGTTTTTTTTTGTAGGTGGCCCAAATGATGAAATATCGTTCCGCTGGCGGTGTTACCCAATTGAATGGTTATGTCTATGCATTGGGAGGTCACGATGGTCTTTCCATTTTTGATTCGGTAGAACGTTATGATCAAAATGAAGATGTCTGGGTAAAGATGGCTCCAATGTTAAACCGACGTTGTCGGTTGGGCGTGGCAACGTTGAATGGCAAAATTTATGTGTGTGGTGGTTATTGCGGCAACTCATTTCTACGTTCTGTAGAGTGCTATGATCCATTGACAGACACTTGGAAATTGGTTACTCCCATGAATTGTAAAAGATCTCGCGTAGCCTTGGCAGCAAATATGGGCAAACTTTGGGCCATTGGTGGTTACGATGGTGAATCGAATCTATCTACTGTCGAAGTATATGATCCTGAGACAGACAAATGGACATTTATGCCGCCAATGTGTGCGCATAGTGGTGGAGTAGGTGCCGGTGTCATACGTATAGAATGAAATAGTCTGTCTAGCCAAAATTTACTGTACTTTATTTCGTTTTTAGGTAATTTATGCTGTATACTATTAAATTGTTTTAGGGTCTAAGCTTTATCTAACCATATCTGGCTCATTAATTGTTTAGCACGTAGCATATACGTATATATATCAAGACATATATATATCATTCCAGTTGTTTAGTTGTTAGTTTCTATTATTAGCCTAGTCTTCGCAATACTCAATTACATACTTTTAATAAATGTGAAAAAAGTGCGATACCTTTACAAACTTAATTGAAAATTTATTTATTTTTGGGTGTTGTTTGAACGAATTCTTTATATACATGCACTATAATCGAATATATCACGCATATCGCAAGAGAATAACTCAATTGTGATTGGTCCTGCCATATGTTCGACATGTGCGCGATGCAACAAACTCCATTTATTTGCACAACAATAAATTGCTTTGCAAAGACCAAGCGAATAAAAAAACGTGTGTGTAAAAGTAGGTCGATTGAATAGTTGTTCATCTATTATCTATATAAAATAATGATGGCTCATCGAGGCACGAATCAAGTTTATAATTCATTCATTTGCTTTATCTGTTTATTGTTACATGTCACATGCGGTTTTCATTTGATAGACTTTTTAACCTACCCTCGTTTAATTTTTTGTTCAGTTGTACTACCCCCTACGATTTTGTTTTTGATTTTCTGTCCACTCTCTCTCTGTCTCTCTCTATCTTTGTGTAATGCAGTTTTAAATTGAATTCATGCCACCTGCTGGCATTTAAGTAGCATTTGTGTCTCTCATACAGGCATCAAACAGAACATTTTTCAATAGTCAACAGGTGGGAAACCACTGACAAGAATAAAGGACTTCCTACCATCCTAATACCCATTGAAATAGCACACAACCCACTCCCACTCAAATCTAGTTGTGACCCATAAAAGTTGCCAAGCTCCAACCATAATCTAATTAATCGCATAAATTTCATTTATATGTAGTGACGGTTAGAGCAATGCTGATAAGCTAGAGGAACAACTTATCTAATTCATCCAATGATTCACGCTATTGCGGAATTCGCAGATAGAAATTGTGTTGCGGCAAAAATTATTTGATTTTGTTGATAATGAAATCAGAAAATTGCTTGTCAATCGATGGGCCCAATATTATTTTAATTAAATGCTAATTATGTTTACCAAATGGTTGAAGTAAATATTTGATTTGAGTTCGTCATAGGATGAATGGGTAAATGGGGCTTGCTCCAGTTTTGCTAATTGAAACAGTGAAAAACAATGGATTTGGACAAAAAAAAAACTATTTGTAATTTAAATGCAAATTTTACAGCAATGCAAATTTTTAAGATTTTATGACGCAGTGGAAAAGCAGATATGTTAAAGGGCGCGTTTAAAGAGAAGGATGCGGATGTGAAAGATAAGGCGGCACTGCAGGAAGTTGCCACCACGAAATGCAACATTTCAAAGTTTAATTTTAGACCAAAATGTAAAAGACGGTTCATTGTTATGGCCACAATAACAACAGCTTAAACATCTACTTGACCAATCGATGTTGTTGTAAGTGTGGTTTGTCTTGGCCTTTATGACTTTACCTTTGTTAAATGTCACAATTTCGCTAAGTTCTATGAAAACTGAAAAACTATGAATTAAAAAATGTTAAATGGATTATCTATGGAGAACTTTTGAAAGAGAAAAACTATGTTGTGACGCTGAAATAAAATTGTATATTGAAACAAACAAAAATTGTATATTGAAAAACAATGTAAATGTAATTTTTAACATCCCGTAATAACAATGGAAAGAATCTTCCTTGCCTTCAAAATCTTACATATATATTTATATTCCACCCTTTGACTTTTAAGAACTGTCATTCAAAATTTATCCATTGTGGTTCTCGTAATTGACAGTCTCCATAAACAACAATATAAAATATTGTTTGCTCTTTTTGTGTGAAGTCGATTGTTTGTTTAATGAGTCGTTGGGAAATTATTTTTTGATTAACTGAAAACCAATTCGGACAATTTAAAACAAACAACAACTCATATTTTTGACGAAAGATTGAAATTAATTTTCATTGCTTGCACGTATCCCTGTCCCACTCATACATTTTGTGTGTTATTTTTTTTCTCTGCCTCTTTTTTTGCATGTTGTGTGTTGGAGGTTTTTAATGTTTTATTCACATATGCAAACTGAATTTCCCGTTGAAACGGAATTATTTCACACAGCCAAATGCACACACCGACTCACCAACAAAACGACATGCACACATACATAGAAGCGAAACGCCCACACATAGATAGTTGAATTCTATTCGACCAATTGTTGATATGCACGAACTCACACAGACACTCAGGCACTCACAGACACAAACGCACAGACACGAACATCAGACGAAATGGCGCTTCGTGTTTGCCATTTCCTGTTGTGCTTGGAAGCAAAAACTGTAGCATATCTTTTGGCCCTCATCGTGGCTCATTCTTCGTTCGAGCCATTATAAAAGCCTTTGCACGCTTTGATCTGTCGCTCAGTTCTCGAATACTGCCCGGCCGTGTTCGTTCGGTGTGGAAGCTAAAGCTGTTCAGAATAGAATTCAGTGAAATAGTGCAACAATATAGAACTAAAACAACTTTCAACTTCTAATTTGTAAGTGAGAATAAATTGATAAAACTTTGTTGTAAAATTGAAAAGCTAAAATTATTTTCATATCAATTTGGATAAAGAATTTTCTATTTCTGTTTAACTAAATTTAGAAAGAGTGGTCTCATTTATGTTTTAAATTAATTCTTTTTTAACTTAAATGCATTTAATTTAAATGTTTTCAATCATTATTTTTTTTAAAAATAATGGCTCTTACATTGTTATTTTTTTTTTTTTTGCCAATTTGCTTGATAACTATATCAGACGGAAATATTCAAATATTAATATAAATTAATATAAATTGGCTAATAAGTTTCTAAGATTTTTAAAAGTAAATCTGTTATGGAAACTAATTGAACCATTTAAAATCTTAAGTCCAATTTATTATATGTAAATTTTATGGTCCAAAAATAATTTATTTTTAAAACGGGTGGCTGGTGCGGCAATTTAAGTAAAAAAATTAATTTAATAGACTTTTTTTGGGAAAAGCAAAAGCTTTATATCTATTTTATATATCCTGAAATAAGATCCCCCGACGACATTTTAGGTAATTTCTTTTCTTTATTTTTTTGGTTGGAGAGTTTAAGTTTGTGAACCATTAAAATTCTACTCGTAATCTGTAAACACATTTAAAGACCATAAAAAATTAAATCAAAACAAGAAATAAAGAAAAGCGAAAGAGGAAAACAAGAAATTCTCAAATCTTATTTAAAAAGGCATCAAAAGTTAAGGTCTTAATGCAGTTCCTTTTGGTTGTTAGCAAGTAGATGATGGTAAGTAAAGCGGGATATCTTTGTTTGATATATTTGTTTAGAAAGATATAAAAAAAATATACATATAGACAATTCAGAAAAACCAATAAAAAATCGTCTTTTAAAATAAAATCTTAAACAAAAATTATATATATAAAAAAAAAACAAAAATGAAATGTCTCAATTGCAACAATGTTTATTAGCTGGACCCATCAATTGCCATGCTGCCGGCGGCAAAAGCTAATAAAAACGGCAACATCAATGCCACGCCTACCACTGCCCTACCTCCTTCTTGTCGGCCCGTACATCCGGTGCTGTAGTTATACCACACGCACCAGTCCATTAGGGGACATGGCCAAAAACAAAAACAAAAAAAAGAGACAAGAGTAGGAACTATACAACACGAACTGACATTCTGAGGTGAAGCTTTAAAACTGCCCTTGGGCCTTAACTTGTTTTATGTCAACTTGGACTTGGCCAACAACAGCAACAAAAGCAACAACTACGGCAATTATTACATGTGTATGCCAGGGCAAATACTTGAGCTGCAGCTGCGCCTAAAAGATGCTTTAAAAAGTCCGCGTCTTGCATGCGTCGCATGAGAGAGATGAAGGAAGCGAAAGAGTGAGAGAGTGAGAGAGAGAGAGGGGAGGAGGGGAAAATTTAAGTGTGCGTTCACTAATTACCAGGACAACTACAACTACAATCATACCTATGTTTAACTATATACTACAAGCAGTAGCTGCGAGGCTTATTAACAACAACAACAACAACTACAAAATTTTAACACTGAGTATCTATCTAATGAGCTCAGAGGTAAATCTAAATCCGGATATATTAGACAAACCGACTTTATATTTTAATGTAAGAATGAATGGGCCTAAAAATAGAAATAGATTCCATTAAAAGTGAAAGCCAGATTTCTAACTCAAGAGCCATAAAAGGGATTTTTTTACGGCTTGATAATTAAAATAAATTAACGAAAGTTTTCGAAAACTGAAATAAAATCTAAAACTTTCATTATTTAGTAAACTAAACTTTATTTTTTATTTTGTGGGGAATCTTTATATATTTAAGCAACTAGAAATATTAATCTTATCTTTATATTATATCCAACTATTAGTAATAATGCAACAAAATTTAACCAAAGTTGCGACTATCTTTCATTTACTGATATTTTAAATTACATCGTTAAAATTAGGAAATTGTTTAATTCAACGCCATCAACTGGTCATTGGTCCTTAAAATCATAGCCTATTTGAAGGCGCATTTTTCTATTTTCGTTTTTTTTTTTTTTGTAAATCTCTCAATAGTAGAATATCAAATGGACCCAAAGTTCGTGCAATCAACCAGCTAGATCCTTCCATTATATATTTAATACTACGCACAGATACACATGAAATACAGAGAAACACCGGGGGGACAGGGGAGTCATAAAAAACTTCCTTTTAAGGGGAATGAGAGCAGCTAAAAATCAACGAGGCAAGACGAGACAAACGTCTTTGGTATGCCTTTTTACTTGTGACTTCATCAGCGTGATTTCAATTTCAATCATTTGGGATTAATTTGGCCAAGCCACACACAAAGGTCACACACACATACACACGCACACACACATATCCCCACCTCTAATGAGTCTTTTCACATACAAAAATGTTGTTTGCTTTAATGCTTAACACAAAGAACTTAAACCGCATAAGATTTACGTTACAGAGAAGAGACTAACACACATATTTAATTTATATTCTAATAAGATCTTGCATTTAGGATGGGTGAGTCTCGGAAAATTAATTCCAGAGATGAGGGTACCTGTTGCAGTTCCACCAAAACTATTCTATTTGCACCGACTTGAAGCACTGGAGCCGGAACATAGAGTGTGACTTGAGGTCCAACCAAAGGCCAATATCTTCCCAAATTTTCGCCGTTAATAAAAAGAATGCCCTTGCCCCAACCCGACATATCTACATAGGTATCAGCTAATTGATCAGCTTTTTCTATCATCAGCGAGCCATGATAAATTGATGGTCCAGAGCGAAGCATTCGACGTGGTTTTTTCAACTCCTGTGTAAAGATTACATTCGATTGATTGATTAGCTTCTCCATGTCTTCGTAGGATTCCAACGGATATTTAGTCATATTCCAATTGGTTAATAAACGTGTATCCAAATGCACATCCTTGGTCAGACCCTTAAAGTCATTGATTTGTCGTCCATAATTGATGCGTCCTTGATTCTCTACTAGAATCTGTAGATGACGTCCCGCACTGGAACTGATTGGTAATTGGAATATTGGTATTTCTCTGGCCAAAATGCCAACAAATTCATCATCCACATAGACATAGGCGCGATCGGCAAGTCCAGGTACTTGTAGCATACTAGGATCACGTTTAAAACTGGGCAACCAAGTCTCGTACAGCACTAAGCCTGAATATTGATCTAAAGCCTCAAAAGATTTCGGTTTGGACGACTGAACCATACCAGTGGCCAATCGCTGACGAGCCTCCTGGGAGAGCAGAGACCAGCTTTGCAATAGTCTTACAGATCCATACGCTCGCTTGGGCACTGGTTCTGGTACGGGCAAATTGGGTAGAGGTAAATAACGTCCAATAATACGTCGAAGAGCTTGATATTTGGATGTGGGATCACCAGCCTCTGTCATGGGAGCATCGTAGTCATAACTGGTAATATCTGCCAGATAATTACCCGGTCCATTCTCATTGGCACCAGCCGTGAAACCGAAATTTGTGCCGCCATAGAACATATAGAAATTTACACTGGCTCCGCTGTCAAGCATGTCTCTGAAAAAGAATATTAGTTAGATGATTTTTTTTAAGAATCTTACATTATCTCATCTTACATAAAGGTTCCTGTTATGGCCGATGTACTAACATTTGCCATTGGCTCTGTCCAGTGGGTTAACCAGCCAGGATAATATTCGGCATTTACAAGTGGTCCTTTGGGTTCATAGCGTCTTAACTTGGCCCAAGTGGACTTTAAATCATTGGTGGCACCAAAATCCATTGTGGCCAAAACACCTTGAATTTTACCACAACGAAGAACACTTGGTCCATCGTTAGTAAAGAGGACAGCCTTGCCTTTAACATGACTTTCCGTCTCATCACGCAACCAATTTCGATAGTTAACATCGCAGGCGAAATAGGAACCATATTCATTCTCCACTTGAACCATAATGATGGGACCACCATTACCATATAGATAGGGAACAATGCGTGCCATCAATTGGCCATACCAAATACGAACTTCGCTTAGATAGTCTATGGGATAAATTAATTTATGGTTTAAATATGATTATGTATATTCCATATTAAAAACTTATTGTCACTTACTTATATCGGCTGTTCTTAATTGTATATTGGGATATTTATTAAGCAACCAATAGGGAAAACCACCCATATCACGTTCTGCGCATATATATGGACCTGGCCGAAGTATGACCAATAAATCCTCATCGACTGCTAGACGAATAAAGTGCTCCAAATCGGCAATGCCATTCCAAGCGTAGACACCTTCTTTTGGATTATGCAGCGACCATTCCACATATCTTAGAATATATAGATACATAAATAATTAAATAACTTAACTTTTAAATTATAATTTCATAAAACTTACGTGGTAACTGCATTCAGTCCAGCCGCTCTCATTGTACGCAAATGTCTTTGCCATGTAGCCGGATGGGCACGAAAATAATGAAATGATCCAGCTATAAATCTAAATGGTTCTCCATCCTTTAGGAAACGATCATTCTCATAGTCCACAACAAATGATCGCTTAGCACACACAGAACTTCCATTAATAGAAAGAAGGGCGAGCAAGGCAATTACCGTCGCTCCCCGAATGGCAAACTTCATAGCGTTTTTTAATCAATCTGAAACATCAAATGAAAACGAGATAAATTGACTAGAAAAAATATAATGTTTAACAATTATTCTAGACAGTGTTACGAAGAACTAATTAGATATTAAATAGATTATTGGCATTTTCATAATTTCTTTTTATAAATATCTAAATATTTTCAATCGAATATCTTATATAAACACTAACTATTTAGTTACAATTCGGGTTAATTGACAGTTTGTTTAGCTTTTTTATTGAGTACATACTCTCTCGATTGACCTATATTCAATTTGTTTTCTAACTACTCAAGATAAGAAATAAAATGAGAATAAAATAATTATGATTGATTATTAGAAAAATAAACCTAATAATTGTTGTTTAATATTTAAAAGTCTTGTTCACCTTTTAGGGCAAATCCCTTATCTTATCTTATCAATCTGATAATATATATATGTATATTAACTTTACATAAGATTTTGAATTTACAATATGCATTTATAACTTCTTCATTAATCTGTTCATATATTTAATTTAAATACTACAATTAATATGCAGCTTCGAATTCACTTGAACCTCTCACATTAATTAACGGATTGAAAAGGATTGAGAAAAAATCAAAAATAAATAAATTGCAATAATGAAGTATATACAATCATATTGCAAAAAAAGTGTGTAAGATGAATTAACATAAATTATATACTTAATGTACAACATGTGTGACAATTCAGTTGAGAAAAGTCTCAACTCTTTATAATTTGTATAATTCAGAAAGATCTTTGAACCACATAGTCCACTTAATAAGTGACAATACATTGAACTATTTGTATATTTTTTTAGTTCCTTGTACTAAAATAATGCCGGAACTGCCATCATTTTGACTTCCTAGTAGTGTGTAACAAATTGCTTGGTTTAAAATCTTTATAAATCTCATCAGTATTTTCCCGTTGAGAATGTTTTCTTTTCTCAATTTAAGTTCATGGTTCAATTAGTTGTCATCGTCTTTTTCCCATTGTGTTGTTGTTGAGATATAATCTCAGTTTATATTGCTTACGAAATCGGTTAATTGAATCCCATGCCAGGCCTTCTTCTGTTTCATATTCAGCTTAGCCTGAATAAATCAATTAATATGCCAAAAAATTTTTGTTGAATTGTTTGTTTTGCTTTCGCATTTTGACAAGCTCAGATTATGGAAGAAAACAATATTATATTGATATTGAATTATCATTCAAGTATATACAATATAGAAATGTTTTTGTTTTTGTCATTATACGTTTTGTGATTGTTCATGCAACTTAAACTTAAGTCAACATACAAATTATATATATTTTTTAAAAATTTTAGTGGTTAGTGGTCAATCTGCGTGCTGAATCTGTGTGTTGATTGAAATGATTAATTGTAATTAATTTAATGGACACATGTTCGCAAAGATGATTCATAACATAATTTAAACAAATGAATTTGTACTGTACATAGAGAAATTAAAAAGAAAATACTCGAATATTTAACAAATTTGTTAAGCACTAATCTTTAATTAAATTCGAAACTATATCCACTATCAATTTTCAATAATTATTGATAATAAATTGAAACAATTGTACTTATTCTAACCATAACAAATATTCCAAGAATTCTTTTAAAAATTCAAGTTGATTGCATTTCTAACTCTACTTTTTCCACCTTATTTTAATTATTTTTTCAATATTTTCGTTTCCATATTTTCTTTCATATAATAACACTTTTTTTTAAATAAAAACGGGGATTTGTTTTTAAAAAAATAAAATTCCCTGAACAGTTAACCAACAGCCTTATAAACAGCTGTTGACAGCTTGATTTGCTTTATCAATCATCAAACAGATTTATTTAAAATCAAATTAAATGATCTGTGAAATCATGACCCTGAACTTTAATGAACCTCTAAAGCCAAAAAAAATCCCCTATATAGACCATTATTTGTATGTACATATTTAATGTTAAACGAAGCCAGAGGCGTACATTGATTTAGTGTTTAATGTTAATGTTATACGGAATTGTTCCGAAAACTAAACAGCATGAGTCCAGCATTTAAACCATTTGACCCAATTCAATTATTTTGCATGCCCATAGCCTAGCTTGACTCCTAACTGCCCCCCAATGTGTTCCCGAGAATATTTGGCACTTTTTGTTGCTTTCTTTTGAATTGCTGTTATTCCTTTGTTTTAGCATAAGCCATTAGCTGAGGATCGACAGTCAGCGAGGAAGAATTCGAATTTCACAATGGCACTCACCTTTAACTAAAATGTGAAACGGATTTCTCTAGCATCTGATATATGTATATTATTTAAGGGTTTATGTTTCGTATATTTTTGCCAGCACACACACTCAGTAAACGTTTTAGTTTATTTATTCACCGATTTTTTAACTTTGCTTTAATGCAAAACGTTCCGCTTCGGAGCTAAACTGAGCTCAAACTGATCGTATTTGAACACAACGGACTTGCTGCTAGCTGCGAGACCCCAGAGATCGCAACATGAGGCGGACAATTGCATATGTTGGCAACATGTTCCCAAGATTATTTTCATGCATACATAGTATAGATGTGTATATACTTACATACATACATACTTGTATGAATGGTGTAAAATTGGTGAAAATTAATGCTTTCTTAAAATCTAACTAAACATATCAAAACATTTTCTTTTTAGACACAACTTTTGATTTCTAAAATAATAAAATCCTAGGAATAATAATTCTTAAGATTTTAAAAAGGAAATACCCCAATTATTTAAATTTATTGAATGACAGAAAGTTTTTTTTATAGTTTTTTAATTACTTTTGAAATGTAAGTGAAAATGTCTAAAAATGTGATATCTGATAAGTATAATGATTAAATCGTACGTATTAATTGCTGCCTTTATTTAAATATAGATCAAGTAAAATTTTATTAAGCAAATAACGGGGTTATTAATGAATGAAATCACATGCATATACATACATACATACATACGTATACATACTATATCTACAAACAGAAACGTACGTTAAAAAAAACGTGTTTGAGTCTAACTTTACATATGTACGTACGTACGTACGTACACACATTTGCGAATGCAAATTTGTTGCTGTATTGTCACAACTTGTGTATACATATGTACATAAATATGCATAAGTGCATCATAAATGTCTGCACATGTTCACAAACATGTACGTGCATACATTCATCTCTCTACTTACATATATATGTACATATGTATGATTTCACTCACCAATTTTCTCAAAATTTCGCTGATATCACTTAAAATTTATAACTTGTTAACCTTTACATATATTTACTTGTTTTGGCAAGTAATGCGAGATGGAATTTAAAAGAATTTTGCCGATTTTGAAAATAATTAAATGCTGAAAAGTTTTAGTTTAAATAGCTAAGATCAGATATTCTAACATACTATAAATCAAATATATATGTAGCTGCTTCTTTTTTAAACTCCTTCCAATTTTAAATCTTAAATAAATGTACCTATATAAAAACATATGTATGTTTTTTGTGATAACCTTTAACTTAAACAATAAAAAGTAGCTCAAAAAAGTTGGTCTAAAAATTAATGTAAATTTATTGAAAATACTCACGGCGTGCATGATATGCCCCATACATACTTGTACATATAGATATATGTATGTATGTATGTAACGTAATGTATAAACATTTCTCGATATATAGGCTGCAGCTGTTGGGCACCAAACAAACGAAAAAGTACAGTTATGCCTCATATATTATGCATTAACTGTAGTCGTTGTTCTCTTTCTATCTCTCTCTCTCTCTCTCTCTCTTTCGCATACCATATGTGGGTATGTTTGTGTGTCTGTTTATTTTGGACTGTGATGATATGCAAAAAAGGGTGACGAGAATGCAGCCGGAGGCAAATTGGGCCAAAAAAAGTGAATTTTCTATGCATGTATTGTTGTTTTATTATTAATTTCGTTTCGTTCGTTTCGTTTGTTCTTGGAGTTTCCTTTCGGGCTGGGGCTCAGCTGAGTTAATGGGCCTTTATTACCATCACACACACATACGCAGACAAATATACATACATATATGCACACACAGATAGGACACGTTCGGCTAGGCCAAAATGTAAATCCCAATTCCTTTTTCCTACTCATCTTCTTCTTTGTCTCTACCCTCTGCCCTCTGCCTTTTGGCCATCTTTGATGCCTACATGACTATGTTGGCATTTTAAAGTGTCCGCTGGGATTGTGGCCCAGGCCTAAAACAAACAGTAAGGCCCACACATCCATAGACAATTAGATGTCACACATACAGGCAGGCTGGCATTAGAGAAGGGGGAAAGTTAACAGCTTAGCACCAGAATATTACACATACGCCTAGTGTATGCCATATGACTCTGAGACACGTTAAAGTACACACACACACACACACACACACACACAAAACACGGAACATAGTCATGACTGGAGTTAAGGAGTCTATTGTTTAACTGCCTGTCTGCCTAGCTGTCATTTTCATGTCACCAGCAAGACTAACTGGGCTAACATAGGCTAGGCTCAAAAACCGGAAGCTTTATATGTACATTTTCCATTTGTTAATTTTATGCCACAAAACTTTGGGGCAGTCTTACCTGCTGCATGCACTACAATGATACACAGTGGTATAATAATTTAAAATTATGACTTTAAATAATAAGTTAAAATAAAGAACAAAGTTCAAATGGAAGCTAACTCCTTAGCACTGTAGAAAATATTTCACATATATTTATTTTTAGGGTTGAAATGATTTTGTAAAGAATTTTACATTACAAAAATGTGTTCTTTATCTTTGGCCACCTGTTCATAGATTATAGTAAAAAAACTTTTATAGTAACTTGCCACTTAAGCTTAAATTCAATGCTGAAAATTAACTGACGTCACTTGCCGACATCTATGTGGGTTTGAGGTACAGTGCCCCAACCTGTTGATTGTCGCAAATTCAACATCAATTCAATTCAAATTCAAGTTCAATTGAATTGCTGGGGAGAAACTGTTGACAGCAAAGCTACTGGGAGGCTCCTGCTCTCGTTTTCTTTTGGGCGGGGTGGCAAGTTGTTAACTCTTGACGCCGCCGGTGGCAATCAATTGAATTACATGTTTGTTTCAAGCTTCCTGTGCATCGTTAGACATTGCGGTTGTTGCTTGTTGTTTGTTGCTATTCTGACACCATTTGGCTTATCAAAGCAAGCAGAGAGATGCAAGCCACCTTCCAGCACCATCTCCATCTCGAACTTATCTCCAGGCATTTGCATGGCAATTTTACTTAACAAGGGTGTGTGGTGCAACTGTAACGACAACTTGCCGTTTCAACTTGCAGCATAATCATGTGGAACGGCGGCGAATTGTCGTTCGTGCAATTCAAGGCTCTTTTTTCTGCTCGTTGAAGCAAATGTTTGCATTTGGGACTAGTTTAAGCCGTTAGCTGTTACCCCGTTTAGCCCCATCCCAATAAATTTATGCATATGCAATTTGAAGTACCCCGTTCCAGACCCAGTTTCAATCCTTTTCTGTGTCCGTCGCCACTTTGTGGCCCAGTGAGCACCATCACCATCGCATCCGCATCCACAACCACAAAAAGGTCAAGTTGTTGCCACGAGGCATTTGTTTATATTTTTTTTTTTCTCCCTCTCCTCTTCCTTTTCAATGTAAATGTGAGTGCACTAAAATAAATATGTATAAACAAAAACGAAACGGCAAGAAAAACAAGCTGAAAAAAAGTTTGAAATATGATATATGAACATTCATTCATATCTGATTTTGTGCTAACAACATATACACTGATTGAATTCGCTATAGAAATTTGAAATAAAAGAAATATTTTAGAACCTAGAACAATTCCACTTTTAATTTACACAAATTAAATTTAAGTCAAAAGGGCTCTACTTTCTAAATAAATTAATGATCGATTTTTATATTCCAATCTTAACATCTATTTGCGTACTTTGAAAGGTCTGTGATTTCCAGAGTTTAAAGTCCATATTTAAATCATACATTATCAAACATTTATTGCACTAAAAATAGTTTTAAAAACCTTTTCGGATCTGGCCAAACTAAATGTTTCTTGAGCTCCATTTTTTTAGCGTACAAGTTGCAATCAATTCTATAGCATACTTTTAGACAAATAAATCAAAGAATAATTACTTACACTTTCTAATTATAAATTTTAATGTTTTGCCAGATAAAAATTCTTTTATATATACAGAACTATAAACGCCCGCCCGAAAGTACGCAACGCACCTTTTCAATGCCCAATCATTCAGCCTCGATCGTCATGCTCTTATCCTTGCTACTGTTAAGTGTAGCAACTATTGCTAACGGTGATGAGAATAATCTTAGCAATACTAGTACCTTAACGCCAGCGTCATTGGAGCAACAACCCAGAAAACTGGTTAAGCGAGCTCCGGCTGCCGGTTTTATTGGAATGCGAGGCAAGAAGGAGCTGGAAACGGACTCGACGACAGATGGGGAAACGACAATGATTAATGACAATTGGTTGGGACCTGATCCTCTGGACTATGGAGAGGATAATGAGGAATATTATGAAAATAGCAGGCGATTGAAGAAGGCACCAACAGCGTTCGTAGGTATGAGGGGTAAAAAGTTTTCCCCGACAACCAATCGCCTTGGAGATCTTCTGCGTCAGATCGAGGAACAGCGATTACGTGAGAACGTATTGAAAGATTTCTTTGATCGTCTTATGGATCAGAACAATGCTGGCGATGCGGAGGTACCCAATAAGCGAACACCTACTGGATTCACAGGCATGCGTGGCAAGCGACCAACTTTACAATCAGGCGATGAAGGTGATGATGATGAAGCCATGGAACTATTCCAGAAACGTGCCCCAATGAATGCGTTTGTGGGTGTACGAGGCAAGAAGGATGTATCCCATCAGCATTATAAACGATCTGCTCCTCTATCCGAGGTAAGAACAAATAAACCTAAAATTAGCAATGAAATGTGAACACTATTGATAAAAATGCGAGATTCATAGTGTTTCAATTTCTAAAATTTATCAAATTATTGTTAAACATAATCCTGAGAAACTAACCATTCAGTTCTGGCGCAATCTCTTTAAAAAGGCATACGATGTGCGTGGGAAGAAACATCGTTTCGTTGACTTTAATAACAAATTTGTGGCTGTACGAGGCAAGAAGAATAACATGGATATGGACGATGAAGACAGCGAGGATCAATATTTGATCCATCCTTGGACTTATTTAATAAGTGACAAACGGGCACCCAATGGTTTTGTGGGTATGCGAGGCAAGCGTCCAGGTAAAGATTTAAAAATTGTCTTTATTTTTTAGCGAATTTACAATTAGGTCGTGTGTTAATTTTTTTAGTTTTGGCCTTGGAGTAAATCCGTAATTATTAAATGGCGTTCCTCTTTTTTGGATGACATAGATGGAAGTTCCTCAACTAGGCCAAGAATATATATATATACACACACTCAGACACACGGGAAAAGTAATATTGTGTTTCAAATAATCACTGGGCTGGAGATTATTTTAAATACAATTATTAATCAACACACACACACACACAAATCTGTTATCTTAACGTAAGCTTAATATTTAACACCTCCGAGACTATGTAATATAACTGTAATTGTAATTAAAAGCTTTTAAAGCTTTTAAACAAATTCACATAAATTGAATTATTTGCATATCTAAGTGTAAAATTATTAATCAAAATTAAATCTAAATAGAACAATTATTCAAAACAAAAACATACGCATTTTTGAGCACACACAAAAGAGATTTATTTATTTTCCAAATATCGCATATACGTGTATGTACGAATTGTATTAAAAAAAGAAAAGAAAAGAAGAAAACAAACTTAACTTATATCTAGCACAAATGGCTAATTAAATATTGTAAATATTGTATCTATCGGTAATGAAAAGAATAAAAATTATTATTACAAAAAGGAAAACACGTCAACATAATAGAAAACAAGTAAAGAACCTGAGGGTCAACATACTATTTTTTGCAATTGAAGGTTTTATGCCCTATAATAGATAATAGAAGGTTCAAATGGTAAGCTGTCTATACTGGTAAAGAGAACATTTTGTTTTTAAAGGAGAAACGTTTAAATGGGATATTTTATACCCTAGTTTAAATAATGAAAAGGTTCAAGTGGTGAGCTGTCTATATTGGTAAGGAGAAAATTTTGGCTTTAAATGAGAAACTTTTAAATGGAATATTTCAACGACAAACAGGTGGGCGTTTACCATCAGATTCAGTTATTCTAATGAATCTTTGGCAAGAATCACTGAATCAATATTAAATATTTCAAGTAAAGACAAAACTCTGCTGTACAAAATGTTGTAAATAAGTTTTTCTAATTATAGAAATTATTTTTCCAAAATCAAATTAAAAATAGGATACTTTCTGAATGAGCTAGTATTTAAAAGACCTGTATATACCCTTCAGTTATAGGGTATGGAAACACCATTAAGATGCTTTACGATTCCTAGAAAAATCTCTTAAAATTACACATGTTTGGCGTAGGTACATGTGTACATACAAAACAATTAGCACACAAGGGAACACTTTTAAAATTTGAACAGACTCTTAATAAGGCACCCAGACACAAACAAGATAGAATCAGCCGGAGTACAAAAAACTTGGTGAGTGATTAATGTGTTGTGGGTGACTCTACATACATACATACATACATATGTACATACGTATATATGTACATATATCTATTGTTAGGGATTACCCAAAAGTAAACTACGTAGAACTCTACAGGTAGGACACTCTAATATGTACAACTACCTGTCCCAAATTCAATGGAAAAATTTGAATTTCGGTAAAAACATTTATTTGTTGACTAGTGTAGGCACTTATCAGTAATGCTCCTACTTTCACAATTTACACACTAATAAAATTGAACGAAAAAGCATATTCGGCCTTTTCTGATTCGAGCTTTAAAGTTATATGAAAAGCTTTTTCTCAAGTGAGATCGCTACGTCAGCTTGTGTGTGTGTGTATGAGGTAGCAGCAGCTTATAAGTAGCAGCTGCTACGTTCTAACACGGTTAGTTTCAAACTGCGATTCATAACGGGCAATACAGTAAAAAAATTTTTTAAATTTTCAACGTGAGTGCAGCCAAAAAAATAAAAATAAAAATAAAATTTTAGGCGCTGATATTTCGAAAAGGAAAAAAAATCAGATAAACAAGCAAATTGACGACAATAATTATAAGAAATTTGCAATTAATCGAATGAAGACAGTGGAAAATTTGTAGTTTATTGTTTCTTCTTCTTTGGCCGAGTGCAACTTGGCGTGGAAAACCAGTCTTGTAACAATTCCTCTTGATTGTTACTGTTGCTCCTCCTCTCAGCTGTTTTACAGTGAAATTTCTTCAAGTCAACCATCCAGTTCATTACTATTTTTTGTTGTTTGATTACAGCAACTTTCTTGTTTTAGTGGAGTTAGTTTTTTTGGTCATATTTAACGACAAGATGTTAAAACTTTGGGCATGCCTTATGCTCATGGGCTGCCTGAGCCAAGCGGTCCCATACTATGGCGGAGAGTAAGTAGAACAAGATAAACACAAAAAAAAAATCAAACTGAAAAACACATTCAGTTTTGTGTTGGTGTTTGTTTCATGCACATTTCATATACTCGCACTTTTATGTTTCAAAATTCATTTACAAGTCACCCAAAGTAATTAAAAAAAAATTATTAATGCCAATTATTTGTCATATATTAAAATAAACTTTGGTTGAGGTTGTGCTCAATGCTTTTAAAATTATTGGAAATATCCTGCAGTAGAATTCCTTAGAGAAATTTTTCTAACTAAATTCCCGATACAAAAAATAATTTTCCCCCCTTTACACATTGTGAATAATAATAATAATTCCTTTCATTTCATAAAACTTTCTGTTTTAGTTAGTTAGTTAAATAATTGTAGTTATTTATTTGATTTATGGCCGCTTTTACAGTCCAGATAGCCCAGTGGATACAGAATATCAGGATTCAGAAGACATTTCATCATCAGAGTCCAGGTGAACTGTGACAGTGAAATAAATATTTATTTAAAATATCTGCTACATAAATCAGACATTTCACTCATAAGAGTCAATCACCTTTTGCGAACTTTACACAATCTATAACCAAATATTAACTCAAACACTGAACGATTTTTAGTAAATATTTGTCAGAAACTTCTTTTATGATTCTGTTCCCATTGGCTTAGAGCCTCAACGTAAACTTTAAAGTAAATGTTAAAAATTTTGTGGGCTTCTTTTATTTGTGCTGGGTGAAATTTTGCTGCGCTAAACGAAATGACAAATAAAGTTGACCGAAATGAAATGCAAAAAAAAAGCCACAGAAAAGTATCGAGGGGGAAAAAAATGAAGAAAAAATCCCCAACTCTGAAAGAAAGTCAAATTGTCGGTATACAATATATACATATAAATATATTTGGTATATATACATACATAGTTTAACAGTGACCTAAATTGATTAACTCAAAAGAGATTGTTTCAGCTGAATTAAGTATCGCTGATCCGCAGGGTTAGTTCAGATAAGTTCAATTCAATTCAGTTAAGATCCGTTGAAATCTCAAAACAATTGCAATTGATGAGAAGAAGATGAAGAATAATGTTTTAAACAAAGTGGGGCATCCGTTTGCAGTTGGTGCTGAAGTTGAAATTGCCGCCGCGGGACAACTTGGGCAATTTTTTTTTTATCTCTTATTCTGTATTTTAGACCGCTCTTCCTCTCTTCAGTTGGCTGACTTTATGGCTTGGCAACCTTTTAGTTTCCTCCCACTACTTACAGTAGTAGTTCATCATTTTGACACCATTATATTTTTTTTTTACTCTTTTTTCTTCTTTTTGCTTGTTGTCTATGGTTTGATTTGATCATGAACATTTGTTTGCCCAACAACCATGAAACTAATTGACATTTGACACGTCATTAAGTGCAATTTTTTGGTACTTTTCGGTGCAAATGAAAATGGTATGTCTCGGATCTCAAAGTGGGTCACCCAGTATTGACACCAGTTTTTCTATATATATATGTATATAGGTGTGTATATACCAACAGCAGTTCTGCTTTCCACTGTTGGGCCTTAATTAAATCAAGCAACCATCTGATTCCCCCTCTCATCTTTTCTTTTTTTTTTTTATTCCATTATCACTGTTTGCCTCTGTGGCCAATAACTTTCGCTTTGCTCTTTCGTTTTGGGTGCAACGAATTTGTTTATGTCTTTTTTTTTTGTCGATATGTTAAATAGGTTTTTCTTCTTATGCATTCAACAAATCATTGGAAAATAGGGTTAAGTCTTTTAATTCGAAATGTATAGTTTTATTAATACATAGCTATAGTAATCAAAAACTGGTTAGTATAATTATTCAAAACCAAGAATAATCAAATAAAAATAAAATAATAAAAATAATATATGTACATACATATGTAGTTCAATGATTTTCAGTTAAATCTTCAGCTTATATTATTATAAGAGTGATCATTCAAATATACATATGTATATAAATTATTTATCTAATTGAACCTTTTAAAAATTTATTGCATCTCTAATAATTGGCTTTTCCAGTCTTTGAATTCTATAGCCAAAATTTACTTCAATTATAGTTTAATGTATTAAAGCAATTATATTTACCATATACATAGTTTTCCACTATAAACTTTAATGACTCTTGTTTTTTTTTTTTCAATTTGCAATTAGTTTCTCCGAAGTCATATATTTTATTTTTTTAGCAATTCCAATCCCAAACTCAGTCGCTCTCAGTTCCATTTGCCAGTTCATTTAACTCTCAGATTGAAGACAATAAATACTTCGTGACAGGTTCGACACATATCACGGAGTCACCTTTTCTTTTTTGTTTTTGTCGGATCTCTACATTGAAATACGAGGTTTTAGCCCTTGTTGCTCACGTCTTAACGGATTATGACTCATGCCCGCAGCTTTTGAAAAAGAGGGTTTTAAAAGTCAGCCAACTGTGGACCAACGATACATATGAAAATATATATATATATACATATATACATGCCTTTAAAATAACAATTTGTTTACGTTTCTAAATTATTTTGTTAGCGCTTAGTTATTATGAGGTTTTTTTTTAATTAGCTTCCGTATGGCGAATTTTAATGAGCCGGCGCATCCCATAAACGGGGGGAAGAGAGTAAAAAAGAAATAAACAAAAAGCAAAGAAGTCTTTTGTTATGGAAAGTCAACCTGTCTCACATTGGAATTATTATTTTTAGTCAAAAATTGGGTGTACATAATAGATTTCATTCCAGAATGACAATAAATCGCATTTGATTGATGGAACAAATGCAACTTGAGAATTTCTTAAAAACTTATTATTTTCTTCTTTTTTTTATCTTTGTTGTTGTTGTTATTGGTATTTATTTTGGGCACTTAAAAAGTTAATTTTATTTGATTTGTCTATATAGAGTAGAGGGGAAAACCACTTAATATGCGAAACAGACAAATGCTGCGCAAAAGCAAAAAAAAACTCTAAACAATGAGCACGATCAGCATTTACTATATAGCATATATATGTATATTTAGTTGGCAAGAGGGGGAGTAATGTGCGGGTTTTCAACTTTAATGTGCGGGAACCAACAGGGCATATGAATTATGGTGTTCCGTTTCGTTCTATGCCAATGGAATTTGCATGAAACACTTCACACATACATACATATATACAAACATACACACACACACACACACACACACATTTATCTAGATACGCACAAATACATACATAGATACAAATACATAGCACACTAACACACCCCCACTCTTCCCTCCCCCACGCCCACTACCCAACAAATTTGGTCAGCTTTATGCAACATTTAACACGCCCATTGCCGCTGCTTCATCAACGCACTTCGCTCTATCCGCCTATGCCATTTGCACCGTTAGAACCACTGCATGCTCATGCCTCACAGCAGCGTATGTCCAGCATTTGGCCGGTTGGTGCTCCCCCTCCATTGGCTCCACAACGTTTGCCTTTAACTAATGCAGCATTGTTGCCATCAACATATAGCAGCAGCTATGGCAGCGATAACGGTGACACGGAATTCATTCCTCTGGAGCAACAACAACAACAGCAGCAAAGACGACAACTTGCCGGTGGTGCCCCATCAACGGTAGCTGTGGCCCAATCGGGACAACCTTTGGCTGGTGTCGAACAGAAACCCTTCAGTAAGTTATTAAAACAAAAATAATCCGTTCCTTAACTATCTAGAATCGTTGCTCGATGATTACTTACAGATGTTGATACCATTACAACTGATATTAATGCTCCAAATCCAGCTGTATTCTTTCAACAATCATTCCCATTCTTTGGTAATGAATTTTTCAATTCTTTTGGCGGCTTTGGGGTCGGTAATGTCCAGGAACCTTGGTGGAAAGGGTAAGCAAATGAAATGAAATTATACCATCAATCTGAGATTACTAAAGTACTAAATTATATAAATATAGAAAATTGATAACTTGTAAAACGGTTAATTCTGAAAGTTAAATTAAGACTTATTTTTTTATTGGTCAAATATCAAAAATTCAAAGATACTTTTAGAAAGGTGCAAGATTTAGATTTTGTATAAGTTGAAACCCTTTTATATAATCTCTACTCAAAATCCCTCTTTATTTCAATTCCACTCTTAAAACAATTTTTCAATTCACTGGTCATTACAATATTATTATTCAAATTTTTTGTTCATTGTATTCGTATTGATATGGTCACTAAGTTTTATTTCATTTTTCCTAATCACCGCACACGACTGATTCGTCTCAGATCAGTCTTTGCCTAGATCTTTGTTGGATGTTCTTGGCATTTGAGTAATTAACCGCACACAATGTCAAGTTCATTTAAACCTATTAAATATATATTTTTTTTCTTATATAAGTAGTATAAATTTTATATTTCTTCATTACTAGCTTATCTCCCAAGGGGAAGATGGGGCACTATTTTTCGAAGCGCAATCGAGCATTAACAATTAAATTTAAACAAAAAAAAAAAAATAATAATTTTCCATATTTTGAATAAAGATTGATTCATGATCGTCAGCAGCTGGCTAATTTGATTGCATCTACTCAGCAATATAACCAAGTCAGTTGAATGAGTATATAATGTTATATTGGATAAGTGCACATATATATACATACATAAATATATATCAGTATACATATATATACAAATAGTGTACCAAAGCTTGCACTTTTCTAAATTGTCATTAGAGCAAAAAAAAAAAAACGGGTGAAATCAACTTGTTTACGTTTGCGTTTAGAGAATGAAAGTCCAGCAATTGAAAAATTAGCACTTTATATATATATATATACATATACATATGCAGAAGTACTTATATATGTACAGATACATACATATACATATATGTATCTACTTTTTATGGAGGGCTGTGAAATTTCATAGCAAAAAAGAAAAAAAAAATTCATTCTACGCACACAATGAACTCGTATTCAGTAGCCATAATTGAATTGATGCCAGGCAAAGTGGTTAAGCTTATATATATTTTCAGTATATACATATACGATGTATATAAGACTCTGGTAAATCTGTGTGCAAACTCATAAAGCAAACATTATTCAGTAGCTAGTGCCATTGCTTGTCTGATCCGATGTTAACCAAGTGGGGCCTATGACTAAGTTTTTTGATTAAACTTATATTGTAGTCCATGTCTGAGATTGGGACATTGACTTATCCGATTTACAAGTCTTCTATGTGTTATTTTTATTAGCAAGTAATTTTATAAAAAAGCCTAAGCTAATCGAAAAACATTTACATAATACTGAAAATAATCTTTCAAGAATATTTTTTGTTGAAAAAGATAGATTCCAATCAAACAATTTTTTCAGAAATATTTTAAATAATTATTTTAAATGGAATATTAAGTAAACTGTTTTATATTTACCAACATTTAGACCCAATGTATGTACCGAAAAAGAAGAAAATGTAACCACATCCCCAGACGCTGATGTTGAAGAAACAGTCGACACCTTTGGCCAAGAACGTGATGGCATTGGTAGCGCTGTTCGCTCTCCTCTGTTTGGCCAATTCCAGTTCAGTGTGAACTCTTGCGTTGAGAAACCAAATAAACATATCTGCACCAAGATGTGAGTTAATTTTGCATAATTCAAATGAATATTTCTTCATCTTCATCTTATGTATATTATGTAGCATCAATCAAAATGGCAAAAAGAAGACTCTGACATTAACACGTCAATGTTGCCATGGCTATGGACGTCCCAGAAATGCCGATTTTGCCACACAATGTGAAAAGATTGAAATTAAGGATATTGAGGCAACAGCAGCTGATATGGGAGCCAAACAATTTATTGAGAGTGCCCGCAGTGCTGGTCAATTGGCCCAAATGTTGGGCAATAGCCAAAAGGTGACCCTCTTCCTACCCAATGATGCTGCATTTGTGGAATATCGTGGTAGACAACAGCAGCAAGAGAATAATGTTGATGATTCCAAAGCGGAAGCATCATCCACATCATCAACATCGAATACACCATCGACTCTTTACAAACTTCATGCCGTTCTCGGTGAGGCTCAATTAGAGGATTTACCCAATGAAAAACTATTACAGACGGAATTGCCAGATCAAAAGATACGCATCAATAGCTATCAATTGCCACCGGCCTTGGGATTGGAACCATATCGTTATTCCGCCAATTGTATACCCATTGAAAAACATGATAAGCTATCCGAACAGGCATTGGTACATACTCTTGATGGTGTTCTGAAGCCCCTTACCAAGAATGTAATGGATATTATTAGGGAACGGGCCGATTTATCCATAATGCGTGCTGTCTTGGAGAAGACAAATATCAGTGCAATGCTCGAGGCAGCTGATAAGCCAATAACCATATTTGTACCCACTGATAATGCATTTGATAAACTGGAACCACATCTACGTCGGGCATTGAAAGAAGGACGTGGTTGTGCCTCAAGTGAGTGGCAAACTAATAAATAGAGGATTCTTTTAAATAACAATTATCTGTATCTTTCTTTTAGATATTCTCAAGAATCACATGCTGGATTTGACATTCTGTTCATTGGCCACAGTTCCAGGTGCCAAGACGACAGCTTATAATCTATTGGGAGAACCATTGCTCCTTAATCGCACTCAAACTCCAGAAAATCAGACAGCCATCTATATAAATAATGTAGCGAAAATTTTAGATGCCGATATTATGGGTACTAATGGAGTTATCCATGTCATTGATACCATTTTACCAACAGAATCGGCTCTGCCAATGACAACTCTAATGGCCCAGAAGAATTTGACAATATTTAAACAATTGTTGGAGGCATCGGGCTATGACAATCAGTTTGATGATCTGGCTAATGTAACAATATTTGCACCAACAGATAAGAGCTTGCAAAATACAGAATGGGCACGCCTTTTGAAGGAGCAACCTGAGAAATTGAAAAATAATTTAGATTTATTGGAATTCCTTAACTATCATGTGATTAAACCCATGATCAAGACCTGCGATTTAACGGAGCAATCTCTGCCAACTGTCGAGGGCAGTAAAATTCGTTTGAATCTCTACTCTACCCATGCTCTATTCTCTGATGTCATGAATCGTGCCACCGTTAATTGTGCTCGTTTGGTGCACTTTGATGACGAGAGTTGCGGTTCCGTCCTACATCAACTCGATCGACCATTGAGTCCACCCAAAAATGTAAGATATTTGCTTAAACCACTTTTTGACCACAAATTCTAGTAATTTTGTCATCTTTTCTTAACTATGTAGAATATCTTGCAAATGCTGGAGGCCAATCCCAACTATAGCAAATTCCTAAATTTAGTACGTGAAGCTAATTTGACCCATTTACTTTCGAATGACTCGCATAGTTATACTCTATTGGTGCCCAAAAACGATGTGTTTGAGGAATTCAGCGAATCGAGTGAATTATCCAAAAATTCGGCTCAGAGTCAAGCAGATAACTTGGCTCTCGTCAAGACGCACATTGTTGAGGATGTGGTATGCTGT
Organism: Drosophila sturtevanti; assembly: GCA_018150375.1. Lineage (NCBI taxonomy): Eukaryota > Metazoa > Arthropoda > Insecta > Diptera > Drosophilidae > Drosophila > Drosophila sturtevanti. The sequence goes on along the minus strand of JAECWJ010000356.1, from coordinate 1,247,460 downwards.
GCTGGCATTATTCCCACCAATTGGCCATTTGTACGCTCCATTGAAGCCATTTCGGGTCAACATTTGCGTATTACACGTGATCGTCGCCCCAAGATTGAAAATGCTGGAGTTACCAAATGTGATGTGGTGGCCACCAATGGTATTCTACATGAGGTCAATGATATCATTGTGCCAAGGCAGAGGACTGCTCAACGTCAGCATCAATTGTTGCCTCCAGTTGGTGGAAACTATCAGCCACATGGTGACTTTGATGTATTCTTTTAAAGGGATTATGAATGAATATATTCCGATTCCTTCTCTCTCACTGATTGTCAATATATACATATATATACATATATTTATATTAATTTTAAAAAAATCGATTTGTCAATGATTGGTACCCAATATGCATCTCTGATAAATACAATAAATAAGTATTTATAAAATAATTAATATTAAAAAACAAACGAATGTTCTAGAAGATGGAAAGCTGAATTTCAATATAAATAGAAATACAGAGGAAAATTTAATAACCGATTAGATAAAAACTTTTGGTATACAGTGAATCAAATATATCTAGCTACAGCATAGTAGATGTTTTTGTCATATTGATTTTTATAAATTAAGAAAAGATATCACTGAAATGGAAGATTTGAAATATTTTTAATATTTCTAATCCTTTTTTTATAGTAGCAAAAAGTTCTAATCCTTGCCTCTGTGCATTATAAATATGTTTAGCAGCTTATTTGTATATATACAGACATATATAATTTAGCACGTGATATTAATACAGAAACTGCTCTATGACGAATCTGAAAACAATGATTTGACAAAAAAAAAAACAAAATGTATATCTATCAAGCACTTGAAATCTCTACAAATTGTTATTTTTCGTCACAATTCAGTTTAAAATGTAGAGTTTTTAGTTGTAATTTTGTTTCAAATATGGGGGAAGAGTGAGGGGGGGGGCTATCATTTCTATACTATGTATAATTTCTAACATCGAGAGCATTGTAAACACTCACTCTCTTAATTATCTACATATCTACAAACACTCACACACACTCGTAAACCCATTATCTACGCCCTATGTGTATACTTATGGGCTCTCAATTATCATCGCATTTTAGTATAAAAACACGGCTTCCAGCAAACACTCAATCAGTTCTATCTGAAAAGAGTTTGTAGGAACAATGTCGGGCCAATTACCAGCTACATTCGTTAAAGGTTTTCATAATGAGGAACTAGTACGTCGCATGGAATATCGTCCATTAGGCAAAACAGGATTAAAGGTTTCAAAAATCGCATTCGGTGGAGCAACATTGAGTGGTCTATTCGATAGCAAGAATTTTCAATTTGAACGTGATGAGGGAATTAAAGCTGTGCAGGAGGCAATCAGATCAGGAATAAACTATATCGATACGGCTCCCTTTTATGGACAGGGCAAATCGGAGGAAATCCTCGGTGAAGCTTTGAAGGGTATTCCACGGGAGGCATATTATTTAGCCACCAAAGTGGGTCGATATGAACTGGTTGCTGACCGAATGTTTGATTTTACCGCCAAAAAAACACGAGAAAGCCTTGAGAAGAGTTTTAAACTCTTGGGCTTAGATCGTGTGGATGTTTTACAAGTGCACGATGTCGATGCAGCACCCAGTTTGGATATGGTATTAAATGAAACAATTCCAGTCTTAGAAGAATATGTTAAAGCGGGCAAGGCTCGCTTTATTGGCATCACCGGTTATGATTTGGATATACTCAAAGAGTGCGCCGAACGAGGAAAAGGACGCATTCAACTCGTTCTCAACTATGCCCGCTACACATTGTTGGATAACACACTCGAGCGCTACATGAAGGATTTCGAAAAGCTGCAAGTGGGAGTCCTCTGTGCTGCTGCCCATGCTTTGGGCCTACTCAGTAATGCTGGTTCTCAGATAAAACATCCGGGCAGCAAGGAACTACAAGATGTTGCAGTTCGTGGTGGCGAGATATGTAAGCAACGTGGAGTGGAACTAGGAAAACTGGCCATGTACCATACAATGCAACTGGATGGAGCAGCCACCTTCCTCATTGGCATTCCCAATCGACGAATGCTCCAGATAAATTTAGATGCCATTTTTGATGGCCTCACGTCCAGTGAGCAGGAAGTGTTACAATATCTGCGTGAAAAGTGAGTTTAACCTGTTAATCTTGCCAAGCCATGGTACAAAGTTGGATTTGGTGTTAGCAATTGCATCACCGTCATCCAACTCGTCTCGAACTTGGCCTCTCAATTAACCTGTTTTTAACTAACTTTTTCTTTCCATCTTTTTGTCTTTTTAGTGTTTTCACAAAATCGTACAGTTGGGGTTCCACTTTATCCTACATTAATGACTTTAAATGAATGTCAACAGCCTTTTGAAGATCTAAAAATATTTCAGTAGTTTTACCTACTTAGATATGTAATAAAAAAATACAAATTGATAAATAAGAAACCTAAACATTGCAATTACTTAAACACTAATAAGTTTATTGAATATACATATAATAAATATATGATAGATAGAACTAGAAAGATGGACTAACTTCGGCCGTGCCTAAGTTCGTATACCCTTGCAGATTTTCTCTATATAATTTACCAGAAGCATTTTTGTAAATTAAACATACCGAATTTACAAATTCAAAATTTTGAGCTTGAGAAAAAAAATTTTTCATACAAAATTTTTTTTTGTACCGATTGTTCCTATAGCAGCTATATGATATAGCCAACCGATTCTGATCAGACTTGGTTGAAGTATCAAGAAGTATATTAAACACACAAATATCAAATTTCGTGGCATTCGGTTGAAAAACAATATAGTTATTGAGGCTAAGCCTTATTCATGACCGATCGGTCCTATGGGAGCTATATGATATAGCCAACCGATTCTGATCAAACTTGGTTGAAGTATCAAGAAGTATATTAAACACACAAATATCAAATTTCGTGGCATTCAGTTGAAAAACAATAGAGTTATTGAGGACAAGCCTTATTCATGACCGATCGGTCCTATGGGAGCTATATGATATAGTCGTCTGATTCAGATCAAACTTGGTTGAAGTATCAAGAAGCATATTAAACTCATAAATATCAAATTTCGTGGCATTCGGTTAAAAAACAACAGAGTTATTGAGGATAAAGCTTATTCATGACCGATCGTTCCTATGGGAGCTATATGATATAGTCGTCCGATCGGGATGATTCCGAGATATACAATGCCTGCAGTAAAAAGAAGCCTATGCTGGAAATCTCAGCTCTGTAGCTCTTATGGTCTCGGAGGAGAAGCTGTTGATCCAGACAGACGGACAGACGGACAGACGGACATGGTCATATCGACTCGGCTATTCATGCTGATCAAGAATATATATACTTTATATAGTCGGAGATGCTTCCTTCTGTGCGTTGCAAACTTCTGACCAAAATTAATATACCCTCTGCAAGGGTATAAAAATAGATAGTTAAAAAACAGTTTCAAGTGGGCATAATTTGTAATAATGTTTTAAATTAATTTTTTAAATAATATTATTGATCAATCAGATGAAGAGATTTTCGCACTTGTTTGTGGAAATTGTACTCAAGTGTTTCTCTTCTTTAAGAGTATGTTTGTGGATTTTAAGAGAACTGTAACGGTTCCCTTACTCAAAGTATATATGTATATACATATAAGTATATAGACACACACTGTCACATCTGTTATCGCTGTCGATTTGATTAAATAATTTGCCCCCTGCTTGGTTATAAATAACCTGAACATTGCAAAGAGAAGCTTAGTTCTACTTGCACTATTCCCTGAAGATCATGTCCGGCCAACTGCCAGCAACGTTTGTGAAAGGATTTCACAATGAGGAGCTAGTGCGTCGCATGGAATATCGTCCACTGGGCCATACAGGTTTATGGGTATCGAAAATTGCCTTGGGTGGGGCCACATTGAGCGCCTTGTTCGATAGTAAATTCGATCGTGAGGAAGGCATCAAAACGGTTCATGAGGCGATCAAATCGGGAATTAATTATATTGATACTGCTCCCTTTTATGGACAAGGCAAATCAGAGGAATTACTTGGTGAAGCTTTAAAGGATGTTCCACGGGAAGCTTATTACATTGCCACTAAGGTAGGCCGATATGAACTGGATCCTGAACTAATGTTTGATTACACGGCTGCAAAGGCACGTCAGAGTGTGCAAAAGAGCTTGAAACTATTGGGTTTAGATCAAGTGGATGTGCTGCAAGTGCACGATGTAGATGCGGCACCCAGTTTGGATATAGTATTAAATGAAACCATTCCAGTTTTGGAGGAATATGTTAAAGCGGGCAAGGCTCGCTTCATAGGCATCACCGGCTATGATGTGGATGTCCTTAAAGACTGTGCCGAACGAGGCAAGGGACGCATTGATTTGGTACTCAACTATGCCCGCTACACATTGTTGGATAACACACTGTTGCGTCACATGAAGGCTTTTAAGGAGCTCCGTGTCGGAGTCATATGCGCCGCTGCCCATGCTTTGGGTTTGCTTAGCAATGCTGGTCCTCAAGCCTGGCATCCCGGCAGCAAGGAACTACAAGCTGTCGGTCTTCGTGGCGCCGAGATTTGCAAACAACGTGGAGTGGAGTTGGGCAAACTGGCCATGTACTATACCATGCAACTGGATGGAGCAGCCACCTTCCTCATTGGCATCCCCAATCGCCGCCTGCTCCAGATTAATCTGGATGCCATTTTCCATGGCCTCACATCAAACGAACAGGAAGTGTTACAATATCTACGTGAAAAGTGAGTACAACCTGTTGATCTCCATGTAGTGGAATATGCAATTGTTCAAGTTGGATTTGTTGTTGGCAATTGCATCACAGACGACATCCAACTCGTCTCGAACTTGGCCTCTCAACTAACCTGTTTCTGACCAATATTTTCTTTTCCTATTTTTTGTCTTTTTAGTGTCTTCACACAATCCTACAGTTGGGGTTCGACATTATCCACTGTGAACATGTTTAAGTAATATGGATTTGAGGCTAAATATTTCATAAATCATTGTTATGCTTTACCATAACTAAAAATAAATTTATATGATTACAAAAATATTTAAATAAAGAATTGTTTACCATATCAGCTTAAGTTCATCCCTAAGATCAATTGTCATTACCTGGTAAATAAATAGCAAAGCATTTCGAATAATACCTGATTATATTTTATATTATACGAATATATGTATGTATGTACGGTGTATGTATATACATACATATATACAAACATATACATATATGTACATATATGTACAGAAGTACACATAAACTCAAAACCGGCGTCGCCTTTGTTTACTTTAGGACAGTGCAGTATATAAATAAATATACATACATACATATATATAAGTATACATAGGTATGTAGATTTGCAATGAAGAGAGAGAGAGAGAGCGAGAGAGAGAGAGAGAGAAGAGAGAGAGTGTAAGACAATGCCCTTAGCTAAATGACATAGGCGCATTACAGATAGGTAAAGTAAGTTATTGGGACGTCAGACACATGCTGTAACAAAAATTATAAATTATAAATACAGTTTTAGGTTGAAAATGCAGTATTATTAAAATATATTATATACTTTTATATAATAAGTTTCTCAATTTAATTTCAAAGTTATAGCATTCTCATTCTATCACATTTTAAAGATCATAATTTCTATAATTCGTTTTTGCATGTTATATTGAAAAGATTCATTGCTGCTTTCATTAGCAAAAGATTTTAAATTAAGTCAAAAGAAATTCTGATTTTATATTACTTCAGCAAAAATAAAAGATTTTTTATTACAATTATAAGAATTTTGTTTAATTTAATTTTAACATTATTTGATTTCAAAATAGGTCAAATATGCATATACGCATTATATACCATGCATATACCATTAAGTAAAACAATTAAGTGCTTTTTCATTATAGTTATAAGAATTATATTTAATTCCATTTCAATTCTATTTGGTTTGAAAATGGGTCAAAAAAATCACAAATATACTTTTAAATTAAATTAAACAATTGGTTATAAATATTTTTTTAGAATAGAACAATATCAAATACATTTGTCATAGTCAATATAAATCAATTTGTGTTTTTGTTTCATTAAAATATTATTTAGATAACCTTCACCTGCTCTAAACCAGCCCTGTTCCGAACCACACTCATATCAATTGCCCACATCTGTTAATTGTGTTCGGACTCGCTCTTCTTTTTTCCATTCCAATTCAGAGTCAAGTGCCTCTTCCATATCAAGAGAAACGCAACAAACACTTCGCTCATACACACACGTGTGGGGCTTAAACATTGATTGTAAAAAAAAAACAATATATATGACAGAATAAATTTTATCACCAAATTCTTAGCTATAGAAAGCGAAATTGTTCCTTTAGTATGCTCTGATACTGCTATGGATTTAGTTGAATTTCAACAGAGTGCGAAATAAAATTTCCAAAAACTTATATTTAATCAATTTTAAAAATGTCTGGAACATTACCGGCTACCTACGTCAAGGGTTTTCACAATGAAGAACAAGTGAAGCGGATGGAATATCGTAAACTTGGCAAAACTGGACTGGAAATCTCAAAAATTTCATTCGGTGGCGGAGCGCTTTGTCAATACTATGGGTAAATAAAAAATCTATAAATAAAATGCAACAACAATTAAAATGTTTTGCTAAGAGAATTGGGCGTATTAAATAAAAATTATCTACTTTCTTTGTTTTATAGATTTGAATTAGAAGAAGGCATCAATGCAGTGCATGAGGCCTTGAAATCGGGCATTAATTATATAGATACTGCTCCATACTATGGTCAGGGTCGATCTGAAGAGGTTCTTGGTCTTGCTCTAAAAGATGTGCCCCGTGCATCATATTATATTGCCACCAAGGTGGGACGTTATGAACTCGACTATGATAAAATGTTTGACTTTAGTGCCAAAAAGACCCGAGAAAGTATCGATAAGAGTCTAAAGGTATTAGGTCTTGACTATGTGGATGTTATACAAATACATGATATTGAATTTGCAAAGGATTTGGATATTATTCTAAATGAAACATTGCCCACATTGGAACAATTGGTTAAAGAGGGTAAAGCAAGATTTATTGGTGTCTCGGCTTATCCAATTTCAGTGCTAAAGGAATGCATCTCAAGGGCTGCCGGAAGATTTGATGTGGGTATTATTGAATTTTTAATCTTTATTTAAAAAAAAAAAATTCATTTTTCATCTACCGTTTACACATTTAGACGGTTCTGTGTTACGCCAGATATACATTGGCCGATACAACTCTACTGGAATATTTGGATTTTTTCAAATCACAAAATCTAGGAATCATATGTGCTGCTGCCCATGCTTTGGGTTTGCTCACCAATGGTGGTCCTCAGCCCTGGCATCCTGCTGGTGATGAACAGAAACAGCTTGCCCGTAAAGCCTCAAATTATTGCATTGAACATGGTGTGGAACTGGGCAAATTGGCCATGTATTATACCATTCAACTGGAAGATGTAGCAACATTCCTAACTGGGATGCAGTCAACTCAATTGTTGCATATAAATTTGGGTGCCTTTTACGAGGGACTCAATGCCAAGGAGCAGGAAGTGTTAGACTATTTGGTTAAAAAGTGAGTGGAAATAATATCCGAGTCGGAAGTTGACCAAAAACTAAAGACAACCAAACACAACACAAAAAAAACAAGCCTGCCAAAATTGTGCAAGTCGGATAAAATGTTACTATTACATCATATCCACTTAGCAATGGAGATGAAGTGAGATGGAGTGGGGCGGGATTTGGCGGTGTGTTATGTCTGTGTCCAGTGTTTTATGTGCATGATCATTGTCAATCTTGGCCATCGGTTTAGTAGGCAGCCCCAGCAGGCGCTCTGTCCCCTTTCCGAAAATCGTTTGCCATCTCTTTCTGCATTTTCCTCTCTTGGCATTGCATGTTGAACTTGTTTTTCTATTCGTGGCACATGTGCTATAATTTTCCTATAAACTATTTTTCTTCTTTCCTTCATTTTTACAGTTTATTTGTTGTTATCCAATTTTCATAATACTCCTTTCAAATTAATGTGCATTATGTAAATTTTTTTCAGCATTTTGACCAAGCCTTTTAACTGGGAAGGCAATGAACTGAAAGTCTACTGGGCCGCCTTAAAAAAGAAGTGAGAAAACAATCAGCCACTTTGAGGAAGTAAATCTGATTCAAAATTTCATTACAAAACATGTAAATTGTATATCAGTTTTATTATTCTTTCAAATTTCTTAGCTTTTAAAATTTCCATGGAAAATTTTTGTAATTAATGTCTTAAATTAACCTGCTCGATTCAATCGGTGACCTATAAATGAACTTTAATGACTTTCAAAAAAAAAAAATCAAATCTAATCAATAAGCAACATTTAAAAGACAAACACAATGATATCAAATATAAACAATGTTCAAACCAATTGATAACTAAAGAGTACTAGAAACTGAAATTAAAAATGATTAGCCAGCTATAACAAAAGTTTTAATCATGAACATCAATGTATAATATATAAAAAAATTGGTGATCAAAAACTATTGTAGATAGATAAGCCTCTAAAATTACTTTATGCATGATTGCCTTAAATCAACAACTTTATTACATTTCTGGCCAAACCAAAGAAAATAAACTTTAGCTTGATAAATTAGAAAACAGACTTCATAGTTACCCTGGAATGTCCTGTAACTAATTTCAATCTTATTAACCAATAGCTGAAAAGAGAAGTTTCTTACAGAAAGCTAAACATAGTTTTGATGGTTCAATTTATTTTATGGATATAGAGAACAGATCTAAATGTAGATACTATTTAACAAACCCTTTTTCTCTTATGTAATATGCACTGCATTTATACCCTTTTTTAGTGTATGGTAACAGGGTATCAAACGTGCAATGCAACTTCCACCTTTCGCTGCCATGGTCAATCACTAACTAATTAAGCCTTAATTAACGCAATATAAAAGAAAAATAACTAAAAACCACAACACGAACCAAGTTATGTTTTTCTTTGCTTTTTTTTGGAGAATCGTCGAAGCGCATACCAAAATGGGGAAGTTTTTGTACAAACATTTTGAATAATGCAATCCAAAGAAAATGGTAAAAATGTGAAATGAATGCACAGCAGTAATCTTACATGAAAAGCGGAAATGTCTTTGCTGCATTTTGTTTTCCTTAAACTGCCATATTAAATGTTTTTCTTTTCTTTCTCTCTGCAATTGCATTAGCCAGGAACAACTGCCAATAAATTTTCGGCCTTCTCAACTAAATAACATTCGATCAGATTCTCTGGCTTACATGCAAAAGCTCACTCTCTGGCAAGCTTTTCTCTGAGCTCTTGCTCTTTTAAGTCAAGCTTTCTTTCAGTTGCTTATATGAGCTGTGCGCAATCGCAGCTAAAGCGACAGTTTTACTTTTATCTCGCAGTCTCTGAGACGTGTCGGTGTAATCGACTGCAATTTTTATATATTACTTAATAAATATCTATACAAAGTGCATTATGTTAAAACTACAAAATGGAATTTTGCTTTTACTAAGCTGCAACATCCTACTAACGGTTCTTGTATCTGGCAATAAAAATTACCAGCAACAGCAGCAACAACAGCAGAACCAAGGTAAGGTTATCGACATCATAGGCAGGGCCCGAAATGGAGAATTTCTCCATGCAGCGAGTCACTTGCTGCTGTTCTAGCCAGACCAAAACAAAGGTACCAAAAACCGGTTCGTTACCGGCTTATACAAAGTTGTTAAAAAAATATATAAATTTAGTAGTTGTTGTGGTTCGTTAGGTAAACTATTTACAAGATGTTAACGGTTTATTTTGAGGCAACAAAAGGTCATAGAAAGCGAGTTCTGAGTTTAGAAATAAACAAACTATCGTTTTCATGGAAATGTTAATTTTGAAAACTTTCTTAATATGATTTTGTCTTTCCAAACTATAAAAATGATTCTTAATGAATACCCAATGAGTTAATCGAAATATAAGTTTGAATTAAATACAAAGATGGTTTCAAAAGGATCCAGACATTGCAAAATAAGTACATATAAAACAATTAAATACCACTGCCACTTAAGGTAAGCATCTCTTGAATTTTAACAACAATTAAAGAGTATTTAAAAGGCTTTTAAATAAAATCGGTTAACTACAAATGATTTGCAAAGCGTTGTCGTATTAGGAAAAGTAGGTGAAATGTTGTAACAGCCGTAAATGTCAACCGTAATCATTACAGAAATCTGGGAACAAGACCTTTCGGACACTTTCAAAATTGAGGGCAGTGATCAGGGTATACAAAAAGTCAATCTTAAATGTGGAGCCAACTCAATGAATGTGATGCTGGAAACGGAGAAACCCTTCACAGGTGTTATGTATACTCGTGGAAGTTTTTATAAGCAGACGCCACCGTGCTTTATGAAGCCTACAGCACAGCAGGGAGCTCGTTCACTTGAAATGAACTTTGAATTGGATCAATGTCAGACGCTTAAGGAAGGTGAACTTTATACGAATATTGTGGTTATCCAAAATGATCCGGAATTAATAACACCCGGAGATTCGGCATTCTCTTTGGAATGTGATTTCCGTCAGCCACGTAGTTTGGATGTGGAAGCCAGTATGCAAACCAGAGATAGGTAAGTTAACCGTTCTATAAACGTGTGCATAAATACGAGTATGTATCCTGTGTATATACATACATACGTCATAAAATATGTGTTTATGATTTTAAATTGCAATAAATAGAAATCCACAAAAATTGCGCGGAGCACGCGGTGGAGCACGTCAGCGTCAATAAAGTTTCATAAAAATCACCATCTCTACTCCTAAGTTCTACTTCCTCTACTTCTGTACATAAGGTACAATCAAAACTCCAATTATTTTCTGTTCGTAAACTAAACAAAAACCTTTAGAGCTTTACTAATATAAAAAGACACTAAATTAATATTCAAAAACATACATACATACCTACTACATAAATTTCCACAGAATTGCCACAGGTTCAAAAATCACACTCACTAGTCCCGATCCAGCAGCACCAACGGAACACTTACACAATTCGGTGTTTAGTCCAAGTGATACAGTTGAATATATACCAAAGTTTAGTAAGCCAAATGAAACCATACGCTTGGGTTCTGTGGAGCAAGTCGAGATTCATGAAAGAGACGAACTCTAACAAAAATACAAAAAGAAAACCAACCACTTGCACTTACAATTACTTTTTTCTTACCAACACAAAACACACAATACAAAAGCACACCAAACAACAGGTGAGGACACGCTTAAGTAGATAATAATCTGTGTGCTAAATTTTTTTATGATTTCTATCTAGACAATTCTAACTTAAATTTTTATGATTCACAGGAAAAACACTACGGCACCAGCTCAGAATGCAACGCAAACGGAAAACCCAGGCGAATCAAAGACAAATTAACACTTTTAAAAGCTTACCATCAAACGTGTATTTATTTTCATTCTAAAATGGTTTCTTTCATATCCTGTGATAATTTTTTAAGTTTGGTCTTAAATAAAAATGCACAAAACTAAAATGCTTTTTTTATGCCAGCTGGTAAAAAAATCTATTTAAAAGAATTGAAAACCGTATTAATTTATAATCAGTTAGCGCCTTAAATCATGTTTCCACTTGAAATCCTTTAAATCTTAGTTCAATAAAATCCTAAATTCCGTTAAATTAAATATGTTAAATTTGTAACGAGATAGTTCACCCCCTATTATTCAGTGTTAGCTAACCCACGATTTAGTGGTAACAGTATTTTCAAAGTGTGGTGAAATATCGTCCGCTAAAAGTGCAACGCAAAAGTTTATTGAATGTAAGGATTGACAACTTCGAACTTGAAAATGAATCAGGGTGTTTTTCTGTCGCTGCTTTTTGTTCTAAGCGGCACCTTCAATGTACTAGTGGTAAAGTAAGTAAAACAAAATCGTAAAACTAACAAAGAACGCAATTAAATATACATACATATGTATGTGTAAATAATACCTAACGTAAACAGATGGGCCTACAACCTAAAGCTAGAGGGCAGCGATGGTGAAAAATATGGCTTCCATCATCCTGTACTGTTTACTCTATTGATGTTTCTGGGCGAATTCCTATGTTACATTATCTACAATGTGGCTCACATTATACTACATAGACGTGGGGTAAGCTGAATAAAAAGTAGAAGCTCAACACATTCATTCAAACCCGATCTCTCCAATTAGCGCTCGGATGAACTGGAACATATCTTGACTCGCGGCGAGGAATTTAAACCTTTGAAAATGCTTCTTCCATCTTTGCTGGAGACCGTGGCTTCCATTTTGTTATTCACCGGCTTGTACTTGACTTACGCCAGCAGTTTTCAAATGATAAGAGGTTAGCTTTTCTTTGTCTGCCGATCGAATTGCTACACTGCAATTTCTTATCTCTTGTTCTTTCTGTCTTTCTTCTTCCCACTAAAGGCTCTGCAATGATCTTTGTGGGTTTTTTTAGCACTATATTTTTGAATCAGACCTTAATGGCTCGACATTGGTTAGCCATATTAAGCATTTCGTGGGGTATATTGGTAATCATCTGCATGGATCTCCAACGTGTGGACTATGATCAATCAAGTTTACCCCACTGGGATCGCAATACCATTTTGACGGGAGATTTGCTTATTATAATAGCTGAAATACTGCATGCCATGCAATACGTATACGAGGAAAAGTTCCTAAAGACCACAGATGTTAATCCAATGCGGGCAACTGGTTGGAAGGGCATATTTGGACTGGTCGTAACTGCTTTACTTGCCGTCTGCTTTAATTTTCTTCCCAGCTCAATCCCATTTAATGAAAATTCCCATGAAGTTTTTGATGACTGGATGGATATATGGTATCAATTGAAGCAAAATGTTTGGCTGTCCATAGCCTTGGGGGTGTTCACAATAAGCTGTGCTGCCTACAATTATGTGGGAATGGCCATTGTGAAGTTCTCCTCCAGCGGTAATCGCCTGCTGGCTGATTATTTGCGTGTCTACTTTATATGGATGTTTGTTATTCTACTAGAATGGGAAATATTCAATTTAATAACATTTTTGGGCCTATGTATACTTCAAGTGGGCATTGTTCTTTATCGTCGTAGTATGTTTCTCGATTGGTATAGGGCAACTCTGAGCCTCTGGGTCCGAAGCCATTATATGGACTTGAGCGAGGAGCAAAGAGAATCAGCTGGTGGAGCTATACCTCAAAGCAGGCCAGCAGACGTGATCTAAACAAATATTGAAAAGGAATCTGGAGTGCAGTTGTAGATTGTGATAACTGGAGATGGACTGAAATGTATATCAAATATTCAATGTTAGTTTTAAGCACGATATAAAATTTATTGTTACACAGATTTTGTTTGTTTTACACCCAACAACCATTCACCCACACCAATGTAGTATACCGTTTGAGCAATTCCAAATAATGGAGCAATTACCATTATCCGACACAGGCCACCCTTTAAAGAAAGCAGAAAGTCCCTCATGTTTCATTGTTTTTTTAAAGCAATCCACTATGCCATCGAAATGCTTTTCGCCTTCTCCTTTACTAACGACTTGCAAGCGAGTCTTCACCACGTCCAAGGGAGTGACTAAAAAAGCCCCAGTCATGCCTGCCGCCAAACCAGACAACATTGTCCAGTAGGGTGTAGCTTCACCAGAACCATCCAATCTTCTAGGTCCCTTATTGTTTAATGTAGCGAACAGTGGGAAGTATATTATCGAAAAGATGACATCTCTTACGGCAGTGGCACCTATTCCTCTATACAGGCCAAAAATACCTTTTTCCTTTATCAGTTGCATTGCTATATGGGAAGCTGTTAACCCCTTCGCATCTTTAACATTTGAGATGCGACCAGCGTCTTGCATTTGAACTTTCAACAATTCCATTGGTGTAGATACTACAGTCTGAAAGACGCCAGCCAATCCGCCAGCAATACCTTGTCTGGGAATTGAAATTTTACCATCATCACTACTCAATTGATATCGAAAAAAATCATTAACCGTTAATTTGATACCCTTCTCGGGGGCGATTAATAAAATATTCACAGACGAACCACGATACATGCCAAAAAGACCCTCCTTGGCCATTGTCTTGCGAAAGCAATCAACACTATGTAGTTCAAACGAATGATTGAAAGGAAAAATCATTAAAGGATATATACATCTTACATGCTTTTATACATCCGTTCGCCATTTGGACCGATTTGCTGATTCTGCAAACGTGTTTTCACCAAATCTAAGGGAAACACTAAAGAAACGCCAACGATGCCAGCAATACCTCCGTTTATGAGCCTCGGTAGAAGACTGTGAAAGATTTGGAAAATCAATTGAAATGACACATAACCAGAGGACTAACTTAAAGTTTTTGGGATCCTTAGTGGCCATGGAACACAAATTTTAAAAATGAACAACTTTAAGAAGTTTACCACACATAAGAATACTAGAAATTTGTTCTGTATATGTATGTATATTTCATTTGTTCATTATGTAAGCAATGCTTATGAACTTCTATTTATACATATAGTAAAATTGATCTAAGTCATGTTGACAGCAAATAAAAAGGAAATGCAAAATCTTTTTTTTTACTACAACTAGAAGCATAGAAGACCGTTGGATAAATTTGTTATGGCAATATATATAGAGAGACCTAAATTATACTAAATAAACGAAACAAAACATTTACATAAATCTTAATAGCATCGACTTGTTTCCATTATCTTATTGTCATTGTAAATTGTAATTTTCATTCTGCCTGTTTAGATATTAGGTATGTATGTATGTATGTGTATTTATATATATCATATATATTCGCTGGAAATAAACAAACATTAACAATTGTCTTATAGAACCTTTTCACTTAAATTTGAGACTTTACAATGGACACCTTTAACAACAATATTTTTTTCTTTAACATTTAAAACAAACCGAAAACACACACTCTATATTATAGAAATATATTCAACATTCAACATGGAGTAAATGTTAAATGCCTTTTGTTTTCCTGCACTCATATTTTTGCCATAATTTCGTTAGACTTATTTCTTTTGGACTCCTAGTAAACCTTCGGCCACGCCCAAATAGTATACAGTTTGAGCTATGCCGAACAATGGGGCAATGACTATCATACGGCAAAGTCCACCCTTGAAGAAGGCTGTCGGTCCCTCGTGCTTTAAAGTTTTACTTTAAATAGAATGAAAAAGATTAACAGCTATTTGGTATTCTCTATTTATCAATCATACTTACGTAATACAATCTGTAATGCCCTTAAACTCTTTCTCACCGTCGGCCTTCTTTATGGCCTGCAGACGGGTCTTGACCACATCAAAAGGATTGACAGCCAAGGCTGCTGTCGAACCAGCCGCCAAGCCAGCCAAGAAGGAACACCAGAAAACAGCTTCACCGGAACCATCCTTGCGTTTGGGTCCCAAATCATTGAGTGTGGCAAATAATGGGAAATAGATAACCGAAAAAGTGACATCCCTTAGACCAGTTGCTCCAATACCCTTGTACAAGCCAAAAATGCCTTTGTCTTTGATAAGTTGGGAGGCCAATTGGGTGGCCGATACCTTCTCAACGGTTTTGCCAGCCAATTTGGCAGCCGCTGCCACACGACCAGCATCCTGCATTTGAATTTTGAGCAATTCCATGGGAGTTGTGACAATAATTTGAAATGCACCAGCCAAACCGCCGGCTACCATTTGGCTTGTTAGAGGTAATTTTCCATCCTTGGTGGTCAACTTATGCCGGAAGTAATCGTTAGCTGTTAACTTGATGGCTTTTTCGGGAGTGATTAAAAGAATATTGACACCAGAGCCCCGATACATTCCAAAATAACCTTCGGCTGCATATGTCTTGCGGAAGCAATCGAACCTGATAAAGATATATTCATATGTTATTGGAATAGTGTATCTATGTAAATTAAATATTTCGATCTTTACTTACATGCTGTTGTACATGCGTTCGCCATTTGGACCAACTTGCTGATTCTGCAGACGCGTCTTGACCAAATCCAAGGGAAACACGCATGTCACACCAATGATGCCGGCTATGCCACCATTAATGATCTTGGGCAACAATCTGTAATTGTAAATTGCCGTAAAGAAGTCAATTATCTAGTGACTGTGCTCTACATTTGCACAAAATGTTTCTTGATTTTCTTGGCCAATTGACAAATATTTGCACTGCGTTAACTTTTGCATTCACTTTGTTTTTGCTATTGTTCTTGTTGCTTGTAACTGCAAATGCCAACCTTGAACTTGACAATCTTAAGAGGGGCTATTAAGGGGAGGGGGGACCTCCAGGGAATTACCTTAATTGAGTATGCTAACGTGATACTAAACCATTTATCTACTGTGTTTGATAGCACATAATAAAATCTAAGTTAAAACTTAAATTTATTTGTGGAAACTTTCTCAAGCACTTATAAAATATCGATTAATTTTTAATTCAAATAAAATTTCTATAACCTTTATAAATAAGGGAATAAAGGTCAAAGCAAAGATTTTTTGCGAATTCATAATATGAAAATTATTTGGTTGCTTGCCAACATATCGTACATATTTATATATATATATATATATATCTGTATGTATATACACTCATCTGTATATCTGTCTATATACACCAGTCTTATGAGCTATTTTAAGACAACAAAAAAGCAAACAATGTGCAATACACTTGTAGAAAATCGTAAAGAGTTAAAAGCAATAGTGTAATCAGACTGATATATAAAAACTAGTACATATATCTAAGTTGCATTTGCAATACAAATTTACTCTTTCTTTGATAGTGTACCGATAGTGAAACCGAATAATTACAAGCCAAAAGAACATTACAATTGCTATTATTATTGTGTCACAAAAAGGGGAATTTACATTTAATTTTATTTTATTATTGTAAAATTTAGAAATAGAGCAAACAAGTGAGAAGAGAGAAAATGCAAGGGAAATACAGATTGTTATCATTTATATATATTTATATATATATTCGGTTTAAGCAGAAGTTTGTTAATATGTATATAGTAGATATGTATATTTATCATTGCCAGCGCTAAATATGTAGTTAGTGATAAAAACTGTTATGTATTATATACTATATATTGAAACGATTGTCTAAAAATCTTTTGTCAGTTATCAGTATTGATTACTTTCAACCGATTTGTCGCTTATTTATGCGCGTGCAATATGTATGCATCTACATATGTATTTATTATATATATGTACATATGTATGTACATTACAAGTACAAGTATACTTTTTTTATTGTTCTTTACATTTCTTATTTGTAGTTTTTGAATAATAACTTACGCAAATTGTTGTTGTTTGGGTTGTTGCAGCGGCTGCTCAGTTTGTTGTTGTATTGTGGCCATGCTGTTAAAATAAATACATACATAAATAAGTCGAACATATTCATACATATAACAATATAGGTTTAAATTGGTTCAATTTAAAGATAAATTTGCATATTAAATATTAATGTTGAGTATTATTATTAAGTATTATGCATTATGGTCTTTAAACTTATAAAACAGTTATTGATAATTGACGAAAAGAACGCTCTTATCAACCATTGCCTGGTGCAAAGTTTATTGACTTGCCCCATTTGATTGATTAAATGAATTTTTGTATATGGATGTGTGATTATGTATTTATATACATCTAAACTTTAATTTATTTGCCTTTGCTGAATAAATAAATGCGTTAAAATGTTTCATTAGCATACTAACGCCTAAATGTTAATTGAAAGAAGTTAAATACAAATATTTTTTACTCTGACAGAGAGAAACTTGATATTTAATTATTATATGCACATTTATTGATATAGATTGCAATTATTTGTCGCAATAATAAAGAAGATACTAAAATAGAATATGTATCATAATAAACACAATAAAACATATACACACAGATATACACATACACTCCTATATATACACAAACACATATGAGAGATCTACCAGTGCATATAAACTTCGACATCGACAAATACAATTTTTATTATTAAATTTTTTGAGACTTTTTCGTGAAGTCTTAACTTAGATAAGCAACTTGTTTATCTAGCTGCCAAGAATATAATTTAAGCATAAAGATATCATTAAAGAGGCAAAGGTGTCCAATTTGGAAAGCCAAAATGAATGAACAAATAAAATTGCTATAAACTTTGCACGCGGAAATTTCAAAATAAGGGGCATGATAAAAAAAAATTGATTTGGACTCATTTTAGATTAAAGTTAACGCTTGTTGCTTTTGTTGTTGTTGTTCTTACTGCAGTTGCCGTGTGTGTCCACACACAATTATCGATTATTGCTTATGGGGGCCAAAGTGAAAAAAAAAACTTTGTTTATACGAACTGATGAGAATTTTACAACATTTAACTAGCGCACCTCACATGTCACCTGTGCCAGGAAGGTGGTGACAAGGCGAGGTGAATTATTCGAGATGAGGACACTTGAAAAATGAAGCGACAATTAATACACAATAATTTAAAATTGAAACCACTTGTAAGCGCGTATCATTTTACGTAATTTTCTATTGTTTGGGCTCTATCACAAGACTAGACACCTTTAATAAATTAAGAAATTTATAGCCAGACGCATATATATATATATGTATGTATATGTATTTCTTCGCTTGTATACGACGCTCATTCGATTTAAAATGTTTAAATAAATTGACACAGCACATCCCCCTTCACCCGCTCAGCTGTTGTTGTTGACAACTCACATTGCTTTGGTTGGTTTTGCCTGAGACTAAATTTAATTGACTCTGTTTCACTTTCAACTTAATTATTGTATATTAATAAATATATACATATATATATTCTTTTAACAAATGTTTTTGTAATTTTTGTGTTTGTTCGCTTTCGCGGTTCGTTCGTTCTCGTAGTCCGGCGTGCGCCCCACACACACACACAGTACGAACACACACACGAAAATGTTTAAAATTTTTACTCGTTTTTAGTGTTGATAACTATACATTGAATAGTGGGGGTATTTAAACGAGGGCTGATATACATCAGATTTAATGAGACCGTAGGAACTGTGGAAAAACTCCGTTGTCCAACACTAACCTATTGTTTTTGTTAAAAAATAAATCGTACGCCGTTCCATTTTTCTTTATTTTACTTAAGCACTGAACAAATTGCCGATTCAGCAAATAAGTATTAGCAATCAGTAATAATGAATCTTACGGAGCAGAATCCGTATGGGAATGGTTTGCTATTTGCAGGCTTTAATCAGGATCAAGGTACATGTGAACATAAATATGTACATATGTACATACATTCATTCTTATATGGTGTTGTTTACATATTCACATAGACAGTCATGTTCTTCTATACTAAGTGCATACATATGTATATCAAAAAATAATCTAATGGATATTGCGTTGCAGGTTGTTTTGCTTGCGCCACAGATACAGGATTTCGTGTATATAATTGCGATCCCCTTAAAGAAAAAGAAAGGCAATATTTTGCCGAAGGTTTGTTCACGCCCCAATAAAAAATTCCCACTACTATAACAAGCTCATTGTCTTTTGTCTTATTTTTAGGGGGCCTCAGCCATGTGGAAATGCTATTTCGTTGCAATTATTTGGCCTTAGTGGGTGGCGGCATACGGCCCCTTTATCCTCCCAATAAAGTCATAGTTTGGGATGATCTAAAAAAATCACCAGCAATATCATTAGACTTCAATCAGCCGGTGCGCGCAGTGCGACTGCGTCGGGATCGCATTGTTGTGGTTTTGGAAGGTGTAATCAAGGTTTATACTTTTACACAACAACCACAGCAATTGCACGTCTTTGAGACCAGCTCCAATCCCAATGGCCTATGTGTCTTGTGTCCGCATAGCAATAAAAGTTTATTGGCATTCCCCGGCCGACGTACTGGCCATGTCCAAATCGTTGATCTTGCCAACACAGAACGAGCACCATTGGAGGTGGTTGCTCATGAGGCAGCCATTAGTTGTATTGCCCTAAATCTCCAGGGCACACGTCTGGCCACAGCTGGTGAAAAGGGCACACTTATAAGGATTTTCGATACTGAGAATGGCAAAATGGTTTCGGAACTTCGACGGGGTAGCAATCATGCCAATATCTATTGCATCAATTTTAATCATCAGTCCAGTATGTTAGTGGTTGCCTCCGATCATGGCACTATACATGTCTTTAATTTATTGGATAATAAGCAAAAGGAATCATCCTTGCCCATTATACCCAAGTATTTCTCAAGTCAATGGAGTTTCGTTAAGTTCTCCATACCCCAGGGACCAAGATGTGTTTGTGCCTTTGGTGCCGAACCCAATTCGGTTGTAGGTAAGACCTTTTGACGGTAATTATTATCTATAACCAGTTTTTAATTTGTTTTCCATTTATTTTCCAGCCATTTGCGCCGATGGTCACTACTATAAATTCCTATTCAATAATAAGGGCGAATGTAGTCGCGATACTTGCACGCAATTCCTGGAGCTTAAAGATGATGAGACATAAAGCTTCATTCACCTGATCAATTGTTCTTTATCCTTATACCCTGTACCCGTTACCCACTATATATCTCTATGGAAATGTGTTATACAATATTATAATTAAGCATGCTTTAAACATACGTTAAACAAACTCCGAGTTCATATATAAAAAATAGATGTAGTTAATCCGATTAGCCAATTACGTTTTCTTTTACTGTATGCGCAGAATTATTTTTGTATTCTTTTTGAGAAATATTTTATATCATTCAATTAATTTGTATCACCAAACCAAAAAAAAATATCTTGGTTTGCCTCAAAATCGTTAAGAGATGTATAAGCCATTTGGCTATCGTTGATTTGGTATAACTGCCTGCTAAAGTTTATAATGTTTGGACCAGCCCAGACCATGACCACAGAGGGGGAGCTTTCGATTCGAGCTTCCTGCTTAAATTGGTTGGCTTCCGATGCTGCTATTAGCTTAAGAGCCAACATTTTATAGCCCTTTTGTTCAAATCGTGTTATCAAAGAGCCCAAGTGACCATTTGATTTGGTAACGATGAGAGTTCTTTCCATATTGGAAGAAACTGATAATCAAATTTTGTAGATATATTTATGTAAGTGGAAACATGGAAATTTGAGTAAACATTTCTGGCTTTCTTATTTCTGTATAACTAATTATTTTAAGTTTATTGCTCGCAAATATCACTGGAATAAGGATTACAACATCGTGGCGTTACAAATGTGTTGTATTACTCTCCTCAAATGCCAAATTAGTGGCTCCACCTGCTACCGATCTTCCTCCATTCTGAGCCCGTGAATTTGGCGCAAAATCACTTTGCTGCAGATGAATTATCTTTGCTTGTTGCTGTGAGCTAATGGGCATGTGAAGATTCTGTAAATTATCCATATTAATGACATTGGCTGGCGTTTGATTCTGTTCCACAGATGATGATTTCGTAGTATCTGATGATTTTTCTTGCTTGTGAAAAAGGTTCATTTCGGACTTTTTGGAGAAGTGAGCTTCAATTTCCTATAATGGAAAATAAAAAATGCATAAATTGAGAGAATAGGCTGATTTATAGGATGACTTACCCCTAAAGTGCGACCTTCAGTTTCGGGTAGTGTAAAGTATAGAACAATAGTGCCAAAAAACGCAACACTGGCATAAAAGGCGAAGGTACCCGGCAAGGTTAAAGCGCCTACCATAAACAGAAATAGTTTATTGGCCAGAAAACCAAATATATAACCCACACCGCCAGCAAATCCTGAGGCGCTGTTACGTATCTCTGCGGGAAAGACTTCACCGATCAATATCCATGGAATCATACGAATGCCCAAATGTGAGAAGAAGGCAGAAAGCAATAGAAGAATGAGTGGCACCCACACCAAATAGTTGTGCTCCTGCTTAGGAACTGTAAGCAATAATTCCTGAACTATTGGTGGCTTATTAGATGTTGGAGATATATTTTGTACTGGTTTTGCAGTTGTACTGCTACTGCTTGATACAATGGTCGTAATTTCCTCCATCAGTTCGGTTGTGGTCTCATCTATATCTCGCTTTATACGTTCTATATCAAACAAAGTAGTTGTCTCCATATCATTAGGTATCATAGTGGTCTCCATTCTTTCCTCTTGCTCTTTTCTTATTGCCTCCTGTTCGTTTTCAAATATTTTCGATATATTTGCCTGAGAAAGGACACTCTCTTTGGGCAATGTTGATGAGGCATTTACAACAACATTGTTGACCGTAAAACCAGGAACTTCATTCAGGAACTGTGCATAAGTGGCTGTGCCAAAAATGCACAATCCTGTACCAATTGTGGATATTAAAACCAAAGGTCTTTTACCCGTAAAATGGATGAGTATCACACCCAATATGGTTGCCAACATTTCGGCCACTCCTAACAGGATGGTGGCATGATATTTGTTCATTGGAGCTTTAAGTGTATGAAAGATCTGTACGGCATAAGTTTGCAGTGGTGTCTTTCCCGAAAAGTGACCAGTGAAAAATGTAAAGGAGACCAATAGAAAAGGCACTAGAAAACTTCGCTTCCTCCACATACGGAATCGACTTTGAAGCGTACGACGTTGATCCGGCGTAATGCCATCTGCTGCCTCTTCCAACGCTTTTTGTGTAATTAATTCATCGTACAGCTGATTAAATTCCGCTTCAATTTTATGCTCGGGAACCCAACCTCTTAGCCATTGCAATGATTTGACGGCTTCACGAAAACGCTGTTCCCTGATTAACCAAACCGGGCTCTCAGGCACAAAACACAATAGTATGACAGAAATCACAGGAAAGGCCGCACTTACTGCAGCCACACTTCGCCAATCCATTAAAGATCCTAGAATGAATTGCACAAAAACACCCGTAATGACACATGTGGTACCCAAGGCCGATAGAATGCCACGATACTTGGGATCGGTGATCTCTGCCACATAAGTAAGCACCTGCAAAACAAAAAAAATAAACAAATAAAATGCAATGCGAATTACACACAGAAGGTCGTTTTTGGAATAAACCTAAAGGTCATAAGATTCATGGCATGACCCAGTCCCAGTGTAAATTAAAGTTATTAAGTATGCGAGGAGTTTGCCAAGGACAAACAAAACAGCAACGTAACGAATACTTAATATGCAAACTAAGTTAGTACAACAAACTTACTTATTAAGTGCATATTGGCCATTAGACTGGAAATATGGCTTGGGACATACACGCTTAGTTTTTACAGATATTAATCTATATATATATACATATATATTGGATACAATAACCTTTTAAATTCGAACCAATTACGTATGGAACTAATTAAATTGTATGCCAATTTAAGGTGTGCTAATATAAATATTTCCTGATATGTCTCTATATTAAAACGATTTCAATTGCAGTTAAGATGAGAATATTGCTAATCCTTCTTTTATCAAGTCTATTCAATTTAAACACAGGGAGTAAGATAACAAATATTTTTCGCACAAAATGGCCACGTTATAGAATACACAAACTTTATCACTCTCCAATAAAGCCATTAAATCTATGTCTTGCCAGTCTTTGCCCTCGTGGAGTTGATCATCTTACCTGTAAAACCACATTTGTAAGTAAAACCAATCAAAATTGTAAAACAAATCGTTAGAATTAAGGGAACAACAAATTCCAGTTTGGTCCAAAATGCAGAACGCCGCGCGAAGGCACCAATATGAAAGGATTTCAAGAATCAATTGCTAGGTACCACAATATATATCGTGAAAAGATAATGAAGGGTAAATTGCCCCATTTGCCACCAGCTAAATATCTACCTCCTGTAAGCTGGGACGATCAGTTAAGCCTTATGGCCATGCGATTAAGCAATTTATGTAATCGCAATATTTCAAATGTTTGTGTTAATTTACCAGAGTATCGTAATGTGGCCGAGAGCACAGATTCGGCTCGAGCTCACCGTAAACCTCAATGCATAGATGTACTTAAATTTATACGCAGATGGTTTACCCACAATCGAAAAGGCGGTATTATCGATATAAATAATTTTCCAGTAAATGCCTCTACCCATCAGATATTATTTGCAAATATTATAAACGAAAAGGTGCATAAAGTTGGTTGTGGATTGGTAACAAGTAAAGCTAGATGGTTTCTAACCTGTCTCTATAATGAGAAGATTTTACCAGGTCAGCGATTATACGAACCACGGGCAAAGTCGAAAAATAATAAATTTTAAAACAATTACAAAAATTTACAGAACAAGTATTGACA
Organism: Drosophila sturtevanti; assembly: GCA_018150375.1. Lineage (NCBI taxonomy): Eukaryota > Metazoa > Arthropoda > Insecta > Diptera > Drosophilidae > Drosophila > Drosophila sturtevanti. The sequence goes on along the minus strand of JAECWJ010000356.1, from coordinate 1,223,240 downwards.
TCAACTTTGTTAACTACAAAGCCCAGTATATATAATCTATACAATCTTTACAATGGTTAGATATCAATTTGTGTTTTAATTAGAGAAATGAAACACAATTTGCATAATTAGTAATTTTGGGTAATTTTTAATAAAATTTTATAAAATAACCGGATATGGTTTTTATTCTTCTATGTGGCTTTCATTAGATTTTTGTATTTATCTGCGATTTTCCCAACCAAGCACTATAAAAAGTTAATCCCCGATGCTGAGAAAAACATTAAAAATATCACGAGTATAAATGCAAATCTATCATCTAAACAAAAGTTGCAAAATTGATGTTTATCATTAATTGAAGTGCTTTAAAGGGAAACACGAACCAGACATATTTTAGTTTACAATTATTTTTCTTTTGTTTTAATAATATAATACACACTTCAACGATCTTTGGCAGAATTGTAGAAATTTTTATAAAAGTTAGGGCCACTTAAAGTCAGAGTTCAAACAGTTAACAATCGATTTAAAATTGGGATTATATTTTTATAAATATAGATATATATAGAAGATGATGGAGCCATTGTGGCTAATTTAAGCAAAAATTGAAGGAATTGGAAAATTGGTTACAAGTTATTTTTTCTTTAATAAAATCAGAGCCACTTAGTATGTATGTATGTATGTCACCCAATTCCCGGAACGTATTTCCAGATAAATTTGTCTAATACTTATTATAAAAATATATAATTATAAGGATATATATGTATTTACAGCCCTCATATTATCAATGAGGATTTTTTGGAAAATTATCTAACCCTAATTTAAGTTTTTATCCTTTATGTGAGAACTCTATATAGAGACACCAAAATCATTTCTACATTGTTTACCAAGGTCACTTTTTGAATGAATTGAATTAATCTAGGTATGTATATAGACTTTCCCATAATATCTTTAGATTATAATTGATTTTGGATTTCAATTCACTTACCGGCGCCTCCATCAAACCACCACCGAGACCAGCCAAGCATAAAGCCGCATACAAATGCTCCGTTCGCGTTGAAAAGTGAAACATTAACCAGGCAGCCAGCATGGGCAGATTCACAAACTAAAAAACACACAAAAATTAGCAAAAACAACAATATGATCAACATAATTGTATAATGTAATCACAAAACAAACAAACGGAAAGACATCAGAAAAGAGAAGAAATAAAAAACAAAAAAAAAAAGGTAAGAGTCACGCGGATCATTTCCAGTTCAGTGTGTCAATGTTGCATGTGGCGGAGGAATGTAGGATGGATTACAGATGATTGCGGTTAACTGCACACACACACACACTTATATTTACACACCTGCATAGCCCTCCGTTTGCCCAGAGGCTGGGTAAGCACACCTGAGAAAAGGCAACCCAATGGCACGCAAATCAAATTTATTGAACCTAACGAAAAAAAAAAAAACAAATAATTACACGACAAAATTGACAATGACGAAACAGTTATAGACATATTATATAAAGTGTATTATTTATTGAACTTACTGAACCAGGATATTTCATCTTTGTTAAGAACAATATCACTGCTGGGGTCACTGCGTCCCTCTCCGCCTTGAATGGCTGGTATAACAATTGTTGGAAAACCCAAAGTCATGCCATAGCCTTAATTAGCAAATATTTTGAATTGATTTAATTATATTTGAATATTGTTAAATGGTATGCTAAACTTGGAAATGAAGTTAGTTTATTAAGTAGTCAATAGACAAAAAAAAAGTTTTAAGTTTTTTGTAAACTAAAACAATTTGGCTTAAATCATTTAATTATACTTTTTGCCAATTTCGTTTATTTGATATACTTATTATATATGTTCCACTTACTAATTAACTAATTTCATTCCAAGCTCATGTATTTTGGATTAAATGTTACGAGTATTTACCGAAAAGCAATATGTTTTTAATACTAACAGCCAAAAACTGTGGCAAAGCCCTACGAAAATTGCTAACTTCCACATCATTCACGATGCCCGAGGTGCGTCTATTAACATTGTTATTGTTATGGCCATTTAGCATAAATAAAGGACGATCGTTCACAGATCTAGAAATTAAAATAATTAAATTTAAGTTGTAAGCAAAGATTGGATTATATATATATATATTGTCTGCATATATGAATGTATAGATTATATTTAGTAATGGGCCATTGTTGATTTTTACCCATTTTTTTCAGCTGTTGCCATTTGTTGTTTGCCATTGTCATTGCCATTGCCATTAAACATTCTGTGGTATATGTATGTGGCACCACTTGATGGATGCACTTGCACTTCACGTTTTACACTAGTTTTATATTTAAAGTGTTTATCCAAGTGTTTTTTTTTTTTGTTTTGAAGACCTTTAAAATTTGTTTAACGTTTTAACATTTTTAGTGTTACTGCTTCTGTCTTGTTTAAGTATCAATTCGATTTTCATTATAATTAATTATACATTTTTTAACACCTGACTTTGAATGATAGAAACAAATTCATTGAAATACAATCATAATGCATGAAGCGTCATTAAAAGCTGAAAAGTTAATATATTCAACAATGATCTTCAATTTGAACTAAAACTATTAATTTAATTTTTCTTAAACTGTTGCCAAATTTAAAAATCGATATAAACAGAGTTTTGGTTTTTGGTAAAGATCACTTGAGAGACTTCTTACAGTTGATTTGGCATTTCTTACAAAAATTGGTTAATTAGTTGTGGAAATTTGTAATTTTAAGGAAACTAATATGCTGTTCCACTCTATTATCAACGGGTATTATACAACTTCTGGTTAAGTTGGCCCTTTGGCTAATTGTTCAAAATTCAAAACTCGCCTCGTCATGCTGCTTTCTTTGGATATCTTCTACCATTATTCAAGCTTGTTTATTATTCGATTGGGAGCGTTAAGTTGAAGTTTTTTTCCATCATTATTTATATATATTTTTGGTGTGGTTGACACAAATTAATTTTACGTGTTTATATATACATACACATATATATTTATGTATGTGCAAATTGTATTTCGTTTATAAAAAATTTATACTCATAAATTGTATGAATTTTTCATTATAAAAAATTTCAAATTCTCTCTTTTTGAAAAGTGTTAAATTTAAAGAGCGTTCATAAAAGTTTGCATTAATTTTAGTTTGTCAGCTGACTATTTGTATAAAATCGTATTAATTTATTCATCTACAATACTTTGGGCATAAATTCAAAATCCAAATCAAAAAAAAAAAAAAAAAATAATATATGATGGCCTAACTCTTTAACCAGTTTTAACTGATTTTAATCATTTGATTTGAATCTTGGCTTTTATAAATTGGTTTATTTTCTCTCACACACACTTATTGGCGAACTGTACGGAAAGACGCACTTCAGCTTACTGACATCTTTAGGCTTACTCTTTGAATGGGGATGGGGGGCAGTTCAACACCTTTCACAACTTGTTCCGACTATAAATTTAAATTATGTTTATTTTGTCGAAATAATTTTTTATTTTTTGTTGATCTCCTCTTGTTGATTTTATTTTGGTTTTCTGTTGCTGTTGTTGTTGTGTACCAGATAAACAATTTTTTTCTTAAATCTTCATCTTGTTGTTGTTTTTCTCTCCCCCACCCCCGAAAAATCAGCGATTTCCCTTTTTTTCTGCAATATAGAAAACTGGTTTCTGTCTTTCTTTTAAAAATGCTGCACAGAAATTCTAGGAACTTCATTTCCATTTATATTTTACACTTCTACTACAAGATTTACATATTAGCAAGAGAGAGAGAGAGAGAGAGAGAGAGAGAGAGAGCGGGTCAAGTCCATCTACAGGTTAAACCCCAAAACCCACCATCCTAATCCTACACAAAAGTGGGCTAAAAGATTGCCATCAGTAACAGTAGATTGCGTGTTACGGCCGACAGTTAGTCAGTTGACGGAAATAATATCAAGTTATTAAAGTTGTATGTTCTTAAAGTTATATGGTTGAGTCATTGAACACAATTTCCACAGAATTTAAAAAACATTTTCGATTACTCCACTATATTTTCAGCAGCAAACATCTGTGCATTATTTATCTGTCAATTTTCCGTTTAGTTTAAACAATTATATTGACGTTTATTTTACGTTAATACGTTTCCTGGTTTGCCAGTTAGTTTTCGTATTTTTTTTTTTTTTAACTTATTTAGTTTTCGCGTTGCGCTTTAATTTGAAATCATCTATGCCTGTTGCATGTTAAAAGCGAACTGAAACTGAAACAGAAACAGAAAGCTTCAAGCTTCTTGCTAAGCTTGGCTTACAATAATAGCGTCGCTGTCAGCGTTAACGATAGCGTTGGCAGAACCAGAAACAGTAAACAAGTGCAGTCAATACAATACAAAACGCTCATTAGACCAAAGCTTACTGCATTGTATTAACGTTGTTGTTGTCGTTGCTGTTGTTGTTGTTGTAAATGTCAAATGTGGCAGCAGCAGCAGCAACATATTTGGTAATAACAATGCTTAGCCCAATTCATTTTTGCAGCAAGAAGTCAGTGAACAATAAAAACAAAACTAAAATATATTTATTAAACAATACAAATTCTTCCACAAATGACAATAAATAAAGCGATTTATAAAAATGATATAATCGGTTATTCTGAATATCAATTTTGAACTTCACTGAAAGTTCGTTGAATGTACTTTAAATGCTTAAATTTTCACGTGAAAATCACGTGAAAATGCTTTAGCAATTTGTGAAATTGTAATTAAGAACGTCTTCATTAGCAATAACCATATGTCAATAAAACGTAAAAAAAATAAAATATTAAACCGGTTATATGTTCTTTGTGTCGTTTATATTATACCCTTTCGAAGGCAGACATAACATTTAATCCAAAAGTTTATAATATTTGCATATATTTTTTCTGATCAGTAAGATGAGATGAGTTAATATAGCTATTAAGTTAAGTACATATATACTGATTGTCCCTGTATCTGCTATATATGTTCCATCTGGTGTCATATATGGATTTGCATATATGTATGTACATATATACAGATTTCAGAAAGCCATGGGCCAAAAGTCATTCATTACTGACCCTACGAGTAGCAATGAGGATTAATGCACTTTGTTTTATCGACAAAAATCAAATATTTATAGAGTGGTAGATTAACACTATTAAAACTAGTATGTGACGTTGAATAAGAAAGTATACTCTATATACATTTTAATTTAAAAATAAAAAGTATATCATTTGTCATAGAGTATGCTACCTGTTGAAGCGAGACTAGCCGGATAAATTTTATTCATTTTCTCTTTACAAATCTAAACTAAAATCAATTAAGATTTAGGAGCGGATATTACATTGTGAATTCTAAATTATTCTACGTATTTGTATTCAAATTGTTTAACAAAGCTACTGACGTCACAAAATAAATCAAGTATAAAGTCAGACAACAGAGGCAACTTGAGTTCAAATCACAAGTAGGAATGAATATGATAAAGAAAAACAGATAGATTAACTGACTTGTGCAGAATATTATAAACAAATTATTCCACTTACATTCCTATTTACATTCTGCTTATTTTTATAATTTTATTTCGATTATTTTAACCATTTTAATAGCAAATTTCTATAATTATCCAAAATTTCTGTAAAACTGCCACATAACTTGATAAAATCAGTAATAATACTCTATATAATTGCCAATAAGCTAGCTTCTGACTCATTTTCACATATTTGTATTAAAAATGACGAGAATTAAACAATTTGTATGCCCAAAATTATACACAAAATAAATAAATAGCTTTTGTCAGTCACTTAACAAGGCAAATAGATACGACAAGTATTGGGTGTGAAATAATAATTGGAAATGTAATTAAGTAATTATAAATGTATATATATTTATAATATATTCCGAGCGACGAGGAGCAATTTCAGATCAATGAACTTGTCTCAAAATGATAAGATTTTTAAAATGCTTAACATCTTTCTTACACATTCCGACCGATATAAGTCGGTAAAAAGATGCTTAATTTAATAACATTCCGTTACAAAGTACAAAAAAATTGTCCGTTCATCACCCATCGAAGGTCATGGGATATAGAAAACATATTTGTATTGAAATGTAACGTTTTTGTTTGTATTGTAGCTTTTAGATTACACGTGATCATTATTGTCGGCAGTGATTTATGTTTGTTATAATATTTTTTCCTTAATTGCCGACAATGTCAGTCATTTTTCACTTTACAAACATTTTCTCAGTTTTACCTACATTTAACGGAAACTGGGAACTTAAATCATTTAAATTATCTGGTTATTATATAAGTAGAAAACAAATGCAACACACACACATACAGAAAAATAAAAGACTTATTATTTTATTTAACCTTTATGTTTTATTTCTCTTACATTGCTGGAACTTGGCGACTTATGTTGCGGCGTAATCTAGCCTCAGCCATTTTCCCACTGTAATTGTTAATTTTCTGTTTAGAAACTAATCCACTTAATAATCCATGTGTCGGTCTTGAGTTCCGGCAGTTAACTGAAAATTCAATCTGTATATTTTTCATTTGCCCTAAAAAAACTATGAAATTCTTATGAACAGTCCAAAAATCGTAAAATGTACCAATAAAACTTTGTTCAACAAATTAGCTTTCATCTGATAATTGACAAGATCAATATGGGCTCAGACGTATGAAGTAGGATATGGCCTGTGCTTGGTACAATAAATTTTTCTTCCAAGAACAAATAAATTTTTTTAATTATTTGAAGATCCATCGAGTTAAATTAATTAAGCATAATCTATTCTTAAATGTGGAAATTAATATTTGAATTAGAATAAGCGATAATTATCATAATAACGATAACTGTAATATCGACATTCCAAAGACTAGAGATGGATTAAAGCCTTAAATACAGGGATTTAAAAACGAATGTAATAACGGGAAATTGGCCAAAAATAGTAGAACGTTGGGATTTTTAGCTCGCGTGCTTGCCTATCATATGTTTCAATTGCCGCGTTTTATCAGTAAGTGCAAATAAATTTTTAACCAATATTAACCATGTATAATAAATGAAAAAATTTATATGCAGACATTGTTCATTTTGCAAGGAACTTAAGCAAGATGTCTACAGCACCAAAACGCTCGACTCCCCTGCGAATTGGCACACACAACAGCACCTTCCATTGTGACGAAGTGGTGGCCTGTTTTATGCTGAAGCAATTGCCGGAATATGAGAATGCTGAAATCTTTCGAAGCCGGGATGATAAAATTTTGAGGGAAACTTGCGATATAATTGTGGATGTAGGTGGAGAATATGATCATGATAAAAAATGGTACGATCACCATCAGAAAACTTTTCAGGAAACCCTTCACAGTCTACATCCTGAAGTTAGTAAAGATTTTGATATCAGGTAATAGCCGCATATCGACACATCTATGATTCAAATCCCAAACGTAATCCAATTTTAGACTCAGCAGCGCCGGACTCATTTATAGCCACTATGGTAAAGACGTAATTCAAAGCATTTTGAAAAAGGAACGTCAAGTGCAATTATCGCCAAGTAACCTTCAATTGGCGTTTGTTCAAATCTATAGAAACTTTATATCGGAATTAGATGCCATAGACAATGGAGTACCTATGTTTGCTGGCGGTGAGCCGCGTTATAAGATTTCGACTCATCTTTCTGCACGAATTGGCCGTTTTAATCCATCGTGGCAAGAAAACAATGTTGATGTAAATCAACGATTCGAACAGGCCATGTCAGCAGCAGGCAAAGAATTTGTTCAAAACGTTTTGGAAGTCAGTTGTAGCTGGTTGGCAGCCCGTGATCATGTGCGAGAAGCTTTAGAGCAGGCGAAGACTATACATCCGAGTGGAGAGATACTGCTGCTAAACCAATTTTGTCCTTGGAAAGCTCATTTGGCTGATCTAGAAAAAGAATATCATTTAGAGGGCCTGCCGAAATTGGTGATATTCAATGATGGTCAAAGTTGGCGTGTGGCTGGTGTTCCCGTCGATCCAAGTAGCTTTGTGGGACGTAAATTTCTACCCTCTGCATGGCGTGGATTGCGCGATGAAGAGCTAAGCGAAAAAGCTGGAATTAAAGACTTAGTATTTGTGCACCATACAGGATTCATTGGTGGATGCAAGACCAAAGATGCTGCACTGGCCATGGCCCAGAAGAGCATTGAGTGGCCGGAAGAAGTGTAATAAAAAGATGGTAAACAGAAAAATATCCTAATTAAAGTGTTATCAATAATTTTCATTTTGCAATAAATTAACAACATCAGATTTTCAGATAAAGAAATATAAATTTATAAAAGAATTTTTATGTCCTGGTACCTGAACAAATTTTATTTGTGTTTTTTTTTTATCTGTTTACAATAACACCAAATGTGGCCTGGTATCTTCCAACAATCATCGTCGCTAGCAACCACATCTAATCCATACGTGTCTTGAGCGACCTCTCCGTAATCTTATCCTTTTCGATCACATAAACTGTCGCACCCCAACCACTCATTGCATCGCGATCGAAGGCATTCACCATTGATTGAGAAATCACCTCAAATAGTTGATCAGGGTCCAGGTCGGGACGCCACAATGTTTCGCACATGCCATATAACTGTTCAGTACATGTCCCAGCTACCACAAAGTCATCTGGCTCGTTGGGGCAGCCAATTAAATCCATGTTACAAATAAAAGGTTTCAGTGTCTTTGGATCGAGGCCAGCTACTACTGGCTCAACAAAATATGGCCCGAATCGGTGTTCGTAAAGAAAACTGGAAAGCATTGCAGAAAATGGCTTTGGAGCCATCTCACGAACCTCCCTCGTCTCGTACAGATTCTTGCGGAACATTAAACGATCTCGAACCGTCAATATGTCTGTCTGAAGTCCCGTCAAGCCTAAGAACATCCGAGGAGCAATGTGGAATACCTTCTTGAAGTCCGTGGAAATCGTCTGGGCTTGAACTCCAAAGCGATGGTCAGTTGCTATGGCCACACAATCCTTGCCCCGCATGGCCACCACGCAACCTCCATTATAGTCCAAAATCGACATTTTTACTTCGTTTTTAGTTAATTTTTACTTTAGCAAATATGAAATTTTGTGAAACGCCGCTAGAGAAGATGACTTTTTGTTTCTATGCCAAGCCTTGCCAGATTGATTTTCGCGATTTTAGACAAGGTGGCAACACTTGCCACATCTACCAGTGCTGCAAAATATATTATTTATACGTTAGAGAAGGAATCTGTGATCAAAACATAAACCAACTAAAAGAGCATGACAAAAGAAAATAGACCGTTTCATTATTTATTTATTTACAAGAAGGAAGTTGATTACTTGATCACGGGGGTTTTTTTGGAATTCAAAATCTAGAGTTATACAGAACAGACAACGATTCAGACAATCTCGAAATCTTTGTAGAGTACTTCAAACTGTAAAGCCAAAGAAAAGCTTCTTTCGATAGTTGCCGCCAAAATTCGTTGTTTCACTAATATGCAACAACAACGATGCATCCATAAAACCACGATTTATGTCCACCTCTATCAAAAATACTATTTGTCTTGCTTAACCTGGCCACACGATCGGCCTTATTTTTAGAATCCCAACAAATTTTTATTAAATTCTCAATATTTTTCCGTCAAAAAAACTTAATGTTTTACGTAGCGCCAGTCGTGCATTCAATTGTCCTTAATCTATTTGTATAGGCCGCTGTCAATCAACGTCGGCAGCAGCAACAACAACGAGGACAAAGTCAATCTACTAGAGCGGCGCAGCTTGCACAACAATAAGAACAAAAGTGAGACGGAACGGAAGGGCATAAAAATGGCTGAAATGGTAGTGGAAGATCGCGCCAGCGAGCCCAAACGTTTCTTCTGCCACATGTGCAATGTGGAGATCAACATTCCTAATGCTGACTTCACCTGCCCCCTGTGCTCTAACGGATTTGTGGAGGAGCTGCCGGCAAATGCCGCTGCACCAGCACCGGCTCCGCCCGCAGAAGTTGCGTCGACGAGCAGCAGCAGCAGCTCGGGATCAGGCGGTTCAACGTCATCGCAAGCCAATGTGGATTCTTTAAGGAATGACATTGTCTCGTTGTTAAATATGAGAAATGTCCCAAATTTGGAGATAACCATTGAACCAAATCGGCGGCATGGTAACGTGTTGCATTTGGGTGGCTTCGGTGGTCCATCGGGTAGCAATAGTCAAGCTGGTGGTATAACAGCTGGCGGACGTGTGCGTGCTGCAAATATGGATAGACTTGACAATGTATTGTTTGATTTTTTGCAAAGTTTGCCCTTGGCTGGGGCCACAGCAGAAATTGTGACTGGTGGCGGCAATGGCAGTAATTCGCACATGTTTTTCATGGGTAACCCTGGTGACTATGCCTGGGGTAGAGAAGGTCTCGATACGATTGTTACGCAAATGCTCAACCAAATGGAGACATCTGGCCCGCCGCCACTTTCCGCTCAGCGCATTCAAGAAATACCAAATGTCCAAATTAGCCGCGACGAAGTTGAGAAAAAAATGCAGTGTTCCATCTGCTGGGATGACTTTAAGCTAGACGAAACAGTACGGAAATTGCCCTGCTCGCATCTATATCATGAGAATTGCATAGTTCCCTGGCTAAATTTGCACAGCACGTGCCCAATATGCCGAAAAAGTTTGGCCAACGCTGACGGCAGCGATGGCAGCGGCAGCAACGATGAAAATGACGAAGAGAACGATTATATGGATGGGGGCAGTGGCAGCAACTCAACAACGGCAACGGAAACGACAGCCAACAATACCAGCAATTCAAATCAAAGTCAAGCAGCACCAGCAACAGCTAATCCCGCCCAGCAACAGCAGCAGCCATCGTCAAGAAATAATGTTTTCACCTTTGATGATGACAATATGGTTCTCGACTAGGAGTGTAGTTAACGATATTTTCCTCTTAAATACAACTTATGCAACATATATACATATATATGAATATGTATACATGTATATATATATAGATCTATAATAGTTTCTCTCACGCTTAATTTTGTTAATGTTTCAAACAATATAAAATAATAATAATGAACGATGAATCGGCCGAAATTCCGTTAAACAAGTTACGCGATTTTTTATATACCTAAAATTATTGTATTTATTATAATAGATATTTATGCATACAATATATATTTACATATATGAATTGTAATGTACATAGGTACTATATATAGTAAAAGCTAATCCATTTAAAAATCGATAATATAAATTGCAACATTTATAAATATTATGACTTAAGTAAACACACATGTAATGCTGTTGTCTGTGGCATAATTTGAAACCACAAGAATTCTTTAAATAAACGAATTGTAACTATTTCGCCGATTTTTTTATTGTAATATAAATCAGATTTATTTGTTGGAACCTTCTAGCAATATCTCTGGGCAAATGCCTATGCTCTGCAATCAAATGAGGGATATATATATGGACACCATTTTCGATTAAATTTAAAAAATTAATTTGCTACTTACAAAAGTTTAAAAGTATATAAACAGAAAATTTTATAACTATTTTAGTTTATTTTGTAATGATGTAAATTTCAAACCCGTTACAAAGTTCATGACAAAACTGAGGCGTATATTAGTTAAGTTAGGGTATGTACAAACCAACTGTTTGTGTCATCTCGAAGAAGCAGCAGCTGTCTGTCACTGGAGGTGGCAACGCCTAAGCTCAATTTAAATTGTTTATTTGAAGGTGGAAAACCACTAACTTTTAGCCGTGACACTTTTGTTTAGTTATCTTGTGTACATTGATTATATTCTCCACTTAGCATGTCCTTTGAAGATCTAGATGAATTTGTGGTGCTCACTGAGGTGGTAGGTATTTAGAAAAGAAAAAAAAAATGGTTAAAAAAAAATTAAAATTTGATACCGTAAGGTGCGTAATCAGTATGTGTGCTATTTGGAGCGGCAATTGCAGGAGAATGTATCTGCATGGGCGGCAAAATCAAGGAACCATCATAAACCCACAGCCTGGGCCATAATTGGCCCCACTCTTGTCAAACTGGAGGATAGGGCTGCCAAAGGATGTATGTCGGCTCGCATTTATCAAAGGCATATGGTTAAAATGGTAAGTAACATGATCCATGTTTATTATAACGGTCTTGGAAAAAATTCCATCGCTGCAGATAGCCATGGTAAGAAGAAACACCCAAGAGTCGCGTCTAGCCAACGTTCTATTTGAGAATATGCATGTCCTGCAGAATGAAGCTAACATCATTACAGAACTGGAGGACACTCCATATAGTAACAGCAACAATCGCTTCCAAGACAAATGTACACAGACTGAGCCTTATAATATCAATTGCAGCCATGACGATAATTTTACCAGTTATGACCTTTGGCAGAAAATCGATTCCTTTCAGGCAACTCTCAAAGCGTCTGAGAATCATCGTGATGACAGTCGCTGTCGTAGCAGGAGTAAGAGTCCTAACGGCGAGCAACAAATGCCGGAAGAGGAGGACGATCTTGTTGCCTTGGAGTTGGCAATGTTGTTCGGTGATGAGCCTACAGATTTAAATGAAATTTTTGGCATTGAAACAACGGCTCATGTTACCGATGATCCGCAAGTGTGTGCCCTTTTAAAGGAAATAAATCAGGCAGAGTTACCCCATGAGAACAAGAAACACTCACCGACACCAACACCTCCGCCTCTTCAAGAGCTTCGTCAAATGGATGATTTGCAAAACAGTCGATGGCCATGTGAACTTTATGTTCAACGACGTCGCCTTAACGCCTGTCTGATACGACTTCTTGAGGAGGATTGGCGCATCGAAATAACGCTAAGGGAGAAATTTCATATGCTCTTTGGTGAGGATAGCGATGATGAATTTGCGACACAAATAACAAGTCCATCAATTGATCTTGTCGATGAAGTCCTGCTAGCTAGCTGCATTCTACGTATTCGCCCATGGATTGTCCGCCAATTGATGTCACCACTGCAAGATGGATTAATTGGCAATCGTTTTCTGTTTAAGAAATTAGCTAAAAAGTTGGCACATATCATTGTGATGGCCAATCCATATGCATCGGAGAACCAAATCAGAGAAACTGTTGAAGATTTATTCTGTTTGAAGCCTCAAGGCATACAAAATTCAAATGATTTGGATAACTTACCAAATTTACATGTTGACAAAGATGTAAAATATGATGAAATGGATTTAAAGATTTAGAGAACTCATATTAGAAAATCGATATTGCTAATAGTAATGAAATTAAATATGATCTCGAAATATATAAATGTTCATTCTAATTAAGAATAGAGAACTGATATCGTAATCAAACATCGATAGGATAATCTATATAATTAGTTTAACTGATTATCACCTCAAATAACCATACTCCAGAAATTGTAGAAGTGTGTACGTTATGAATTGAATAAAACGAGAATTCTCACAAATTGGAGAAACGTACCAAAATTGATTTTGAGAATCTTAATAACCTATATCGTAATTCCCAAGTAACACAACGAAGACTTGACAATTATTTTTCGATTTTGTGTAGTTTTCTTTTTTTTTTTTTTTTTTTTAATTATAATTAATTCAATGATTACAATAATTTTTCTTTCTTTTTTGCTGCGCATCGCTCTCCTTTCCAAATTCTGTTGCTGTTGTTTTTTTTTTTTGTTTTTATAATTATATAAATTTTAATATATTTAATAAACGATACATATAATATAGTTTTCTTTTTGTTGTTTTGTTTTTGACGAAATTGCTGCGGCGGCGGTGGCGGCGACATGAGAGCTAAGGCAATAGATGATCAATCCCGAACCTGGAATTCGAGATATGTTCCAGAGCCGAAGCTTTTTTCCTACTATGGTTGTGTGTTGGTGTTGCTATTGTTGTTGTTGTTGTTGTTGTTGGTTGGTTGTTTGTTGCTCTTGTTTTTGCTGGTGGTGATTGTGTATGAATCTTGTTTTGGGGCTGTTGCAGCTACATTTTATTCTCTTTTTTTGAGAGGGGGTATTATTAATCTGATCTCTCAAAATTATCTGAGGCACTACCTAGTGTCGGGTATTTGATTTGTGTTTGCTGTTGCCGCATTTACATTTTGTTGTTGTTTATATTTTTGCTGGGATGCCGACTGTTGCTGTTGAGACCCACTGGCTGGCTGCTGTTCGGCTGGCTGTGGTCGGCCGCGTCTTTCAATGCCTCTATCAGCTGTTGGCCTACTGCCAGCCAAACCAACCCCTCCTCCACTTGCTCCCGATGCAGTTCCTGTTTGTGATGATGGTGGTGTTGCTCCACCTCCACCACCACCACCGCCACCACCACTAGTCTGTGTAGTGTTGGGTGAATTGTTCGCCTTTTTGTTTTTATAGCGATACTCATCACAAACGAAGTCCTCTGGGGAGGTCTGTTGCATCTGATTCACCTGTCGCACCATCGCTGGCTGCTGTTGTTGCTGTTGCTCAGGTTCGTTTGCATTATTGTTGAGCAGCGTATCCTCTTCCTCCTGCTGTTGCTTTTGCTGTTTTTGCTCTTTATTTACATTATCACTCTTGGCTAAATCACTGCTATCATCATCTGAGTCCGCATTCAAGTCCAAAGCCTCTTCGCAGAGCATAGAGAGCAGCAATGACTGCGCAAACATGGAGCTAGAAAACAACAAAAATGAAAAAACATTAATATAAATAAGGTTTAGTGTTGAGTAAATACATAGAAAACTTTTAGGACGACCCTCGCATATATATATATATATGTATATACATATGTGTGTATATATATATTTATATATATCTATGTGATATATATACTAACCAGTCAGCCCTTTTGCGTTCCACATTTGCCCATTCGGCATCCGTCAATGTGTGCTGCATGAATTGGGCCAACAGCAAAGCCTCGCCAGCTGCTGAAACCGGAACACCAACAGCACCAACTGCCTGGCTATTGACACCTGCAGCACCAACAGCTCCATTGACAGCTCCACTACCAACTCCAACGCCTACGCCCACACTAATGCCCAGGGCATTGCTTGAGCCACTACCAGAGCCGATTGCCTGCAATGATTGATACATTCTTTAGTAAGAGATTTGATGTGTGAAATGTTGGATTCAACTACTTCTCGTGCATTGAGGCTATTGGCGGCCAGACTCGACTGCGTCTGCTGATGATTAGTGGCCGATGTTGAGAAGTTTGCTGTCACTGGCCATTCGGTTGTGCGCAGATTGGGCGCTGCATTTATACCACCGCTTGCACCTCCGCTACCACTACCAACTGCACCGCTGCCACTACCTCCGACGCCGCCACCATTACCGCTGATCACCTCGGACATAGCTGCATTCGAATTCGATGTTGAGACTATAGGATGCGCACGTCTTGGCAAACGATCGATTTGGCGTGATGCCTAAAATAATGCAAGAGCCAAAACGTAAAAGAACATGTACACAGAGAAAGAAAACAACAAACACAAAATATAAAGACATTAAAATTTTCCTTATATATACGTTATAGATATATATATATATATATATATATCATCCTCCATCTCTTATTCTCTCACTCTCTTTCCCAGATTTTGCAATCTTACCGTGGCCTGTTGTCTATCCAATTGCATTTGCATTTGCAGTTGCTGTAATTGCGATGTTGGTGGACCGCCACGTCTAACCCCAGACAACTGTGAGAGTAATTCCGCAATGGGATCAACCGATTCGCGTCCTGATGGCGACAGGGCTGAAAGGCCGCTCGATGAGCTAAAGTGCATATTGGAGCGACGCGTGCGTGGTCCCCCTAGAGTACGTCCAGGAATTCGACGCACTCCACCACCATGACGTATGGCAGATGGCTCGTCGTATTGTCTAAAGGTTAAGGTAAACCAAGATCAAAGAAAAAAAAATGTGCATATTTCAGATCATTTAAGATCTTACCTTAAGAAAAACAAAGAAAAAAAAAAAAAGAATATTCTTAAAGCTAGCTAAAATATTTAAAAAATAAACCTTAAATATTCCTACAGGAAAATTTATATAAAAATTGTACGTTTAAATCTATATAAAAATGGGTTAAATCTACATAAATTTGGGTTAAATCACGACAAAGTGATTAGGTTTATATACCGAAAATCACTTCTGGCCTTAAAATTTTAGCTATGGAAATGATTCGAAATAAATATATCTAATTAAATTAATGAATTCAAATAAAATATACTTAAATTAGATTGTTGTATTATATTAAATATGTGTAAAGTTTGTGCAAAAGGATATCAAAAAGGATATTAACTCTCGTGGTCCTTGCCGATGCTCCAATGTTAGATGACCAGCAAAATCATCTGTGACTAGATTCGGCTCACCGCCTGGCAGACCAGCACAGACTGGACAGACCACCTCCAGACTGGTCTCCGTATGCTCTGCAGAAACATGCTCCAGCAGCGTTGTATCACTAAATCCCATCTTTTTGCAATAAGGACACGTGAAACTTTGCGGTTGATCCGATGTTAGCATCTCACCGCCAAAATATAATTCAATATCGGAACGGGTAAGAATGCATTGCATGGGATGCTCAACCAGATGGCGAGTGGAGGTGACACCATCCTCATAGCAATCGGCACATAGATCATAATCGTAACAAATTAAACACTTATAACGACGTCCATTGAAATTACTTTTGAGACATGAATCGCAGCTGACACCTGTGTATAGGAATAATCAAAAATTTATAGATGAATAAAAAAATAATCTAGGAATAATTTCATATACATATGTACATATCATTTTTATGAGAAAATTGTTTATTTATATATACATATGTATATATAATAAGAATGTATGAAAATATGTCGTACTAACTTAAACTTCAAACTAGGCATTAAATCATTCTTGTTATTTAATTAAATCAAATTGGATGAACTACGTAATATATATATCGGAAAAGGGTAAATGTAAGGTTAAAGACATATGTATATAGAAACTTCTTTTCATTGTTTTCTTTTTAGTCCTTTATTACCTTCATGACGACTCATTATTTAGCAGCAGCGGCGGCGGCAAGTTCTCCACGTCGTACTTTCGTTAAGGACCCGTTGCCGTTCCGTTCTGTCCTTTCCTCTTTCCCTTCCCGCTGACCCAAAATGTCAGGAGGCGACGACGATACGTTTTTGTTGTTTGAATTTGTTGCCGTTTGTCAATTATTCCGTATTACTCTGTCTGTCTGTTTACGATGAGGTGAAAGAGGAGATTATGTTGTGGAGGTGGTTGCCCCAGTTTTCTTTTCTAAATTTCTTTTGTTATTTTTTTCTTTCTTTTTTTTTGTCACAGGATAGCAGCTGGAAGAAGAATAAATAACACTTTTTGTTGCAATTCCGGTGAGTATATGATAAAAAAATCAAGGAAAATTGGAAAATTCTTCTAGATAACGCCCGGGCACACGGGCTACCTAGACATTGTAAATCTCAATCTGTTTTTTTTTTTTTTTTTTTTTTGGTTCTCCTCTTCTTATTTCTTTTTCAAACTCTCTTATTTTCTTTTCGTTCGTGCTCTTTCACTGACGATTCGATTACGATTACGGTTCTTTTTGCTTTTCGTTTACCGAAAAATCAACAGAAAACAGAAAATGCGAAAAAAAATTGTCTTTCCTTCGCTCCCCCGCACAGTTCACTTTTACCCCCTCTGCTATTGCCCCTGGGTCACCCACAAGCAGCTTGAGCAAATGAAATGAAATTATTCAATACAATCGAGCGCGAGCTATCGAAAAAGCAAAGACAGACACCCACATTCACACACGCACACACACATTTGGTGTAATTGGAATTGCAATTGTTGCCTTTTCCTTTCAGCTTTTGTTGTCTGCCATTTTTCAAGTTAAGTTCCACATTTATTTTTAACTTTTTCGTTTCGCGAAAAATTTTTCATCAACTCATTCGACGATGTCGTGGGCTTTTTTTTGCTATTGCCTCCCCCTTGGACACCCCGCTGAAAAAGTACTATTAGGGGCCAAGTGTGGCCATAGCTATCACCTAAAGTATTCACAAGTATCCAAAACACGTTAATCTAATATTTTTGAACTTAACTATAACCGTTCAATTGTTTATAAACAATTGAACAAAACCTACACAAGGCAAGGACTTTTTTGTTAATCATGCTTTTAGCATTTTTGCGAATTACGCTTTTTCACCGCGGCGATCTGGCAGCTCTGAAACTATTTTACAGTTCCGTGTAAAAAGCTTTGGCATGAACTTTGAGCACCAGCAGCTGTGAGTAAAATAACAGTGGGCTTATTCACCGATTGGGAATGCTTTGGCTTTTTTTTGCGTTTTCATCTGCATGTTTATTTATTAACGCGCAATCTAGTACAATCATCTTTCTATATATATTCACATATATATATGCATAATACGCAGTTAAAGATCACACTCAAATCTTTTGTTCACAGCCATTGTCTTCTCTTCTCGAGATGGGTGCTATGATGCTGCACTGTTAGTTGTCTTGTTATTGCAGTTTTTGTTAAGGTCAATTTATTTGGTTTGAATCATTTTGTCGTAACGTACTTTGGCTTTTATTTACTATGAACTATAGCTTCTGTTTAATTTTAGTATTTGAATCAATTGTGGCACTTTAAATATGAATAAAACAGAAAATAACTTTGCTCCTGGAGAGAGTGCGAAAAGCTCGCTCCTGCTGGCACAGTCCACTAGCCGATAACCTCTACATATCATCGACTATCATTCTTTAATCGATGATTTTCTGACCGATACCTTTTCAACCAGCCCTAGTAAAAATGTTTCCGTATATTTTAATTTGACATTCACTTTATTTCTTAATCTTCTATTTTTTCTGGTGGTGGCCCACACGGCTGGAGCATGCGTTCCATTAAATTAAAACGTACTCGAGCCTTTGACTCATTTTCTGCTATAGCAAAGTAATTAAGTATGTCGTAGTGGCCCATGTAGCTTGCAAGGGAGTCCCGGTGTTGATTGGTTAACCATTCGTATTTTGTGGTATCCGCATGTCCAGTTCCAATGTATTTGCTTTGCAGATGCTCCAATTGACTGTGGATATTGTACCGTTCACCCATATTTGATTAATAAATATTAATTATAGTGTGACGGCGAAAACAAATTGCGTGAGGCGGCGTTCTGTTTTTTTGTTGTTTATGGTTGCCAGGGCTGCCAGAAATAGATAAAAAGGAAACATCGATACTTAACAGAAACAACGATTGTAATCTGACAATTTTTGGGCGGTTTCAAGTATTTAAAAATTTTTATTTTCCGTGTACAAATTTGTTTATTCTTACTTTTCTTTCAACAATTTTTCAAATTTAAATACATTAATAATATTAAAAGCGTTTGATAGCTTGTTATCTACAACAACAAATAATATTTCACTTCATATAATCGTTTTTTGCTCTTTAGTTTCTTTTTCTTTTTCCCACAATTTGGAAACACAAACACCTTCTATGCCTCCTGTCCAGGAGATTATTGTGCGATATGGTTCTCCATTAAGTTGACGTATAATGCGAGCATTAATTGGTTTGCCGTGTAAGGCATCTTTATGGCGACCCCTTAAGTGATCTAATACCATTTGGCCACGAGTGTGAACACCAAATAATTCTACTGTCGCATAATAATCTCTTTGATCTGCTATCATTTGGTTAGGAAATAGATACGCAGCAACAAGAAGGGCATCCGGTGAAATCCATTTATCGAAGCCTCGAGGAATCAGCATTTTTTTTTCAGTGGCATTTAAAAGATGGATAAAAGGTGAATCTACAGCTCCAAGGACGTTAAATCGCCAATCTAGCGACAGACCAAACTCCCCATCAATACATGGTTCCCAGGGCAATATGACAGCTGGCTTATTAAGTCGCTCCAAAACTATATGAGCCGCTTCTGGATCATACATAAAATTAAATTCAGCACTTTTGGTGATGTTACCTTTGCCCCACAGATTTCCACCCATGATGTAGACACCCCGCAGTTTATCTAAAAACTTATCTCCATAGAGATTAATACAGTTTGCAAAATTGGTCAGGGGACCACATAGAATAAAATCCACTTTCCCTTCATGATCGCAGACCAGCCTGTACATGGCGTTAACAGCATGTTCCTGCGATAGTAAAACGGTTTCGTTTACTGCCGGATAGTTGCCCACATCAGCCAAACCATCCTGGCCATGAAAAAGAGATTTGGGTGTAAAATTTCGTGGAACTATGGGCAATGCGCAACCCTTAAAAACAGGCACCTAATAAGAGAATATCAAGATTAATCCTTATATTAATGGTCTACACTTGCTTCTTACATCCAGGCGATGTAAAGTAGTCAGCACTCTGAATGCATTTAATGTGGCATTGTCGACATCAGTATTGCCCTGGACGCAAGTTACTGCTGCTACTTTAAAGTTTTCTTTTTGGTTGAGAGACTTCTCTGCTCTAAGGAGCATGGCCAGGCCCCATGCATCATCAGTTCCAATGTCGCAATCAAAAACCACGTAGCCTTTGGCATCACAAACGGACTCCATCACTGTTTAAATAAAATGATTTTATCTTCATTTTGATGCTCTATGGGCAAGATAAAGATGCTTATATGTATAAAAGAATGATAAGACCGGATTAAGCTTTTTCATGTTTTTCAGTTCAGAGAATCGCACCAACGACAGCCTATCGATAATTGTTGAGTATACATATATGCATACATATTAGGATATACATTTTTCCCTCTTTTCTTTATTTATTTTATATGATAAGACGTGAATTGAATTGGATTTGATACCTAAAACTTTATTTTAATACTAAAATTTAGTGCATACACATACATATGTACATACATCCCACAACCCACATGCGATAGATATCGCCAGTTGAAGAATTCCATCTCTATTAATGAAATAAACAAACCAAAAAGAAGCCGAAATAATGTGTGGACGGACTTGTTTGTAGTTATCTTTAATTTAAAAAACTGGATCACCATTATTATATAGTCTTAATTTCTACTAGAACTTTAGATCCCGATGAAATACTTTGTGCGTGCAAATATCCCAAGCCCAGGACTTCTCAAAATCATGTGGAAAATGTCAAGAAAACAGAGTCTTCAGTAAAAGAGGAGCAGAAGCCTGAAACAGGGAATCTGGAATTAAATACACCCGAATGGAGGGCAGAATTCAATTTAGGACGACGCTATCAGGCCTCCTATAACATCGCGCCAACAGATATAACTCCAGTGGTAGTATCGGGAGCTCACTTTTCCGATGACGAAGATCAAAAGTGTTCACGCATTGTAATGCCAATGATGTGGGGCATGGTACCATTTTGGCACAAGGGCGATTATCGCAAACATGGTCTGACCACCAACAATTGCCGCCTGGAACATTTAATGGATTCAAAACTGTATCGAGGTCCGTTCAAGCGAGGCCAACGCTGTGTGATTCTTTGTGAAGGATTCTATGAATGGCAAACGTCAGGACCAGCCAAGAAACCATCCGAGCGAGAGGCGTACTTAATCTACGTGCCGCAAAAAAGTGACACTATTAAAATCTACGATAAGACCACTTGGAAGCCGGAAAATGTTAAATTATTGCGAATGGCTGGCCTATTCGATGTTTGGGAAGACGAAAGTGGGGATAAAATATATAGCTATAGCATTATAACCTTTGGCTCGAGTAAGATAATGTCGTGGATGCATTATCGCATGCCCGCCATAATGGAGACGGAGCAGCAAATGAATGTTAGTGGCAGAGGTATAACATTGTTAACAAATATTAAATTTTAGAATACTTCTTCGTTTTAGGACTGGTTGGACTTTAAGCGGGTTAGCGATGCCGAGGCTTTGGCCACCCTTCGTCCAGCGTCTTCATTGGTTTGGCATCGGGTATCCAAGTTGGTCAATAACTCTCGCAACAAAAGCGAGGAATGCAATAAGCCCATAGAATTGGCAGTAAAACCGGCTAAACCCACCATGAACAGAACCATGCAGGCCTGGTTGAATACGCGAAAAAAGCGTGAAGATCAAATCAAGGCAGAGCAGAGTGATAACAGCGATAACGAAGACCCGGAAAATAAGGCTGTTAAACGTCGATCGTCACCCAGCCCTCAGAGTCAACCAAGTTCAGTGAAACGTCCTCGATTCGAGGATTTAAAAAGGTCCCAACAAAGCGGGGGTAGCAGCGTTAGTAATGAAGTTAAATCCAACGAAGGATGATGGCCGTTCCGGAACTATCGAATATTAGTTTGTAATTGTTGATAGAATTAAGAAACCTTGCAAAACACCCTAATTTTATTAGGATTAGAATGTTATATATATAGAATCCAAATTAATAATCATAATATATTAACAGCATTCAGTATTAATAAGTTCCTCAATTGTTGACAAATCGAAAATTTGGGTTTCAGTAAACAGATTTGATTTTTTCAAAGTATATTAAGTTTATTTTCAAAATTTGTTCTCATTTAACCGATTCTACAAAAAGTTATCATTAGTTTTCTGACTTACATTTGTAAAAAAAGGCTTATTAGCTAAGAAAATGATTTTGTTTTTTTTTTGTTTCCTTTGCATTTTGTGCTTAATTAACTAATTTGTTTTGATATTTGAACTTGAAAATTGTATAAATGTGGAAATGTCATTTTATACCTCAATAGTATACCATTTAATTTTGAGCTCTTTTTTTCGTTAAACTTATAAAAAAAAGTGCTTATAAAGCTAAAAACAAAGAAAAAGTACCAAAATTTTATTATAAACTTTATTTTATCTTTCAGCGCAAAATGTAAAAGAAAATCTGTGTCAATGTTTCTGAGGTGGCCTTGGGTGACTCAAATGTATGGGTGAGGAAGGGATCAGGGGGAATAAGAGAGCGAATTAACATAAAGTTTCTAGTATCTTAAACTACATATATACCTATTTTTATATATCAATATATATAATATGCATATATAAAAGTTGCAGTGAACTTTGTTATTTGCATAATGAGAAAGAATAATGTAAAATTTTTCTTCGCTAGAAAAAAGGACGAAGTTTAAATACTCTACATAAAACTGAACAAAATAAACCAATTGCTATTGCATAGTATCATTTTCTATATGATATATTGAAAGATATTGAATCTTTTCAATTAATTAAAAATGATCTATTAATAGCAATAATATGGATTAATACTTTTAAATATTTGTGCATATTTCTGTCTTATGTAGAGTATTTGATTTTAGCTACTAATTTTGTAAGTTCCTTTTGTAGGTTGTTGTTGTTGTTTTGCTTTTCTTTTTAATTTTGCACTTTTGCGATTTAGCGGATTATGATGGAAAAATGAAATAAAAGATATCAGAGGCATGTACGTG